>JAJJMC010025602.1:2220703-2320338 GCA_023531435.1 Papaver californicum | reverse complement strand
CCCCCCCGGGTCCCCCGCCGCGGCCCCCCCCCCCCCTCCCCACACTCCACACGGTTAGGTCATCTTGAAGCCAGTAATTGTTGCTTAGATTTTCCATTTTTTGAGGTTTAAATAAAGGATCAATGCACATGTGATGAATATATACAAAAAAAGGAAATCTCCTTGTCTAATTCCTCGGTTTAAGATGACATAACCGTGTGGAATGTGTTGATGTTGATTGAGTGTGTGGCAAAGATGATGCATAACATAATGTAATATGTAAAGGTGGTTGGGAACCATTACTTGGTGAAGTCTTCCTTATAGACTCTTATAAGCCTTTTGTATGTCTACAAGGCCTATTTTCAGCTCATGTGTGATAGATAAATTTTGAATATGAAGGAAGAGTTTTCTGGCAATCGCTATGTTGTCATGTATTGAACGTCATGGTACAAAGGCACTTTGGAAAGGGCTTATTAGGAAATGAAGGAGTGCAAAAAGTCAGTTTACTAGGATTTTTGCAATGATTTTATGGGTTACATTGGGTCAGAATTGCATGGGTTTGGATGGGAGATCGATTTTGGGGATTAAGATGAAATTTATGGTATTTATGAAAAGACATATAGTAACGGTATTGAAAAAACCTTTTACCATTGCTATTATCTGTGTATGAATAATATCCCAAAATATTTTAAATAATTTATTAGTGTATCCATCAGGTTTTGATGGTTTTGGTGTACTCTCAGAGTCGATTGAAAATAACGCTTCCTTGATTTTCTTGATTGCGACCTCAGAAGTAAGCATGTCACATTACTTCGATTATTCTTTTTATTATCAGTGATCATGTTTGGAACCGAATATTATGGGTCAAGTGGTCTGGCAATAGCTTGATTATATCATCTTTGTTATTTCAGCCAACATTAATCAGCCCATGCCTAAAACGAAAAAAAACAGACCAACTCTCTGCTCCGCCGGACTCTAATTGACAAGAAAAATAGACCCTGGCAAGTGTAGAAGGTAAAACTATTGTATTAGAAAACACGTGTCAAAATAGGACTCGTATTGGAAATGCTTTAGCTACATACGGGAGTGTATTATCGGTGTCCCCTACAAACAAACAAGTGTTCCCAATTACCCAGAACTGTAAGTTTCCATTCCACTCTTTCTTTCTTCAATCACAAGTGGAGATCCTCTCTTCTCTTCACATTTTACAGATTTCTCATTAATCTTATAAGTTCTGATCTGGATCTCTTTTAGATTTCTTTAGGGAGACTACCGCTGATCTCATCGATTGTAAAGCTTCCTCGGTCTTAGAGAAACAAACTTTTTCATGGTAATTTTTCACAATTTTTATCTTCAATTCCTTTTTTTTTTTTTTTTTTACCTTTTCATTGTTTCTGTCTAGATTTCTGGATCCATTCATGAATGAAGCATATAGATCTGTTGTGGTTTTATTTGTAAATAGAGATGAGTTTTATTAATATCTGTGAAAAATTAAGATGGGAATTGATTCTTATTTGATGGTTTTGTTAGAAGTAATATGATCTTAAACATGTTCTGGTTTCTCAAAAGATACGATTTCATAACGTTGCACTTGAAACTTAGGAGTATCTCTTAGGAACACTCTAGTAAGCTAATTGAACATGATCATAATTACTTGGTGTATTGGTTTGGGAATGTGAATGTGGTTCAGTAGTTTATCAGTTGATGTAAAATTAAGGGTTGGTCAGTGTTGTTATGATAATTTACCTCAACTGGTACATTGTTATGTTGGCTTAATACTATCCGTTTTGCACATATGTGCCATATGTTAATACATGTAGCTGAAATTCTATTAGATGGAATTGGTGTGGTGTTATTTTGGTTCCTTTGTGTCTCAAGCGTGTTCCCCTATGAGCACTTGAAGTTGAATTCTGTCACGATGTTGTAGGTGGTTGGCTGAATTGTTAATGCGTAGATGATTCAGATTGGTTCAAATCTTTTGATACCAAGTAGCTAATTGAAGCTGACTTTAGTTTGTTCTTGTTGCTGGGTTGGTCATCGACTCATCATAACTATTTCTACCTTGTAGTTGAATTCTGTCATGGTGTTCTGGGTGGTTGGGTTAATTGGTAATGTGTAGATGCTTCAGATTGGTCTGAATCTTTTGATTCCAAACAGCTAGTTGAAGCTGGCTTTTGTTTGTTACTGTTGTTGGGTTGGTCATCATAACTATTTTTACTTGAAGTTAAATCCTGTCATGAAGTTCTAGGTGGTTGGGTTAATTGATGATGGGTAGATGATTCAGCCGGTGTAGTTTTACTGCACAGCCTGTCCCAAGCCAGGATCAAGGAGGAGGGTTCCTGATTGGCGTGGCGAGCCCACAGTAAAAAAGACAGCCATAGCCCTATGAAAATAGGGTCGTGATAGGCATCGCGGGCCAGTGATAGACCAATAGAGTGTGAGAGCAGTATCAAGATGGGTGACCGCTTGGGAAGTTCTCGTGTACCTTTGTTTGGTTGAAAGCCATCCATTTCCTTGGGAAAGGGCGAGAGCAGTACCAAGATGGGTGACCGCTTGGGAAGTCCTTATGTTTCCTTTCTAGCCTACCCCAACTTGTGTGGGACTAAAGGCTTAGAAGAAGAAGAAGAAGAACTATATGATTCAGATTCGTCCGAGTCTTTTGATACCAAATAGCTTTGTTACTGTTGTTGGGTTGGTTATCATAACTATTTCTACCTTGAAGTTGAACTCTGTTACGATGTTCTAGGTGATTAGGTAAATTGGGAATCTGTAGATGGCTTAGATTGGTTCGAATCTTTTGATATCAAGTAGCTAGATGAAGCTGAATATAGTTTGTTACTGTTGTTGGGTTGGTTACTGGTAACTATTCCTTCCTTCCTCCTTTTGATGCCTCTGTCTTTAAGGAGAAATAGAAAGAAAGAGGAAAAGAAAAATAAAGTGAAGCAAATTAAGAATAACTAACTAGTCTATGTTGTCAGTACACAATTTTTACTAGACGCTGTTTAAACAATTTTTTGAAAGCTTTATAGAATTAGTAGAAGGAAAAATATGATTTGCTGCCCTTTAATATTCAAACCATTTTAAGGTAAAAGGAAAAGCTTCCCCCCTATATCTTATTTCAGTCAAATATATTTTGGATTATATCCAAATGTTATTGTAGTGAATAATTGTCAGCCTTCTTGCCTGCGATGTTATGCTTTGTGGATTAGTAGGTTGATTTTTGGGTCTTATGCAATGCAGGAGACTCTTCCATTGATTAAAAACATCCTTCTATTGGATTCAGAAGGGAAGCGGGTAGCTGTCAAGTACTACTCAGATGACTGGCCAACAAACAGTGCAAAGTTAGCCTTTGAAAAAGCTATATCTACAAAAACACAGAAGACAAACGCTCGGACTGAAGGTGATTTCGTGTATAAGTTTATAATCATATCTTTTAGAAGTTCAATTAAAAATTCTTGGAGTTATCTCATTTCTCATGTATAATTTGAGGCCAGATTATGGCGTTAATTATGTTCTTATATTTTGGTCCAAATTATTAGATTTTGCATAACCGGTTGAAGTGTAAAAAGCTGTTCTAAGTTGCACTTTAATTGCTTATTTAGTGGACTTTGACTTCTTATGTGCTAGCCCATTAGGGAACTTTATGATGGGTGAGTAGTCTCAAATTTACATATTTCAAGTTTAAAGATTCATCTAACCGAGAGAATACATGCAAAAAAGAAAAACATTCAGGCATTAGAATGCAAATTGCAACCAATATGATAACAAGTTTGGCAAGCTAAGCTAGGTGGAACAGTACACAAAATTTCTCCTTCCTGGCAATCATGTTAGCCTAGGAGAAGTAATGGCATCAAACTGAACTGCTAAATTAGAACCTGTAATTTCACATCTTGTAAATCATATCCCATGTTAGTATTTGTGTTGAAAGTTTAATATGTGGCTTTGTTGCTTAAGTTTTCTTCCTGTCCATGTCTGTGATATCACTTCAGATGACAGTCAAAGCTAATTATTTACCGTTACATGGCCAACTTTTTATACAATATCTGCTCTATAAATGTGCCACTGCTCAATTATTTCAGCGGAGATTGCGATGTTTGAGAACCATATTGTCGTTTACAAGTTTATTCAAGATCTTCACTTTTTTGTTACTGGTGGTGACAATGAGAACGAGCTCATATTAGCCACGGTTCTTCAGGCATTCTTTGATGCAGTTGCACTCCTTCTCAGGTATCGGGACCCTCATCTTTTAGGCACATCTTATTTATTGATTTTGTTTCAAATGCTAAGATTACAAATGATAATTTGTTGATGAACTGCTTTCCCCATTGTCCCAGGAACAATTTAGATAAAATGACAGCACTTGAGAACTTGGATCTTATCCTCTTATGCCTTGATGAGATTGTTGACGGAGGGTAAGGATAACTTATTTTTGTTCTTTTACATCTGAATCCATGTACAAACTCGGGCTCCTTCTTAATTAGTATCTTTAGTATGGAACTTGTCAGAATATGCCTGTGTAGATGAAAGAGTGAATACAAGTTTTGTTCGACACACACTATAGGCAAGAAGACACTGAAAACCTTACTTGTGGAGTGCTTGCTGATTCTGATTGCTCTTTACTATATTAGGGTGTAAGGGGGAAGATATTGGGAATTTTTGGAAGACATTTGCTCAACCAATAGTGAACAATAAGGGGATTTAAATATCCAATATTGAAAATGCATCTTGTTAGCTGTCAAAATATCTGAAAATAGATCATGTAGAATCTGGCTCAAATGCTGTAGCATAGTTGATGATTTGACTGGTTCCCTGTGCTGCAGGAATATTCTTGACAATGAAGCAAGCATTATTGCAGCTAAAGTCGCATCTAATGGTGGTGACAGTGCGGCATCCTTGTCTGAGCAGGTAACCACTCTCTCTTTGACACACACACACAGAAACTTTCTTTCTCCCAACGGCTTTTCAAATTCCTTGAAAACTGTTTTGCAGACTATCACTCAAGCACTAGCTACTGCCAGAGAACATTTAACTAGATCACTTCTCAAGTGATGAGTGCTCTTGACGAGGAATGAGAAAGGACAGAAAGAACGAATTGTTAATCCTTTTTCCCCCCTCTCTTTCAGTGGGCACATGAACATCCTCTTAGTTTCCTATATATATGATTGGTATATCGGTACTGTTAACTCCTTAAAACCGAAAGACTAATGTTTGCAGCAGAACCAAATGACTGAAAACTTGAAAGTGGAAGAAAATAGGGCTCTTCTCTTGCTTCTTATACTGCATGTTAAATTTCTATATCACTTGTTCCGTGGTTAGATTAAGAAAACATAGTCCTTACGCTTCTTGCGACCTTTATAATGCAGCGCATATTCTTGTATTTTAAAATCTTTTGAGGCATTCGAGTCGTTGTTATATTATACATATTTCTCTGGATTTCATGATAGGAAGAGGTACACTGACTCAAGTACTCGACCAAGTAATAATCTGCACAGCTTGATCTGTGCCAAGTTACTAGTTGAAAAAGCTAGATATACACCGGAAGACATACCCCATAAAAATATCCCGCCTATTGTGAAGACTAGTTCATAAATCATGATATTCGTGCCAAGTTTACTAGTTGAAAAAGCTAGATATACACCGGAAGACATACCCCATAAAAATATCCCGCCTATTGTGAAGACTAGTTCATAAATCATGATATTCGGTCTAGACCCACCATAGGCCTCAAAAAATTCACCATTCTAGATCTAGAGTTTTTAGTCGTTTTGCTTTTATTAATCTTTATACATTTTACTTAGTGGTCCCTCAAACGTCATATTACATCACATTTATTTTGATTTGAGGATCTAGGGTTTTTAGTCGTTTAGCTTTTATTAATCTTTATGCATTTTACTTAGTGGTCCCTCAGACGCTATATAACATCATATTTATTTTGATTTGTGGTGGAAGCCACATCATCACATATTACATGTCATTGTTGAGTATTCATCGTACACGACATTACATGTCATTACACCAAAGCACTTTACAGTGGTATATATCATGTCTAATCATACCAAAAAACCCAGTCTAATGTTTTTTCATTGCAACTCTTGAATCATAACCATTTTTGAAGACACATCAATATGTTTAAAATGACGAATTTATTTTAACAATGTGCTTTTTTCATGAGTCATTTTGTATACCTGTATCCTTTGTTTTATGAATACACTTCTTCCAGGAGTCACTTTACGTAAGTGTTTGTAAGCGTTTGTGGGTAAAAACGATAAAAGACTATGAAGGGAAAAGTGATGGAGTAGGTTGATGCTAGTCAGAACAATTCGTCTAAAACCTAAACATTTGTATTGTATAAGTACTTTTAAGATTTGAGAGATCAATCAGTACAAAATTGGCCTAAATCAAGGAATGATCATTCCAATCTTATTTCAGTCACAAAGGAAGGAGAAGGGTTGGTATATAGGGAGGGAAGCAGAGAAGGGTATTGAGATCAATGAGATTGAATGTCAGTCACGATATGTGTTTGAATTGCCATGACGAAGAAAATCAGAAAGTCTGAGTTTTCTGAGGATGTTGTAAGATGATAGCTCTGCGATCATATATCCTTGCTCTCTTCTAAGATGATTGTCTTGTTAGATGACTGTACTTTTGTCAATAGGCTGAAGAACCTATTTATAGCAATGGAAGTTAACACATTGGTCTTGTAAGTGGTGACATTTGCAAAGAAGTGGAAGGATAGAGACATGGTGATCGTGGTGAAAACCAATTTTGTCATGCTAGTGGGACTTGACGGTTGTACGATCACTATTCTATTCATCTCTTCAACTGGCGACACAACTTATTTACTTTCTCGTCGTGGGTGTATTGTTACACCTCACGTGTTGTAGGCCGTCAAACCAAAACCCTAGTGAATATCCCCCCATGTGACATGATTGATGTCTTGAACATGATTAAGTTTATTTTATAGACGTGTATTATTTGGTCAGTTGTTGACCTAGATAGACTGTTAGTCTTAACATGTTGATGAGTTCTAGCATGTTAACTCAAATCATAAGGTGTATGTTGAGGTAAGCAGTGATGCTCAATAGATCATATACGTGAAGAGTCTGATTGATATTTACATTGGTAATTGTGGTATATCATCGTGTAAGCTGAGTCAATAATGATATCCAGATGATGTTGTTGGATTAATGAGCATAAGTCTAATGAGATTGATGGATCAACCAAAGACTAATATATATGCGCCTATATATATTTACAATGTTTGTTATGTATCTGTATGAGCGTCAGGTTGAATGAGCATCAAGTGTATGATCATCGATTCGAATGAGCATTAAGCGTACAAGTATCAAGTGCATGAGAATCAACTTGATGTTTGCATCCATATAATTTTTGGTTTCGTTCTACTGTCAAACGACTTGAGTAGCGAAGTAAAGAAACTAGGATATGTTCCTTGGTAGGAAAACCAATTAAAATATTAGTGGTCAAATTATTTTAATTTATTGGAAGCAGGACCAATTAAGTGATGAGACCCTAATCATGATAGAAGAGGGAAGTGATATAAGAGGACCGACTCGATAGGACCGACCAGGTGGGCAGAGCATGGGTCGGTGGTGACGGAACCATTCCTCATTGGCTTGTGCGTCATATGATCTCTATGATGGTGTTTGAAAATAATATCTAAGAGAGGATTTTAATGTAAAGACCAACTTGTGCGAAGACCAAAAATTAGGAGATATTAAAACAATATTTTAATATATTAATATCATAGCGAGACCTTTCTGTATAGTTCTGCAGATCTTATGGTTTTAAAGCTAGAGAAAGACTAGGCTCTTGATAGAAAGAGCAAATAGTTTGATATGAAGAGGGAAAACCTAAGTAAAGACTGCAATGATATATAATAATAAACTAAAAAGGAAATAGAGGAGCGGGAACGACCATGGGATGACCGACCAGCCGACTGGCGCCGGTCTCACGACCTTTTTTATTATATTTATCTCCTCTACCCATAGCTCTTTAGTCTTATGGCTCTTAATCCTTGTATCATTAAAGCCTTATATCGTTAAAGTCTTATATTTTGAAAGCTCTATATCATTAAAGCCTTATATTCACATGTGAATGAACGAAACCTTTCATTGATTTTCGTCGTTAGAAAATTTCAGATATAACGTTTTTAGTAAAAACACTGTAGATTCTTCATACAATATCAGTTTCCGATAGTTAACCTCAGTTCGGAATTTGAAAAATCGTCAGCTATCTCCCTACGAGGAAAACTATAGGTTTAGAGCTCGTTTTGGCTGTCAAACGGAGCAAATAGAAACCTTTCGGGAATTTTTAGACAAAATTATGACAGTTTTCAGCTTGTATTTCGCATAGGGTTTAGGTCGTCTCTCTTAGACCGTTGCTCGAAATGGGACGCCTGTTAGTATGTTGTAGACATATAAAGGAGCATATGTTTTTTAGAACATTTTTTCCAATTTTCTACCCATTGAAATGTAACTTCAAGATGATCATGATGATACGTCAGAAACTGGGTGTTGACCGATATTAGGATTTCATTGTATTTCGACCAATATTAGGATTTCATTGCAACCAATATTTGAGATGTGTAATTCTGGCTCAACCAATATTAGGGATTGGTCAATTAGAGTCTTAACTTTGCATTCGACGCGACAACGACTGGGTGCTTATACAAAGCTGTGATGCTTCGACCTAGTGCATTCATGTGCATCTTGTCATTCATTGTGATAAATCAATATTAACCAATTAGGGTTTAAGTATTGATATAGAAAATTCTAGGAATTCAGTCGGAGAATGTAACACTAGAGAAGACTCAAGTCGCTCTATACAAGTGTGCAATACATCTAGGTTCTTTGTTATGTAAAAATCATAGAACATACGAGAATGTCGTAATAAGCATCAGCGCTATTCTAAAATTTTTGTACATGGATGAATTTTGATTCATCTAATAAATTTGATCGTATATATATACTGATGAGTTCAGTTGAATGATGCATTCATTTGATTACACACATACAGAAAGAGATAGGGATAAACACCTGTCTTTTCTGTAGAATTCTAAAACTATAATATCAGATTAATCCATCATAAATGCAGATAATTTTTTTTTTCATCATATTTGTAAATAAAAGAAATATGATAAAGGATATTTAGTCATAAAAAAAATACTCGTATAAGAATTAAAATAAAACCAAAAGTTAATATTAAATTTTATATTTAATAATGGGTTGCAAAAGAGAGAATGTATTTTAAGCTCTCTAGAAAATTTTCACTCTGGATGTTTATGTTCTTGTCGTGCCACCACAGCTTGTTGTTTCTTCCTCCATGATGGATGAGGTCGAGTTTCTATGTTATTTTGGGATCCTTTGAAATTTCCGCATGTAGGTGCGATGTGACATCTGCCGAACTTGTACCAGCTCTCATGGTGTTGACACCAATTATTTGCATTCTGTTTCTTAATGATAAGAACTGAGTTGGTGCTTAGCTGTGAGAAAGAGAGACTAGTTAGCCTAAAATCTTTGAAAAAGATTTATTTAGTAAATAATACTACTAAACATTCGTTTAAGTATGAACCCATTTGTCGTATTTTGTACGTACTGTCGTATCACCATCCAACCAACCTAAGCATTTACATTCCCACCAAAACTAACTTAAAAGTCTACGAAAATGATTTCAAGAAAACAAACCCGTAGGAAAAAATGCATCCTACGATGGTCTATTAGGGTAAGAAAAAAATGTTATAATCTAACTTGGCTCTATCATAATACGTAAGCTTGCATTTCTTTATTATCCAAGATTACTTGACACCCATAGATCGATATTGTGTTTTTTTTAAGCATAAAAAGAGACATCGACATAATGTTGACATTCACGCGTTATGTATTTTTGATACTCAGATAAAAGATTTAAAGTTTTTTCTTTATTTTTTACAAAATAAGTATATTTTTTCAACGGCCATTACATTCTCTTAGAAAATAAGATTCTTTGATTAAATGTGACTTTATAAGACCACATATAACCCAAATTAAATTCGGAAATGATATTCATTCCTCTATACACTACTTGGGAATATGTGTCGTAAAAATAAAGATTCAAGGTTGTACGGTCAGGATTCATTATTAAAAAAACGGTTTATTATTTTTAAAATGTAAAATTTAAATGGTGTTAAGAGCAACTGCAGTTATCAATTATATCCCAGATTAAAGATTAAATTTGATCTTTAATCGCTAAATTTCAAACACAGTCGTGCGATCAAATTTAGTTTTTAATCGACGAAATCGACTGTACAAGATTAAAAGTAATCGCTGATCAACGACTAGAACTTATAGTCGAACGAAGCACTAGAGTTTCGCATGTTAACAACAGGATTTCGCTTAAAAATACGGGCGAAGAGCTGGAATTTTACCAGCACAAGCGGTGTGTAGCTCGCTTACACATAAGCGAAGGGCTAAGATTTCGTCCTTTGGCAGCGAAATGTTAAGCTACCGCTTGGATTTAGACGAGCGAAATGATGGTGATTCGCTTAGTTTAGTGGGCGAAATGTTGAGATTTCGCTTGGAGGTTATTTTGGTAGACGGTAGAGCAGCATCTCGCTTGGACCAGGCGAAGCTTCAGTTTCTCGTCCGTCTCCTCAAGCGATGAGTTAACACTTCGCTTACGTGAATGTGATATCTCAGTCTTTTGCTTGACTATCCATGGTTGTTCTTGAGACGGAGTAAAGATCAAATTTTTTAACCTTTAATTTTTGCTTTTGATCGCATAATTATAGGTGTCCTAAAGGATGAATAGGAAGATAAATATAGTGCCGCATAACCACCGAATTAAATTACCAAGTTGGAGTTGGGGAAGATTTTTATACGAACAGTCTTCTTCGGAGTTGAAGATGCAATGTTCATAGATATGTTGGGGGCAATCGCCCCTGTTGTCCGTTAATTTCGTCCTACTATAGACTTTTTTTCATTTAAAAAATGCATTTGCTCTGCCACCACCACGCATGCCCGGTCATGAAAAACAAAAATCGCCTGTTGTGAATATAAATATCAAAGATCCTAAGTTATCATCGAAACAAATACAAAAAGAAAACATTTCAATCCCCTTTCACATGCTATAGACAAAAAAAAACATAATAAAGAATGAAAAAAAAAGAAGAGAACATTAAATCTTGAGAAATCTTTATCACAGCAAGAGACAAAATTTTAAAGCAATAAGAATCTTCAATTTCATTTTCGTAACTACTAAAGCTTGCGGATAATCTTAAACTAGATGCCTTGTCATTTCTTGGTTTATGTATCAGAATGAGAATCAAGTAAGCGCTCGAAACACCCGGCAAACACAACAGGATACGATACAGACGTGGAAACACGAAAACAATATAAAATTACTATTAATAGTGAAATTTAATCTGTGTTTACATATAAATTTATTAAAATATATGTTTACTTGTATTTCTAAAATTGCCAAAAAAAAATGTTATCAAATTTTATGAAAATTAGCTATAACTTTTGGAAGGTCATCTACCTAAGAAATTGGTTCTATATTATCGGCCTTTCGATAAATGATGTGATATAGTATTGTTCTACTGCTCGTCAACATTTCTTCGAGAATTGATTATTCAAATCTTTTTGTACACCTTTTCTCAATTACGATTTGATTTGATTTTAGTAAATTATCTTAATCTAACAAACGATGTACATTATCTCAACCTTTTACTATATTTTGATTTTCTTTTGTTTGCCACTTTCTTTTGTTATCTTTCTTGACTTTCTAGGTACGAGTTTGTGAGTCGCTTTTACTGTCACGAGTCCAAAAAGTTGTGGTCCAAATATAAAGTCGGACTAAAAATCATTTATTGAATGACTGAATTAGCCCTGTACAAATAAGTCAAAAACAACTTACTGAAAATTCCCAACGATCAAATCACACAAGGACAGTTTAGTAAACATAAAGTGCGCCATCTTTTTGGTATATAATGTCTGCCAGTGAGGTGTTTTTGCTTGCTTTGCTTAAACACCAACAACAACAAGCGGTCACCACCACTTCACCACGATTGAAGAAACTAGCTTTACTATTTAAGGGTTTTTGGTTATGCCTATTTGTCACCATCTTAGGAATAAGATTTTAAATCTTTTATACTATTCTTTTTTAAAAAGGATTGATAATGTTATAATGGATTTCAGAATTATCAACGAGGTTAAAGATAAATTCTCAAATTTGAAGTCAGAAATCTGAACCATAGCTGGTCAGAAATTGACTTCATATATTCGATAACTCTTATTGGAAACATTTTTATGGCTTTATCTTCTCGATTGAAGTATTTTTCATGTATATCGAAAAAAATACAAACAAATTTTGTTGGTCTTTTTAGTTATTTTCTAACAAATTTTGAAAAGGTTCTTCCGTTTTAACAGTATGGATCTTAAATGTTTGCACGGGGCTTTACCTAAGTTACGAAAAGAATTTTAAAGAAAAATCGATGGCAACATAAATATTAAACGAAACTTAAATAAAATATTTGCTCCAAATTAATCGGTTGCATCATAAAAATCTCTCAAACGCTATAATCCTGATATTTTTCTTTTGATCGTAAATAAGAAAAAAACATGGTTCACTATCTTTTTTGTTTTAAAATTTAACCTTTTTTATCCCCAAAAAAAGAGATACTTGTTGAAAGTGTTGTTTTTGTTGGTAATCCTATTATTTTTGATTTTCTTATCTTTTTATTCCCTTGAATGGAAATGTTGAAATTTGATACAATTCTTATTTAATTTTTTGAAACAGTATTTGGATACCAGATGCAAAAGTCAATTCCAAATATTATAAGTAAAACACTTTGCTTTATAAAAAACATATTTTTTTTTATTTTTAGAAATCATTTAGAAATTATGTTTCTAAACTAAAATTTGGATTTTTAATTTAATTAAGTTAGAAATTAACTTTTGAAAATGATAGAGGCCGTGGATACCCGAAAGTAAAAGTCATAAGCAAATTTTTTGCTTCACAAAAGTTAAATTTTAGCTTCTAAAAATTATTCTCAAGTTTTGTTCTTAACCAAAATTTTGAGCTTTTTACATTAAAAATTAGAAAACTAGTTTTTAAAAGTAGCTTCTTAATTTTGTTTAAATACTGTAACAAAAGTATCTCATTTTAAGAGACGATTTTTTTTTACATTATATGAATGAATAAGTTGACGATGCTATTTATACACCACTTTTATCCTTTGCTTTTTATTTTCCTATATGGCATGTATTAAAAAACACTAAATCTGGAATGGTGAATTTTTAAGGCGTATATGAAAAGCGTTTTAGTGTCTAAATAAAAAGATTTAAATGTTGGAAAGATGAGTGATTGAGACCACATACTAGGTGTGACCCATTAGAGACTCATGCGGCACAATAGATTAGATACATGAGGATCTATAAAATTAGCTGAGTGGTTAGAGGTGGGGAAAAAGACGTGTCATAGAAATTGATATATTTTCACCTACTAATACGTAGGTGAACAAAACCACGTATCATCACACCATTCAATCCCCCACTAGGTAAATTATTATAACAGCTTTTGATCCGTAGGTTTCCCCACCTAACAAGACATCAGTGAACAAAATCTGAACCTAAAGTGAATGTATACGCAAGTTCTGGGTACAAGACGGCGCACTCTTTATCCAGTAGTAGAAAAACTTAAGAGGATAAAAATATCATAGAATTAATAGTAAAAGGATATTAATGTAAATTTAACAATTTAACTTGTTCTGACAAGCAAAACCATTTAAATCCCCGTCTTAAGCAAAAGTGGAGAGAAGAAGAAACAGAGCTCACAGACTCAAATTTTCTCCCTCTCTCTCAATTTCTTAGGGTTTTCAATTTTTTCATTTGTCAAGATTTTTTCTGAAGATTGTCGAAGACTTTTGTGTGATTTTTTTCTGGTAATGCTGTGAGGAGAAATGGCGTTTCAAGGAAAGAAACTAATCAACGATCCAAATGGTTTGTTTATGCATTTTCAGTTCGCTGCATGTTTTTTTTTCCTTGATTCACCTTCTCTCGTTGTTAATGGAGATTTTAATTTTTTTGATGGGATTTCTTTTTTGATTTTTTTTTGGGAATTGATCGTTGAAAATGTACATTGTTTGAGTTCATCGAATGTTTTTTTTCTTCTGTGTTTAGGTGCTGATCGTGTTTTTCCTTTTCTTTTTTGTAGATGTGGTGATTGAGTTCATCGAAGGTTTAATTGAAACTTATCCGAACTTACAGTACTTGGATGGTTTCCCTCAGGTGATTCACTATTCTCTCTTGAGATGTTGTTGTTGTTGTTGAATCTGGTTTAGAGAATTGATATGCGTAAATATTTTCTTGTTTATAATGGTGTAGATTAAAGTTGTTGTTCGTGCTGATGTTTCAAGTTCAACCTATGACAAAGTGGCAGTAATCTCAGGTATATATAAAGTCTAAAGTCTTTCCTATCTCAACTTAGGGAAAGTTCATGTGTGTCAATCTTTTTGTTTATATGAAAATCATGTTTATTCGTTTTTCTGGACTACGATGGGATCCAACAAATATGGTAAAGAACCTGCAAATAGAAATTGGATTGGATGTAGAAATCTGGTCACAAGACAAAATAAATTTTAGTAAATTTGGAAGAGTAAATAGTAAAGAAACTAAACAATTGACTTAGGAGTTTACTTTGGGAAGCTACTTATTACCAGTAAAGATCTCTAATGATATTGGAAATGAAGACTCACTTAAGCTCAAATACTTAACAAAGAATTATGTGGTTAAGCTCCCTGCACATACTCATTGTTTTTGGCAATCAGAACTATATGGCATGTGTTACTGGTCTAGACAACAAATTGAACTTAGGATTTTATGAAATTGTTGCGGAACATCAGTCAAGTTAACTGCAGCATTGAAGTGCAACCTTATGGCTAGTTTTTTTTTTTGTCAGGTGGTGGTAGTGGGCATGAACCTGCTCATGCTGGATTTGTTGGGGAAGGAATGTTGACAGCAGCTATTTGTGGAGATGTTTTTGCCTCTCCACCAGTGGACTCTATCCTAGCTGTACAGTGTTTTTAGTTTTTTATATTTCTATTTATGTTTTTAGTGACTGTTGAATCTCTGACTTACTGACATATTATTGTTCACTTCAGGGCATCCGAGCTGTAACAGGTGTTAAGGGATGCCTTCTCATTGTCAAGGTAGTGTAACTATCGACAAATATCCCTGCTTCTTAACGGCATTATGAATCAAACTTTCAGTTTGTTAGTGATGATACATCTTTTCTCCATTTTACATTTAATTATCTTAGGATCAAGTTTTACGCACTTTATTCGGTTAATTTCATTAATAGATGTACACATAGTGTTGTATTTCTTTAATCATAAGGTTATCATTTGTTCATTGACAGAATTATACTGGTGATCGGTTAAACTTCGGTTTGGCGGCTGAGCAAGCTAAATCTGAAGGTTATAAAGTAGAGGTATAAATTTTTGTCAGTTTATCTTGAAGTAATCTACCGACTATTTTCTTGAGTAACTAATAATAACGCAGACTAAAGATGTGATATTTGCACCTTGTAGATGGTTATTGTTGGAGATGATTGTGCTCTCCCGCCACCTCGTGGCATAGCTGGACGAAGAGGTTTAGCTGGGACTATTCTTGTCCATAAAGTTGCCGGGGCCGCTGCAGCTGCTGGTAGAGATCTTGCTGATGTCACTGTTGAAGCAAAAAATGCTTCTGAATTGGTTGGAACAATGGGAGTTGCTTTGTCAGTTTGCACATTGCCTGGACAAGTCACATCAGATCGTCTGGGCCCAGGGAAAATGGAGCTTGGTCTTGGAATTGTAAGTGAAATATGTTATTGTTAATCCAAGTCAGATGTGTATCTTCTCTTTCTTGATATGTGTTGAATTAGGCAATCATTTGAGGCTTAGTGGAGAGAAATGTCATTTGTTTATCCGTTGCATATACACCTCAGAGGCTAAGGCCATAAAGTTTGATCATCCCAGGCAGACAATTTGTTTATCTTTTACTGCTCATCTGGTTTACATGTGACCTTTAAAATATACACTGCTTGATCAAGTTAAAGATGTTATTATGCTTATATCACGACATATCTTGTGTGTTTGTTGACCTGTATTAGTAACCAATTACATTTGACACTGTGTGTAATACTGATTTTTGTGTAAATTGTAATGTGTATTCATATTCAGCATGGAGAGCCTGGTGCTGCAGTGGTAGACCTTCAACCTGTGGATATAGTGATTTCTCATGTTCTCAAGCAAATATTGTCAACGGTGTGTTTCAACATTTCAACTAATACCTCGGTCGTAAATTATTCATGTCAATCATCACTCCTCAAAAAATATGCATATGAATTGTCCTTTAAATCACCTTTTATTTGGAAGAAGCAGTTTTGGTGGTTGACTTGATATCTCACAGAAAAACATGATCCCTCGTTATATTGAAACGACAATTTATGTAGATAATGTACGTGATGCTAACTTAATATAGTAGTATACTGGTATGAAACAACCATAATCTTTCCATCATATCTTGTTGCAGGAAACTCAATATGTGCCAATTACAAGAGGGAGTAGAGTCGTCCTCTTGATTAATGGGTACGTTCTGTTACTCTGAGTTCATGTATTGTAAACTTTTTGACTAGGGTTTGGGAGCCGGAAACTCTTCGGGCTGCAGGAATATATGGGTCTTAACCAGTGCTTTACCAATTTAGTAGAGATTACCTCGATTGCTTAGACACGTTAATTTTGCATTTTACTTTAGCAAGAATTCTTGAAAGTGTTGTGGCACAATCTGTATACAATTGGGTTGACATATGATATCACATGTTTAGGACACACCTTATTGGTATATATGCGTAAATTGAAATTGAACTCTATTAGGTTGGCATAAAACTACGTACAGATCTTAGCTCCACTGTTATGAAAACATGGTAACAACTGACAACCCATCATAATGATTCTATGTACAGTCTGGACCCTGCGTGGTAGTAAAATGTGAACTGGAAATGAAGCATAAAAATGTATGAATATAGTTGGTCTATATGATGAATATTCTTAGATCACAGTATGTTTTACTGATGGTTGTGTAAGCCAATCATCAGATATTTCTTCGTCACCATCTCATCCTTCTTCAGAAGGTGAAATTCCAATTTCCAAGTTCGGATGACACCTTCTTTTTAAAAGTTTTATGGGGCATTTGCTGAATTTGGTTAGTTAGATATATTGCATTAAATATTCAGTATAAGACACCCTCGAATGTCACCTTTGCACGATGCTACCATAACAGCCTATGCATTTTTGAGGTTCCCAAAACCTTCAATTAAGAAAAGCTTCCGGTCAGACTTCTTTCGTCTTTCACCGATTGATTTAACTTATCTTTTGGTGAGGTTTCATGTAGTTGCATTTTGTAATCCCCGACATGGTTGAGTGTATCTGAAATTTGCTTTTCAATCTAGTATTATTATTAACTACATATGTGGAGCATGCATGTAATGGACTGCTGATTTATTTTTGCATATGGACGTTTCAGGTTGTCTGACTATTTGAGCTAATTTGCTAAATGCAGATTAGGTGCCACCCCATTAATGGAACTGATGATAGCTGCTGGAAAGGCAGTTCCACAACTGCAATTGGAACATGGACTGGCTGTTGACAAAGTGTATACGGGATCATTCATGACTTCTCTTGACATGGCAGGTTAGTAATTCTATCGAAGTAATTTTCTGTTCACAAACAAGCTTATCGTTAATAATCTTGTGGTACTCTACAGGATTTTCGATATCCATCATGAAGGCGGATGAATCCATACTGAAGCGATTGGATGCTCCGACTAGCGCTCCTTCATGGCCAGTTGGTGCTGATGGTAAGATTTAGAGGATCATCTGTTTTTATCTGCTGTCCCTTATCGAAGGTTCATGCTATGTTATACGTCACTGCGATTTGGTAGGAAATAAAATTCCTTGCAACTGATCTTACCAAATTTGTTTTCTTTTGTGTGCTGTGGTATCATCTTGACCACTGAATACACCTAATGTTTTTCTTTTACTCTGAGCTGAGTAGCAATATTTTGACTGTAGGAGTTCGCCCACCTGCTAAGATTCCTCTTCCAGTTCCACCATGCCATTCAAGAAAGATAGATGAGGTAACTGTGAAATTATATATTAATTTTGAGTTGATTCCTCGAGGAAAAGTTTTTTTTTTCTTTGAAAGATTAAATTCCAATTTGGATGCGTTATTCAATTTCCTGTGCGTTCATTTTCAGGAACCCAGTCGTCCACAGCAGCTGAACGTGCATGGCATAATACTTGAGGCTGGTATTGAAGCTGCAGCTAATGCGATTATTGATCTTAAAGATAGTCTAAATGAATGGGATGGCAAAGTGGGTGACGGTGATTGTGGATCAACCGTAAGTTGCCTTCCCAAGCAGTTTTATAGTAGTTTTTAACTTTATATGCTCTGAGTCCTTGGACGCATTATGATCTAATTTCATGGAAATTTTACAGATGTTTAGAGGTGCAATGGCTATTCTTGAGGACATGAAGAGCTGGTAAGTTCCACAATAATTTCCTTGGCATCTTCTCTTACTAAAGTTTCTATCAATTCCGAGAACACGCATGGAACCAACCACCTAACTGGAAGCAATATTTTAAGTGTTTGTTGTTCAAAACTGTATCGGTTTTTTGACCTTGGTCCACGTGGTTAACATTGTTTTGTGTACTAGAGGTTCTTATCCACTATTCCTTGTGAATACTTAATTCTCTTCAGTTTTTTTGATCTTCATTTAAATCACATACTTATTGACCTGTGGGAAACTAGAGCAAGTAACTTAAAAGAAATCCAGGGATGTGGAACATGTATACTTTTTGAACCATATAAAGTAAGGCTAGGATTAGCCTAGTGTAGCTGCATTTATCCTGAGCATACATGAGGCTAATGCGCGTTATCCTCAAACAACTTAGTTAGATTTCCTGAATACGTTTCGCTATTATGTTGGATGGGTTATCAAATATTTATGAACAGTAACGACGACTGTCTTGATATCTTCAAAGTTCGATTATCTGTGTGTATCAGTTCAGATACCCCTTTGCAATTGTCTTATTCACTTTTTTCATCCTTCCAGCTATCCTCTGAATGATGCAGCAGAGACAGTAAAGGAAATTGCATCATCCATCCGAAGGGTTATGGGAGGGACAAGTGGGATCATGTACCTCATCTATCTTACTTTTTGAGTTTATTTACTTTGAAATCTATATCCTATATTTTTGTGTCTTGGCTGTTCCTTAATGATTTGGTTTCATCCTTTGTAAGTACCTTCTTTTTCTATGCGCAGATATGACATTTTCTGTAAGGCGGCATATGCGAAGTTAAAGGAAAATAGTGAATCAGTGGTTTCACCCAAACAATGTGAGAATATGCTCTTTTAACAGCAGAAAAAAATGCTAATCTACCTGTCCTTCCTGACCATGTACTGACACGTACAATTTATGTCGACTATGACATAGTCAGCTAATGTGTGATTGGTGGGCACTTCAACGGTCTTCAGTTGTCAGTAGGATGGTAGAGTTAACCATATTAACCCCCATCATTTTTGATGCTGTGGTCTTGTTGTCCAATGTTAGACATAAAGTCCACAAATCGTACTTGTTTTTCACCACGTGACAGCTGAAATGTGGTGTACATATTGGTTTCCATAGCATGATGTCAGCTGCTAATGTGATGATGAAATGCCTCCCAAAGATACCAGTTCCTAAAACATCTAACCTGGTTCTAACTGTTTATGGTACAGGGGCTGCTGCACTTGAAGCATCCATAGCGGCTGTTAGCAAGTACGGAGGAGCAAGTGCTGGATATCGCACAATGTTGGATGCCCTTATTCCCGCATCAACTGTTCTTCACGAGGTGATCTCTTGTTCTTGTTCTAAATGTGTTCCCTTATAATTTTGCTTTTTTGATTTATCCATCTTTTGTGACTACAGAGATTGGTCGCTGGTGATGATCCTCCAACTGCTTTTCTTCTATCATCTGAAGCAGCATCGAGTGGTGCTGAATCAACCAAAGACATGCCAGCACAGGTCAGTCCCATATAGAAACCTTCGTATAAATGTGTTGAACAAACTTAGATCTATGGGTTTTGTAGTCTTGTGGTCAGAGCCCAAAAGAAAGATTGAAACTTAAGTTTTGCTTCACCTGTAAATCTGAGAAAGCATGCTTTTCCTACAGGCTGGTCGTTCCTCATATATATCGCCGGAGATCCTGTCAACTGTTCCTGACCCAGGTGCCATGGCAGTGGCAGCATGGTACAGAGCTGCAGCCCTAGCCGTGAAGGACACGTGCCAATAGTTATAAGCTGAAGAATTTCTGGTGGAGCTTTTTGTAGAATCTTTCTCCCTGGACCTCTCTTTATAGCTGCAAACTTCAAGCCAAGTAAAAAGAAAATATATTTTAGTTTTTCTTTTTCACAATTTTTTTGTGGGATTGTATTACTTCATCGGAGGCTCTCCGCATATGCAGTTGTGTGTGAACAGCTGAGAGAGCGAGTTTACCGAGATCATTGTTGAAAATACAGACTTTTACCGGGTTATTTTAGAAGTGATATATCCTAAACTGTACTTTATTATATTTTACAAATTAATTCTGAAACTTCGCACTGACAGTGTTATGCTTTTTCATACGAATCCATTTAGTCTCTTCTTTTAATGTTATGCTCCTAAGCAGCACTGTGAACTGTCTCCACCAGCTAGTCCCCAACTCCTCTGACTTCACCATGTACTCTGTTTCATCCAGTCCCATCAAAAATGCAGAATTAAGATGAACAACCCTGTTTTGATGATGAACATAAGTTTAAGATGACTCTCTTGCATCGACGCAAGCAAAAGAGAAAGCAAGAAAAAAGTCGACAGCAAGAAAAAAGTCGACATACTACTCACATTTGAGGGCATCAATAGTAGTCGCAGATGCGCATCAGGGGTTATTGTTAATATTGATAACCCCACAGAGTTCAGCCTAGCCTTGGAACTTGTAGCTATGTTCTTTTCATAAGCAGAGATGAGAGCTTCCCTGACTATTTGTTGCTCATTTTCTGTACTTTTACCACCCTTTTGATGGAATGCTTCACCTTGTTCTTCTGCAGTGCTCTTCAAATCAGGTGCAACCCCTGCGATTCTCTCACACCTAGTATTAGAAATCCATCCAAACAACGTACTAATGATTAAACTACAAATGTGAGATAGAATTATGTACCATTTGCGAGATCGAGTTAGAGATCAGCTGGGTTGACAGTGACGAGTGGAAAATCCAAGTGAAGAGAAGTAATCTAAGGCACTCGATGCAGGTCCATGGTAGATAGGGCATCCCTCTGACAACAATACCACCTTGTCAAAAATGTGGCATAATCTGCTGGATGGTTGGTGAATGGTGATAACCATGGTTCGACCACCGCTTGCTAACTGCTAGTAGTCGAGATCCGTTGCGCTGTAGACGAGTCTAAACCCGACTTGGGTTCATCGAGCAATAGTAAACTTGCCTTTATGAGCATTTCTTGTCCTATACTCTCTTTCTCTCACCACCTGATATACCTCTGAACAGGGGACCTCCTATCATGCTATTCCTGCATCAATTTAGGCCTATTTCATCGATAACATGCCCAGCATGTTCGACCTTCTCCTCCTTGGTTAGGCTGTCCGGCAGGCGTAATAGGGAGGTGAAGATGAGTGTCTCCGCTCCGGTTAAGTGTGGGTAGAGAAAATCATTTTGTGCCACAAATCCAATTCGCCACCTATTGGGGCTTGAGAATGGCTGCCCATTGTAGGTGATCTTACCTGATAGTTCTCCGTTGAGTCTGCCTCCAAGAGCAGTCATGAGAGTAGTCTTGCCACTTCCAGATGGGCCAAGCATCGCTAGGATCTCTCCTGGACATACCATTCCTGTCATCCCAATCCCATTCAGCATAGTCTTTTCTTTGGAATTCCATGTTCCAGTCCAAGAAACTCCTTTCTGTCGCTCCAGTTTTATTTTGTACACTACATCTTCAACTGCAACACAGACATCAAACAAAAACAAGTAGCTCAGTACTCGTCCCTACCACTACTACTACTGCAGGTAAAAATCTAGCAGATATGTAAAAAAGAGGAAAACTAAAAATTAGATGAGGTTGAGAGAGAGAGACGAGAGTGTGTGCGAGGAAGACCTTCAGTGTAATTTGATGCAAGGGAGTACAGATTGCTGCGGGAGCTTGGATGGGATGGTATAAGGAACAGCAGCCGTCTTTTGCGACTGGGAAGAAGACCTGATTGTATCTGACAATTGGGTTGGTATTCTAACGTCGTGCCTATGTATATGTATAATGTATATTAAGTGATAGATCAGGAAAGTAAAGCTATCAGTATGTTCCTTTTATCTCTTTGTTTCCTTACTTTCTCAAGCTGAAATGGACGACCCATATTATGGAGAGTTGGAGTGACTCTACTTCATAGAGTCTGAGAGTGAGAGGAGAAGTGGGAAGTGAACAGAATAAAGGAATTGAAGAGCCCCCACAAACAGATCCTTACAAACAACTTTCTTAAACATTACCAAGTACTTGTAGTACACATCATCAACATGACATGACTAATACCATTATCATCCAGTCTTCTAACTAGAGTGGAACATAAAGGGTGTTTTCCAAATCAAGAAGGTATCCATAATCTAGAATCAAACGATAGGTGCCTATAGCATTGACTGGGGCTTTATTGCCATTGCCCATAAAAAGAATGAATACTGGTTTGTGACTTGGGTTGAAAGGTATTCCTGTATAGAATTAGAAATATGAACGTTAACACCAGAGTCAAACCACCATGATAAAGAATATTCTTTATCAGTTAAATTTGTTTCAAAATAATTTATGAAGTCCAAAGGATTACCTTTATTTTTAAACCATTTTTGACGCTTCGAACAATTAATCTTTATAAAAGTGACCTGGTTTCTTACAAACACAACACTTAATGCCATATTTCTTTTCCCTCTTCCTTTCAGGTAGACTAGAATTATTTTGTGGTGCTCCTTTATTGCTCTTCGCAGACTTACGCTTATTCACCACTCCTTGATTTAAATGCATGGTCAACGCATAAAGTATAACGGTGTACGGTTAGTGTACCAACATGTGATTGAAATGCGAAACATTATCGTTAAGCTTAGTGAAATGAAAATGGTCGTGGATGATAACTTTCTTGTCCAATTCATTCTCAACTCGCTTCCACCTCAATATGTCCCTCTTCAAGTGCATTATAACACTATTAAGGAAAAGTGAACAACTAATGAACTGGGCAACATGTTGATTCAAGAGGAAGCAAGGCCAACAAGGTCTTAATAAAACACATTTTGTTAATCGAGGAGTTAAAAATAAGCACAAGCATGCGAAGGGCAATAACATAATTTTGGTCAATCTGAAAGGAATAAGTCAAAGAAATATGATAATAAGTGTCATTTCTGTAAAAAACCAGGTCACTTTCTTTGCCTTCTTCCTTTCAGGTTGGCCAAAATTATTCAGTGCTGCTCCTTTAATTCCCTTCGTAGGCTTGCACTTATTCTTCACTCCTTGATTGATAAAACATGCTTCATTAAGACCTCGCTGGCTTAGCTTTGCTTTCTATTGAACTAGCATGTTGCCCAGTTCATTAACTGCTCACTTTTCCTTAATATTGTTATAATGCACTTGAAAAGGGTATACTGAGATGGAAGAGAGTTGAGAGTGAATTGGACGAGAAAGTCATCATTCAAGTAAGCTTAGTAACAATATTTCGCATTTCAATTACATGCTGGTGCATTGACCTTGCACCGTTATATTTCATGTTGGTTAATTCAGCCATCAACTTCCCAGCTAGTGACTTATCCGCCGTTTTAAAGTGATCTTTTATGATTTTCATAAAGTCTTTAACATTATCAGGTTTTGTAAGGGATCCTTTAATGTTTGCGTAATTGTGCATTCACATCAACATTATACTCAACCCATCACATCTCTCCCACTATTTCAGGAGATTATTATTCTTTGGTACTATTATCATCCACAACTAGCTTTTCAATTTGGAGGGCAAGACCAATATCTTGCACAAAAAAAGTGAATTCAACATTTTCGTTCCATTATGAAAAGTTGGTACTGGGATAGACGATGTATAGTGATGTAAAGATTTGAATTAGAAGTTAAAAAATATGATAGCGATACACAAAGTTAAACTTACACACATAAAATATTAAGAATCTTTTGTGGGAATAATCATAAATAAAACAATAATCATGTCGTAAAGTCAAAATACACTTACATATACATAACTGAAGCAAAGACAAACATCTTTAGATGTCATGCCTTTCATGAAATACATATATGGTCATAATATTTGTTTAAACATGTGAATTAGAGTAATCCTTAGGTAAATTTATTCTAATATGTATGACTAAATAATTATTTCTTAATGTTTATATGTGCAAACACTTGAACAAACATCTCCTGTGGGAGATAGTTATTTTCATGTGGTTGCATAAAACGAAGTAGACTTGTAATGACATGATGAGAAACATCATATTCTAGTATCATTGTGACGATAGCTAAAAAACATGCAATTCAATCATTTTGATGATCTAAATATGTTGCAATCATTTACATACAATAAAATTCTATCCATGAATTAGTATTATGATAAACATGTTCATATTAGATCACATTTGAACCTAAACAAGCCTGAACTGCATCAGTTCAAAACTGATTTGGTCAAAGCCAATAAAAAAAGTCAAAAATCAAAAGTCAACATAAAAAATCAAAACACAAAACACCAACAATCAAAGTCAGTACAAAAAAAATGAACAATCGAAGGAAACGCAAAAGTCAACAATCAAAATCAAATAGCAAACCCAGTTAGGTCAGACATACAAACAGTCAAGGTCATACGTTTACTTAATTAATATCAAACCAAAAAAATTTAAAACGTAATAGGCTTGTCCAAATCAGAAAACCAATAAACATTTTAAGTTTATGTTATCATTAAAAAATACTAACCCAAGCCCAATAACACTTGAAACCTAACATAACATTATAATGAGCCCATATTAGATTAATAAGGATCAAAAGACAAACAATGCATGTTTTTGTTTTTGAAAACCTAGTCGTAAATGTAGTTTTATAAAATAGAAAAATGTCAATCAAAATATGCATAATTTAATCATGAAACATGATGTTGATATTTTATATATATATATATATATATATATATATGCATTAATAGATCATGATGTATAAAAATAATTATCATTAATTAAACAAACATGATAATAGATTCGTATCAACATAACAATACATACAATATCATAGACAATCATAAAGTTCTAAACCTTATTCTAGATGTTAAATATAAATTTATATTATATACATGATGGTAGGATTTTAAATATCATAATAATCATAATATATATATGTGTTAGAAAAATACCTGATGCTATTGATATAAAATAAAATAATTCTTTTAGAACGTTATAGTATACATTGAAATTCTTGGTTTCTTGTTCTTAAACTTTTATGTAATGATTTGTAAAATCCTAAACCCATACCAATTTCTTTTTAGTTTTTATGTAAGTTCCTAGGATTTTAGTACTTGTATTAAATCCAACCATCCATCTAGAAAAATGCTTATAAAATAATTATAGCAATTGGAATATTTATAAATTTATCGAAATATAATATCTTATCTCTTACACGCATGACTCTATTTACAGAAGTAATACTCGGTTTCCTACACTGATTGGGAGATGATTTAACTACGTGAGGCAAGCTTGTGACGGCTTCACAATTCCGTCGCACCCATCAATATCAGCGTAATTACCAATTTACCCCCACAACGGCACAACCATCCTTCATCAAACACCAGTTCTCAGTTGTGTTTTATCATGCATTCGTGCTTTGATTTGAGCGGGGAATTGTGAATAAAGAGACAGGGCATTTGCCCCCTGTTGTTGGATTCGTCTTTTAAGGTTCGCAGAAATCGGAAGGATCAAAGCTGGATATGAATGCCGAATTGCGTCTTTCAGCTGTTGAATTCCTCATTGTCTCATCTCTCGTTAGTACCTGCTAATCTCTATCTAACTTTCTCTGTGTTTGTCTCTTTTAGGGTTTTCTGATTTTTTTTGATTCATACAATTGTGCAGCAACTCGGTGTAACTCCAGTTGTGAAATACACAGCTTTATCAATATTTGCTGAACGCTTTTTACCATCTATCAATAATAACAGGTTTTGCTACACAACCATGAATTTCGTTACGATGATTTCATTTTGTGGCTGCATTTGGGTACATTACATTAATTATCTAGAATTCTGGTTGTTAATTTTATTTTATTTTTACAATTTTTTGATGTAAATCTAAACTTTTGACTGAGATGAATTGGAGTAGTTCCACCAGGACCAATAGAATTGACCTAGAAGAAGACTTATACGCAACTAAGGGTGAGATAGTGAACATGTCGGGCGTGTATCGTCCAATACTCAATGGGTATGATTCCCTAGCATCTTATGTTTGGCTTGGGTGTGTGTGAATTATTTGGTAAAGTCAGGGAATGAAGGAAATAGGGTCGTGATAGGCGTGGAGAGCCAGCAATAGACCAAACGAGGGTGCGAAAGCAGTACCGAGATGGGTGACCCCTTGGGAAGTCCTTGTGTACCTTTGTTTGGTTGAAAACCAGCCATTTCCTTGGGGAAGGGCGAGAGCAGTACCAAGATGGGTGACCGCTTGGGAAGTCTTCGCATTTCCTTTCTAGCCTACCCCAACTTGTTTGGGACTAAAGGCTTAGAAGAAGAAGGAGGGAATGAAGGAAATAATTTGGTTATAACACTTAAAATTGATCATTACCTATTAGATTGCACTTGTTTAGAAAATTCTGATCAGTCTAAATGGAGTCTGTAGACCAGTAACTAGGAATGGGTTTGGTTAGTTCAGCATGACAGTATGTTGCACTGAAATGATAACATGTGTTGACGAATTAATAGTTTGGGTGGAAAGTGGAAACAAATATCTTGTTCCATTTGGATTTCGTGCAACTTGTTTACTTCTTCAGCCATGTTGCCGTTGTTGTCCTTGCAGAATTGGATTTTTTAGTACTAAACTATGCGGGGGTGTTCAATCTAGGTTTTTACGGGAGAAGCACGGTGGTAACTGGCTTTTGCAGCCTTTGAGACAATGCAACTTGCAACTATTTGCCCTCATTTCAGTGTGGGTATCGAGTAAAGTAAGTCTTGAGCTTCATCAGGACCTTTGCTGTCCTTCGTTGTCTTCTTTGATTTTTTAAAAATTATTCTTTTCTTCGTTGAAATAGATACACGATTCTAGGCCTCTTTCTGTACAAAGCTTGAAGTCTTTGGGAGATGTAGCTATAAAGGAACAACACTATACTACACGAGATTTCCTTGAAGCAGTAAGTAAATTACCTTCTCTATGCTAATATGTCGATTTCTGTTCCTTTTCCCGTTATTACGGGTTACTAATGAGAACAATGGTATACTGCAGGAGGTGGTCTTAATGCAGGTAAATCTCGTTAATGAAGAAATTTGCAGTCTGCTGATAAAGAGCTTTCTTGTATTACTTGAGCTCATCGTAGCATCTCCAGGTGCTTGATTTCGGGATTGGTGCATTGAATGTTACTTATGTCCTCTTAGAAGACTTTCTGATTCAGTTGAGGTGAGTTCTACATGCATCCAGATACTAACTGGCGTAATTGGTCAAACTGCATGTTCCCTAATTCATGAATACCTTGGTTCAAGATTTGTTTTTTCCTGGAATTTATTGAAAGTCTCTATTTATCTTGGTGAAGTTTGTAGTTTGTAATGTAATGTCTCAGTTTTATCTATCGGAATATTTGGTCAAAACAAGATCCTAAGTTGGTGATTGATTCAGTATATTTTGTTTTATTCATGTCGGCTAATTCAGGGGACTGGCACGGGTAGGAGAACTTGTAAAACTCGAAGCATGTATGGAGATAATGGATGTTCTATATGAAACAGAAGAGACATCAGTTCTCTATAATTCTCCTCATTTTCTTGCTGCAGCTATTCTGGCATGTATCTTTGTTTCTTATAATACCCCATTCAGTGCTATTGTTCCATGTTTCCCTTTATTGTGGCTTTGGTTAAGGCTTACATGTCGTCCCTTTTTTTAATTCAGGTTGCCTCATATGTTATGACTGTTCCTAAGCAAGAGCATGAGTTTCCTCTTCTTTCTTGGGGTAATATTCAGTGCATAAGTTTTTCGTGTTTTGTTACCTTTATACCCCATACTGTTTGTTAGTTCTTTCTAGTTTTTATTTACATGATAAAGATACAGAACTTGTGCTATCCTCGTTATGTATATAAAAATGTCAATGCCACAAGGGGTTTTTTGAACTTTTCCTAGACATAAACAATGCCTGAAAAGCGGTTATGGTTTGCGATTTTCTTTACTAGATATATTACCCTTCATAAAAAAAGCTAGGACAGTATACCCAGATTTAAGCACCAAAGGGGTGGAATTGTGAACCCATGATGCTGGTCATTTGAGCTGTTTGCATTAAGTAAGAGTACTTCAGAGTGAAGAAAGACCACTAAGTAAGAAGGGACAGCAACCTTAGGAAATATTTGTTACTGGTCATTCTTGCTTTTGCTCCTCTTTAGTGAACTTCCCTTGGAATCAAGGAGAGGTATTTGGTTGCACTCAAAATAACTCAGCGTTCTATCCCTTTATACCAGCATGATGGATCATATAAGCCATTTGATCAATTGTGTGAGCTTATGCATCACAGAGCAATCAAACTTCTACTGACACGTTTTATCACTCTTGCAGTGAAGTTTGTAAGCTCTTTCAAAGAGGAAGATACAGGGGAACTGGTAAGAACCATTCTCCAACATGTACTGAAGCAGACAACACAGTAGACCTGACGGCTATGGGAGGGTAAACATTAGGCCAACACAACGCTCCAAATGCAGTCGATATTAGGTACTCCATTTGAAAAAGAGTAAGATCTGCTTGATTGAAGTGTTATAATGTAAAATACCTTGTCATCCCATTGTGTAAAGAGTAGATTACAAAGATGGTAAACCAGAAAACATAGTGGATCCCAATTCCAGATCATATAACATCCGTTGATGACCTTTTTCAGGTCAGTTGCATTTTTTAGCCCAAACCAAGATGTTGATATATCTCATTACGAGGATTGAAGAAAGGTAGCAGTATCCCATGTCACGCAACATCCTTATAGGAATCTGTACAGCTTCCTCAACTTTAATGATTCGACATGGAATAAGTTCCTTTGTGTATCAGTTAAAACTTAGCTAGCTGTAGGGGCGGAGTTAGGAAAAGACAAATAAAATCAGTTCAGTTGCCTAGACTTTTTTGTGCCCCCTCAGGCGTAGAATCCTCGCTCCAATACACGGCTGATTTATGACTCGATCGCTTAAAGAGAAGGCCAACAAAATTGATTTCTGCCATAAACCGCCACACGAACTGCACTAGCGATCACGCAATTTTTTTTGTGTGGGCCCAGTTGCAGATATTAAATCAATTGATTAATCATTTCATCGAAAATGAATAAAATAATTAATAAACGCAAATATAAAATGCTTCGAAAAGAAAACAAATAATATAAAAATAAATAAATATGTGGCGGTTGAATTCGGGGTAGGACGACAAATCTGAGAAATGGCTTAGTTTTTCCTTTGGCCCCAAGATTTGTGTATTCCCCCACAAATATATAGATTTCTGTCCTCACCGGCCACCGCATTTCTCCTCGGTCCTCTCACACCAAAATAAGGGTGAGAGAAAAAAACCCTTTTCTCATTCTTGAAGAACCAGAAAACACTGTAAAGAAGAAGAAGGAAGAGGAAAGCACTTAAACGATCAAATCTCTCTTGGATAGTCTCTTCTCCCTCTCAATCTCTTTGATTTTATCAGGTACTACTACTTCAAAACCCTAATATCATTGAAATCGTAGATTTAGGGTTGGGGTAAGTTTTTTTTTGGGTGAATCCCTCTCTCTCTCTCAAGATAATGAGCTTTCAAGTACGTAATGATCGAAGAGAGGGATCAAGATATCCTGTTCGTAATAATAATAATCGTCAAGAATGGATTCCTAGAGGTGGAGCTGTAATTGGTAGTAACAGTGGTGGAGGAGGATCTAGTAGTAGTAGTGCTATACTGGACACTCCACCGCCATCATTATATAACTCGAATCCAAATGGGGGAGGCTATGGTGGGAATTTCAATAATTATAATGCTAATCCGACTGGGGTAGGAGGATATGGTGGTGGCGCTAGTGGTAGTGGTAGTGGTGGGAATTCTTATTACAATGTTAATAACTCAGTTCCAAGTGGGGGAGGATATGGTGGTGGTGGTGAGAATTCTTATTATAATCCTGTTCAGTTTGAAAATCGATCTAGAGGGAATTTCACTCATCATCATCATCATCATCATCATCATCAAAGAAGTAATGTGTCAAGACCAGTTAATAATCCTAGGAAAGAGAAGGTTGAGAAACCAGCTCAGGTGTCGAAAAGTTTGAATTCTAATCTTCCTCAGCTTGTTCAAGAAATTCAAGACAAACTTACTAAAGGGACAGTTGAGTGTATGATTTGTTATGATATGGTCAGAAGGTCAGCTCCAATTTGGTCTTGTTCTAGTTGTTACTCGATTTTTCATATGAATTGTATTAAGAAATGGGCTAGAGCTCCTACTTCTGTTGATTTATCAGCTGAGAAGAACCAAGGATTGAACTGGAGGTGCCCTGGTTGTCAGTCTGTACAACTTCTTACTCCTAAAGAAATTCAATATCTTTGTTTCTGCGGAAAAAGACCAGAACCACCTTCTGATTTGTATCTCACTCCGCATTCATGTGGTGAACCATGTGGGAAGCCGTTGGAGAGACAGATGCAAAATGGGGATGATGATGATGATCTCTGTCCACATGCTTGTGTTTTACAATGTCACCCAGGTCCTTGTCCTCCTTGCAAAGCATTTGCTCCTGCTCGTAGATGCCCTTGTGGTAAAAAAATGATTACAACTAGGTGCTCTGATCGGAAATCTGTGCTTACCTGCGGTCAGCTTTGTCATAAGGTTCTTGAGTGCGGGCGTCATCACTGCAAGAAGATTTGCCACACAGGACCTTGTGAACGTTGTGAGGTTCCAACGGATGCTTCTTGTTTCTGCAAGAAGAAAAAGGAGGTTGTCCTTTGTGGAGAAATGTCCGTGAAAGGTGAATTGATCGGTGGAGGTGGTGTTTTCTCGTGTAACTCAATTTGTTCGAAAACCCTTGTCTGCGGTAATCATACTTGTGAAGAGGTCTGTCATCCAGGGAAATGTGGAGAATGTGAACTAATGCCAGGGAACATCAAGAGCTGTCCGTGCGGGAAAACAAAGTTACAGAAGGAAAGGGAGAGTTGTTTGAGTTCTATTCCAACTTGCTCTAACACCTGTGACAAGACCCTGCCATGTCAGATTCACAGATGTAAGGAAATGTGTCATGTTGGAGATTGTTCACCTTGTGTGGTTACTGTTAACCAAAAATGTCGATGTGGGTCTTCTTCATGTTTCACTGAATGTTATAGAACAATGAAGGAGAAGGATACATTTACCTGTCAGAAGCCTTGTGGGAGGAAGAAGAACTGCGGAAGGCATAGATGCAGTGAGAGGTGTTGCCCACTTTCAAATTCTAACAGCAGATACTCTGGTGATTGGGATCCACATTTGTGCTCAATGCTCTGTGGGAAAAAGCTAAGATGTGGACAGCATTCTTGTGAATCTCTCTGCCATAGCGGTCATTGTCCACCATGTCTCGAGACAATCTTCACTGATCTGACCTGTGCATGTGGTAAGACTTCCATCCCTCCTCCGCAGCCTTGTGGAACACCAGCTCCCTCATGTCAGCAACTTTGTTCGGCTCCTCAGCCTTGCGGCCATTCCTCCTCTCATGGCTGCCATTTTGGGGATTGCCCACCTTGTTCATTTCCTGTGGCAAAGGAATGCACTGGAGGACATGTTATTCTTCGAAATATTCCTTGTGGCTCGAAGGAAATTCGTTGCAATCAACTTTGTGGAAAAACTCGGCAATGTGGAATGCATGCTTGCGGTAGAACATGTCACCTGCCTCCATGTGATACATCCTGCACGTCTATTTCTGGTTCAAGATCATCTTGTGGCCAGGTTTGTGGTGCTCCGAGGAGAGATTGCAAGCATACATGTACATCTTCTTGTCACCCTTCATCTCCTTGTCCTGAACGTAGATGTGAGTTTCCAGTGACGATCACATGTTTGTGCGGTCGGATTAGTGCTACGGTTCCTTGTGATGCTGGTGGTAACAGCGGTGGGTTTGCCAGCGATACAGTATTTGAGGCTCATCTAATTCAGAAATTACCAGTTCCACTTAAGCCTGTGGAAGCAAACGGCAGCAAAGTTCCTCTTGGACAGAGAAAGCTAGTGTGTGATGATGAATGTGTAAAGATGGAGCGACAAAGGAAACTTGCTGATGCTTTTAAAGTTCCTCTCCTGAATTTGGAAGCCCTTCATCTAAGTGACCAGTCTGTCATTTCTGAGCAGCTTGCGGACTTATTTAGGCGAGAACCCAAGTGGGTTTTGTCTATAGAGGAGCGATGCAAGTTTTTGGTGCTTGGCAAGGGTAAAGGTAACACCTCAAATGGTCTCAGGGTTCATGTTTTCTGTGCAATGGTGAAGGAAAAGAGAGATGCAGTAAGGCAAATCGCAGGGAGATGGAAGCTGTCAGTCCATTCAGCAGGGTGGGAGCCGAAACGTTTTCTGGTTGTTCACGTGACAACAAAATCGAAAGCCCCTGCCCGAATTCTTGGTGTTAAGGGTTCTTCTGTACTTCTCAATGCCTCAAGTCCACCTGCTTTTGATCCTTTGGTAGATATGGATCAAAGGCTTGTTGTGGCTCTTTTAGACTTACCCAGGGAATCTAACGTGAATGCATTGGTCCTGAGATTTGGCGGTGAATGTGAATTGGTCTGGTTGGATGAATTTAATGCGTTGACAATATTTAGTGATCCAGGTCGTGCAGCTACTGCTCTGCGAAGATTAGATCATGGATCTGCTTACCATGGTGCTGTGGTAGTTACTGCACCAACAGTAACAAATGTATGGGGAACTTCCAAGGAGGGAGGATCTTTAGGGGGGGCTCTGAAGGCCAATTCATGGAAGAAAGCAGTTGTACAGGAAGCCTCGTGGGGAGAAGATTCATGGGGTGTTGATCAGAATTGGACCAACAATCCAGCGGATGTCCAGAACACGGTTTGGAGAGGGAAGGAAACTCCAATTATGGCATCGATAAACCGGTACGACGTTCTTGACCAAGATTCTGTCTCAAAATCATCTGCAGTATTATCATGTGGTGGAGTTGATAGCAGACCTGTTAATTATCAGATAGGAAGTTCTTCTACCTCTACAGAACCAAAGCAGGAAGCGAAGACAGGAGATAAGAATGAAAAAGAGGTGGTTTCTGAAGTTGTAGTTGACAACTGGGAGGAAGCTTGTGAATGAGTAAAGTGTAGAAAACAAATGCAGGAAGAGGGAAATGTGTTCTTGTTTTTGTTGTTGTTGCCCTTTTGTTTTTCTGGGAAACCAATATTTTCCAAAGATAGACGATGAATCAATCCATACATACTAGACTTGTTGCTGGTGTCAAAATTAAACTTCGTTACCATATATTTTTATGAAGTTCCATTTTGTTCCTAATTTTGAATTTTAAGGGTGTACTTGTCATTAAAGAGATTGTAGCCTGTTTTCTTGTTGTACTATACTTACATCCTGTCATGTGCAGGGCTGCACAGGAACCGACCGGAACCGAATAATCGGACCGGAACCGACGGAACCGTACCCCAAAAGAATCGAACCGAGGGTACAAGGTACAGGGTACGGGTATAAAAAATGAGAACTGAGTACAACCGGGTACAAGGTATAGGTACTACCCTTGTACCTGTACCTTGTACCTTGTACCTGTACCACCCCATGATTTTTTACAAAGTTGGTTACTAAAACCTATTGTTCTTGATCTTTTATATGATTATATACTAGATGATAACTCTAATGTTGAGGAAGGTAATGTGTTTTTTTTTTCTTCTTTTTTTTATTTTCTTTATTAGTTATCAATTCAATCTTTAACATAATATTCATTTCTTAATGGATGTTGCAGAGTTATTGGGTCCTATGCCAGCGCTAGAATCTTTTGATCCTTGAAGTTCATTAGATTCATTTCATCGAAATCTTTACTTTCTTGAATCTCATTATGAAACCCTTAAAACCTTTACATTCTAACTCTATATTGGTTATTTTTCTTTTTTGTATTTATTTGATGGAAGTTAATACTGTATACATTTCGTAATGAGATTGGAATGATAGCAACACTTAAACTTTCTATCTCTTTTACTTCAAATATTTACATTTATATTTAAATTTTAGATGCAAAAAAAAAAAAAACAAAAAAAAAACAGGGTACATGGTACGTATCCGGAACCGAACCCAGAGTACAGGGTACAAGACAGGAACCGAACCCAGGGTACGGGGTACAGGGTACAGGTACAAAATTTGAGAACCGACCATGGGGAGGTACAGATACAGGGTTCCACCAAGAACCGAACCGAACCGACCTTTGTGCACCCCTAGTCATGTGTGTTTTCTGATTTTTATGTAACTGTAAACTGCATTCTTATTTCGCCATGGAGGCTCTGCTGCCTGATGTGATAGACCTTTAACTCCTGGATACAGTGGTCTCTCATGTTCCCAAGCAAATATAGTTATTTCTTGTCCCTTCGATTGCCACATATGGGAACATCAAAATCAGAGTGGTGAGTGCAACTTCATCTACAACGGGTCTGACAATGCTGCAACAGAAAGATTTTTACATACACAACCTGTCAATGCTACAAGAAGGAGCCACACATGAATTTGATATGTTTCCAGAGGACTAATACAAACCCGCTGAATTTCTCATTTATAACACAACCAAGAACCATAATTGCTTCTAAAAGGTGTTTCTCTAACTAGAGAAACAAAGATATATGGAGTCGTGATAGCGGCATATCCCTACATCGACACAAAAAAACAGTTCGCATACGAGAAAAACGACCGGTCTAAATCATGCTATGGCGCCATCTACCAGCAAGTAGCGATCAAATGACAGTCTACAAAAGGTCACGTGTAGTGATCACGTGATATTACCACCATATGTTTTGTTGATATCGCAGTAGATCTAAAATTATTTTATTTCATAAACCCTCTTCTTTTTGAGTCCTTAATTTCTCTCCCAAAAGGGGTTTTTCTTCTTCAGCGATGTTTCTTCGACAATCTGGAAAATTATTAAGAAGGAGATTTATATATCATTCTCATACTCACCTCTCCACAACTAAAACTACTGCCAGTCTCTCTTCATATCCTCTCCCAAGTAAGTTGTTGCTAAATTCAATCTGATTTGCTCTAGTATTTCAAAGCGGCTTTTCTTTTATTGAGAGAATTTTTATATTCAAGGCTTCCTCAATTGCTTCATGTTTAAGTTTTTTTTAAACAGAAGAATTACGCTTTTTCTTGATCCAATATGTTCAACTGTGTCAATGCCATCCTTATTCATTTGTCGCTCATACAGTCATACTGCACCTCAGAATTTTGAAAGTAGGCTAATGAATTTTATATTTGGTTGATTATGCCATTAAGGAGTAAGAGAACAGCCTGAGATGCCGAATTGCTTATCGCCCATAATCTGATTCGATTTTGTACATGAAATTGGATTGTATCAAAATACATTTTAATGCTCCTAGTCATCGTTCTTTATTCTATTCGATACTTAGTAATTTGCAAATAATCATTTGAGGTGAAGTAAATCATCTTCTCTTTGGGAGAGTTATGTCTTGAGATAATTGATACAATTGAAAACAAGCGTATAACTTTGTATCGGAAGTTATAAATGAAGCTTTACTTGGAATGAGATTGAGTACTCTATATCCTCTGTTGCTTCTTAGTTTGTCTTCTCTTTGCTCTTTCTCCAATGCCTGCCTTTTCTTATACTTACTAGCATGCCTTTACAGGTAATGCAGTATTTCTCCACCGCTATGGGCCTGAGAGTCCAAGATGGCAGAAGAATCACTGGGACTCTTCTTTGTGGATATTACTTTCTGGGCAAGCTGGTATACATTTTTTTTGTACAGTGAATTTTTCTAATTCTTCTACAGCAAGGTGTTAACGGCTTATGGATTAGGTCGTCAAATCTATTTTCTGGTCGTCAATTTTGCTTTGGGTTATGTTTAGTTGAAGCGATCATTTAAACTGCAATTTTTGTCTGCTTTGTTTATCAGCAATCATTCTTGGGGCAAATGGAAATGTTGCATTTGCGGATGATGTTTCAGCTGAGGTGAGAACTGGCACAGGTGAGGATGGGTCAAGTGGTCTCCAGAGAGTTGAGGACGGGTCTGTGATATCAAATATCCATACATCTAAATGGCGAGTTTTTACAGATAAGGCGAGGGACTTTTTTCTAGAGGTATGTAAGTTCTCGACTCTTTTTGGCTTATTATACTTCTATTGTACAGGTGAATTGATTCCAAATGCTTTCTCTTTTCTAGGGAAAATTAGTGGAAGCTGAAAACTATTTTTGGCAGCGGTGGAAGAAGCTAAAGAGGGTTTCGGGAAGAGCGATCCACATGTTGCTGCTGCATGTAACAATTTGGTATACCAACATGCTTTTATTTCTTGAAGTAGTGGTTGTTTATGATATTGTTTACAGATGACAGCTTTACGCCTTTACTGTCAAGTTTCTTAGTAGTGACATGTTCAGCCGAATGTTTGACCGCATGTAACATTCAGATGGATTGACATTTTGAGCCTTGCTAAAAGGATGTTAGTTATCATTACTGAAATTGAAATTCAGTTCTTCAGTAATTATTATCCGTTTTGGTGTAGGCTGAGCTCTATAGAGTGAAGAAGGATTTTGCTAAAGCCGAGCCACTCTATTTGGAGCCAGTCCATATTTTAGAGGAATCATTTGGACTTGATGATATACGGTATAATTTAATATATTATTCAGATAAACTCTGTCTAAAACAGTTTTCTTTGTAAATTAGTAGTAACAAAACTCATAAGAAATAAATATACTTGGGAATTTTAAATTCTCTAAGTTATGATATTTAAACTATGCAGCTATATTATTTATGTCCATTGATGCATGCGATTTATGCATGCGATTTAAGCATCTTCTTAACTTCTCTTTTACGTATTACTGTGGCCCATGTCAAGCATGGAATTATGTCAGTAAAGAAGTCACTTGAACTTAACAGGGAACAGTTTTTTGTGTGTTTTTCTTGTGACAAAGAGTAGCATAGCTATCCTTGAATTCGTAGAGGCCTAAAGAGAAATATTCACTAGGCAACTCGAGAATGATCTGAGCATCATTTGACTATTTGGGAAAAAACTCTGTTGTGTTTGGGCATGTAGATCTGAAAGACTCGCCAATGTGAATTCTATAGGAAGTCCAATCAGTATTAGTAGAACCAGTAGAACCTGACACGTAATTACTGCTGGTTAGCAAATTTTTTTCTCTGTTCTGATCATGGATTCGATAAAGCTCTAAGGAATGCCACTTCTTCTAAGATTTCTTAATTAGGTGATGCATACTGCCCATCCTCAGGCCATTCTGTTTTACTAGTTTCAAATTAGTTTGTCTCTATCTAGAGTTCAGATAGTTCTATTAACATCCTTTTTGTTGCCAACAAGCATCCTGCTGCAGTGTCCCAATCCTTTTTTTTGCTTAAACAAAACTACAATAACACCAAAAAAGAACAATATCCCAATCCAAAGGCTTCCCTGAGCAGGAAAATGCAACTGCTTGCCACTAAGACATAAAACATGTAAATTATGTGTTGTTTTCTTATGACTTTAATGTTTAACCAAGCGTCCCTCATGTTTAATTTTTGTCTTCAAATGCAAACTTTGAGATAATGAAATATTTAGAATCTGGCAACTGAAACCAATTTTATACATTGTTGCAGCTTCTCTACACAACCTTGGGCAGTTTTATATTGTGCAGAGGAAACTTGAAGAAGCCCATAAGTGCTACGAGGTAATGGATTTTTTTTTCCCATCTGGTTCTACTAGTATCTTGTTCATAGTTCCTTCCGGGATTTGGTCTCTGATGAGCATGTTTTTGCTAGTCTGAGTTGAGATGTGGAAAATGTCTGTGGTATCTGTTAATTAGTTGTATAGCATATCCTAAGACGTACTTACTCGGGTCATTTTGCACCAGGGAATTTTACTAGTACCCAACAACCTTTTCTCATTTTTAAATCTGTAGACGAGTGTGTCATAGGTAACACTCTGGAAAAAAAGAAAACAAATCGAAACTCATTTAAGTTAGGAATGTGAGGATTCAGTGGCCCTTTAAATAAAATTTAGTTTTTCTTGTTGTTTGAACCAACTTAGATTTCAGAGATAAGTAATTACATGTTTGGGGTTATTTCTTTATTTTCTTTCCTTTTATGATTCCGGAATTAGGCCTTTTATATATTAGATACATAATTTAAGATGTGTCTGAATTTTGGTCACTTGTCTTTTGGTGATTCCCTTCTCAGTTTCCTACGTTTGACATGAATCAAAGACTTTATATATCGCAATTGTGATCTCTTTACTTGTACATTTTTATTTTTCCTATTAGATTCCATCTACTGACTGAGGCTCTTTCTCTCGCTTCGTTTTCTTTTTCACGCTTCTTCTGCAGCGTGCGTTAAAGGTATTGATCTTATACTACTCATTCAATTCATACTCATGCATTTTCCCCCCCTTCAATTTATCCTTTCATATCGTCACAGTATTTTCAATATTTTAAGTTGCAAGTGTTATACTATATATCTGTTCCTTTTCTTTTGCATGTCATCCTTTATATCGTCAGCGTGTACCTCTGTGAGGTGTGAAACAAATACCTTATATTTTCTTCATAAACTTGTAGATAAAGAGGCGTGTTCTTGGACAAAACCATACAGACTATGCAAATACAATGTATCATCTTGGAACGGTAGCATTTTATATCTCTTGCTTGCTTAATTCTGTGGTACATGTCCTTGATTCTACTAGACCAGTATTAGCTCCATGAGTTACCAAATATGCAGGATGTTCGGTTTCTAGTGGCAAATGTACTGGATTCATGTGATCGTTGAGTTATTTACTTGGTAATTATCGTAGCAAAGTAGTTCCTTTTTGATAAAATAACTGTTCAGTGGGATGATTACATCTTCTTGTTGTGAGGACAATTATGTGGATATCATGGGAATTTGGCATCCTCCCAAATAATTGATGGGAACCTCATACTGTCACAGTGATTCTCCATGATGCAGATGATTTGGTTTCCACTATTCTTAGAACTTGAATAATTTGTTCTTTGTAATTATGGGTCATGGAGACTGATACTTCGCGACGCATGTACTTTTTCTTCATTGCTATAGGTGAAGTATCTTCAAGGAAAGGCGAACGATTCTGTGGCTCTAATTCAAGATTCTATTAAGATACTAGAGGTTTTTCTGATTATCATGTTTGATATTAATCTATATAGCTTCTTCTTCTTCTTCTTCTTTTTTTTTTTTCTTTTTCGTTTTCTTGATTGCTGGAGTTTCTTAGGAATCTGGCTTAGGGCAATCAGTTGCTTGCTTGCGGAGGCTGCGGTATCTTGCTCAGGTAAATATATGGTGGCCATTATATGTCTAATCGTTTTGAAGTTTTTTTTCCTTTTTCTGAGTCACATTTACACCGACTGATTGAAAATGTTACTCACACACACATATATTGCGACAACGTGTATGCTCGCTAACTTATTTAGAATTAGTGAAGAATGGGGATGAGCCATTGTTAAGATATTCAGGTATAGAAAATAACCAAATTTCATAACTCGAACATCTGACTACATTTGATCTAGGTGAGTAAGCCACACCTTCCCTAGGCATCTAGGTGAAGTGAGGTTGTTAGAATCTGTTTAGTTTGGTGTGTGTATGAGTGCTAAGAGATCTGTGCTAGGTATCATGGTGTCGTGAGTGCTTGCATCTTCGATCTTACTTAAACTAAATGGTTGCCTAGGGTTTATACTTCAAAATGTTCGTCAAAAGCATCTGTTTAGTCTGAATTTCTTTGTATTAATTGTAATGGCTATATCAGTTTGTAGTATTGATTGCCAAAAATGTGACAAATGTTCATAGATTGTCTTTATTACATATAGCCAAGAATATCATGACTTGTGATGTTCTGCCTTCCTCGTTTCTTATAGCTCGATTTATAAAGCTCGTGACATAAGGTTTTCCCTTAGGTATTTTTGAAGTCCAATCGACTTTCAGAGGCTGAGAATGTACAGAGAATAATCCTGCACATTACAGAGAAGACAAAGGTTTAACTCTTCTTCTAATGGCTTTATTTTATTCTTCTTTTTGTTACTAATCATTTTTATTTGAACTCTATTTTCAATTTTCATGAAACTTCTGTTGCCCAACTTCATAAGTTTTATTCTGACTGTCAGTCAACTTTTGTAGTACTGTTTGCTTTACAATTTATGAGAATGATAAAATAAATTTATTATAGATAAGAGAAAGAAACAAAGAACTTGAATATCAAAAGATTATTTTCAGACCATCCGTGGATGGATTTGGGTTTTAATATCAGATTTGGTTGCGTTAACTTAAGTTCCATTTTTTTTTGGTAAAATACTATTTGAATCTCTGTGAGTTCATCATTAAAGAACATACATGCATGGTACAAGTTCGTAGCACGAGTTGCAGTGACGGAGTAAAAAATTCTACTTGGGGGACACAATTTTTTTATATTGACGTAATTCATAATGAAATATATATTAACAAAAAAATAGATATATTGATCATAAACTCCAATTCAAGATTGGGAATGATTACAAGACTGACTTGGAAATTTTCAACAATTATATGGATTTCAAAGATTTCAGACAGACAATAAGGGCATTTAAACCACTTAAAATCATAGTCGTAAAAAGAATTCTTTCCTTCAACCGATTGCAGGGTACCAGGACAAGTTTAAATGGTTTTGGTTGGATCAAAAGTAACATATCCAAAGTATATAACAAATCTACATATAAATAAAGGTGTTAGGATCCTTAAATCTAACCATTTTTTTTCTCAAGACATAGGTATAACTGGATCCATAGATCCATCCATTTGGCTGAATCGGTCTGGAACAGTTCGGAACTTCTTTGAAATCGGTCTTGGTGTCTTTGCTGTCCTGTAACTACGTATGTCTGTGTCTTTGGATATCTAGTTGCTGCTGATATGTGAACCGGTACCAGAGTCATGATACCTTCGATGTTGTTACTGTTGTTGTTGTTGTTATTACGTGAAGATTTCTTGAACTTGATGTGGACTCCTTTGATGTGAAGCGCTTGTGCTATGGGATTGAAAAGAAGAAGGGAGTTCATTTCGGTACACGATGGTTCAATGGAAATGGTGTTGAAAATAACAAATAAAAAGAAGAATTTCATTCCAACAAACGATGGAGAAGTTAAAAAATAAAAAGTAAGTTTTTAAAAGTCAAATTAAAGAAAGAAAATCGTTTAGGTTGGTCTCACCCAAAACCTAACCATAGAAAAAAACGGAAATTTTAGAAACATCAAAGAAGTTCCATGGCTAGGTTGGACCTAATCGTAGATGGAGATGAAATTATTCGGAAGTTTGGTTACTCATTTCTTGTAGAAAACAGAAATACGAGTCCAACGGAAAAAAAAGGTCAATCAGACATTGGATGAAAAAGTGAGCAAAAAGACAAAGAAGCAAAAAGTGTCTAGGAACATCTACGACTAAGTTGGACCTAGCCGATTTTAGTGAGAAATTTTCAACGGCTAGCTTGGACCTAGCCATTTTTTTGAGCTCAAATTCACAAACTTCTAGGAAGTTTTACGGCTAGGTCAAGGAGCAATGGACCTAGTCTGGAGTACTCGGATATGAGAAATAGGCTTCTAAAATAAGGAAACCCGGTCCTAGAAGGATTTTAGGCATTTGATCTTGTGAGCACTATATAAGGAGACTCCCAAGACATTAAGAAGACACTTTTTAAACTACTTTGCAAGTCTTGGAGGAGATCAACAAAAAAAGGAGAGGAAGGTAGGGTTTAAGAGTGGTTCCATTATCATAACGATTTTTCTTTACTTTTCTCACATCTACATCATGGGTGCTTTGACATCCATGAGTAGCTAAACACTTAATTGATTGAAGATGAATACTAAGTTTTAAACTTGATTTGATTTAGTCTATGAATCTATTTTGAGTTATTCACATGATTATCGTTTGTCTTCACTAATATGAATGTTTATGCTTGATTGGTATATTTTTTAGGTGGCCAGCTAATTCAGTTTGTTAATTCATCTAAAGCTAATATGTAATTGTTGTACAAGCCTTTAACAAGTAAAAAATACGAGACCTTGCAAAGGGATTCTGTGGAGTGATCGTTTTATAAAAGTGGTAAAAATAGTTCATTCGCTGAGATTTGTGAAGATTCGTTTTAGACCTAATTTTGATTTAAATTAGAAAATAAGTAAAAGATTTTTAATAATATTGGGGAGAACTGGAACTTAGGATTCCACCAAAATCACTTCTGAATGATTTCTACAATGATTCTTTAACAATTATAGCCCTTTTATTGACCATGTTTCTTTGCCAAAAGTAGATTTCTAAAACGTTAATTGTAAATCACAAGCATTGGCGCATCAAAAGCTCTTAAGTCCCGGCATACACCATCAAACAAAATCACAACTAATTAAGAAAAATCACAAATCAGTGCAAAAGTCATTAAAAATCAAAAATAGTTACCATCCATTCATAAAATATGGCTTCCTCCATTGTCCCAGTGGTTTGGTTTAGCTCATCATGCTCAAGACACTCTCAAAAGATTGGTACGTGGCTCAAAAGTGCTAAAAATAATAAAACAGGAAATCTGCAACGTTTATAGGTGTTACAGTGGAGCTTGAGATAAATGTTGCAAAGTGAAGATAAAAGTTGCTGACGGGTTGAAGAATCCGTTGCATATGAAGATAAACGTTGCAAAGACGAAGATAAACGTTGCTATTCAGTTGAATAAATCGTCGCATATTCCCTGTTTTTCACTAGCAACAACACTTTTCTTTTTTTTTTCTCATGTTTTTTTCCCGAGCCTCCCCTCCTGATTTTTCTTCCTCCTCTTTGCTATTTATAGGTTCCACAAAGCATAACAACTCATCCTTAATCGATCAGGACCCAAAAACCAATCCAAAACAAACTCAAATTCATATAAATCCGAGTTAGAGAAGGAAACTCTTTTCCGGAAAAAACATGGATTTTACAGCTTGTTTCATGGCTTTAAACTCTTGTAATTTACGTGTTTCATCCTCTAATGACTGTTGCTTCATGTTGATAAGGTTTAAACTCTTTAAAATCCCCCCAAAATCGATTTCAACCTAAATCAGATACACTCTTCACGTGTAAAGAAACTTCCCGCCCTTTTTCGAATTTTTGAATTATGAAGAAGGGGTGCCCTACCCAAGCTAAGAGTGCCTTTATCAACTAGCCTGGGTGCCTTTAGTAATTTGGTGGGTGCCTTTATCAATTTTTAAGCCAATTTTTCTACAAATGTTTATTTCTCAAAAATACCTACAAACACATAAAATCATACAATAAGTATAAAATCGAGCACTAACAAAATAAATAATTACGGACAAATTAGACACAAAAATGTGTCTATCAAATACCCTCAAACTTATTATTTGCTAGTCCTCGAGCAAATCTAATCTAGAAATAAAATAAAAATCCTAACTCACTTTAGCAGAAATCGCGACTATATTCAGCATATGTAATAAGTCTTTAAACCCCTAGGTGTCCCTATTGGACGAGTTTTAGTCTCGTGAGGGTTTACAAGAGGTATACCCACAAAACCTTTTACTCCAAACCCTAGCTACATGTGAACGATTGAGGGTAAACACTAAACAAGCTATTTAGTTGGCATACTAAATTCTTCGACTATGGGAATCATTACCCTATATGAGTCTAACTGTTGTACACGAGTTTTTACTCAAGCATACTAAAATTCATATATAAGAAAACAAAAGCACTACTCAGAAAGTCGTTCAACCACGATACTCAAAATCTATCAAAGTTTAATCACTTGAAAAGATTTAGAATATGGATATGGAGATGATGAAGTTTGTGCATGTTGACTAAGGTGAACGGTGTTTCCCATATTCGTCTGAAGGTCAGTGCCAGGATGAATCCTAATGGATTGAGATACACACCCACTGGTCTTAATCCTTACACTAATATCGACTCAGCTGGTATATACAAGGGTCCCAACGATCGATTTATTGAAAATAAAAAAATTATTTATTATTTTATTAAATGTACTGACAACATGATTGGATCAAATGAATCCAAGCGCATGATCCTTATCAGCATCTTACATGATAGTTCTCATGGATCCTGCGTTCCACGCTTGCTTAGGCGACAGAGACAGGGAGAACACACACATATTGCTATCAAAGTGTCAATACTCTGATTTTTTTTTTCTCATAATATTCTAAATAATGGGGCTTGATCTCAAACACTCTACTCCATTCTGGCGGTGATAACAATTCGATACTGGTAATAAGTGAATAATTTATATATTTTAAGTATCATTTCCTTATACTTATTTGCTAGATTTTGTGTGAGTTACCGTGTGTTAGTATTACTTTTGTAGTTTATGTGTTTTATTAGGTTACATCTCTGAAACAAGTGAAATGGAGCTTTACAAGAGACGAACTTCCAAAGACCCAGTGGAACTCAGTCTATTCTAGAATTTCTACTCTCCATTTTGTAGAAAACTGCATAATGAAGCCAAGGACGAAAGAATGAAGTCATTCCGACTTCGTATGAGAAAGTTACGGACGTAAAGAGTAGTTAAGCTTGTCGGTTTCACGTGACCGACAGTTTTAACGGGTTTCAACTGAAAAGTGTTAAAGGCGCCTGAAGAATTATTAAGGGTTGCCTAAGTTTGAATTTTGTTAAGGACACATTTTGGTTGAGGGCCACCTTTTCTTCTTTATAAATTTGAACAGAAAAGTAGGGTTCTGCAGCGTGATCAAGGCAGGGTCGAGAATGACCTTTTATGGAAGTTTGCCAGAAGAGAGAATGATCAAGGAAGAACAGAAGTGAAAGGATCATGATAATCGTAGCTGTGATGATGTGGAGTCTGTGATCATCGGTGATGCAGCTGTGATGATCGAAACTGGTGGTAATGGAGATGTGAACCTGTGATCGTGATCATCACGGTGGTAGCGATGAGCCTGAATTCCAAGCTTAGGAGATTGCAGCGAGTTGAGGAGATGATGATCATGGCAGTTGAGAGTGTGTTGATGGTCATGTTGCTGCTGGGTCGAGATGGAATGTTGTTGATTATCTGTGGTGGCTGTTGGTGAGAAAGGGAGCTATTAATGGTTGTTGCCATTTTTGGCAATGAAGATAGAGAATCTGAGATGGCTGTGAATGAGGATACGTGATGAGTTCAATGGTGTTGTTGGTGCTCGAGAACTTGTTGTGGTTTTGGGTGTTGTTACTTGAGTTGGTGATGAATCAACGATTCATATGGTTGACGAGTCTGTGATGGTGGAATAATCAGTTGAAGCTCGAGTGAAGGGACTCGCAAGGCTTGAGCTGAGAATGGAGAGAAGAGTTCAATTGAGGTGCAAAAACATGAGATTTAAACGGAGACAAGTTAGATGACAGTGGACCCATTGGTACGCGGTTGTGAAGTTTAATCCTAACTTAACACGGAAAGTAAGCTAGTCGGTGGTGTGTTATTGAAATTCCTAATCAAAGTGAAACTCTAAAAGAGGCGGTGGACTTAACCTCTATAAATAGAAGCACATCCCCTCTCACGTAAATACAGACCCAGACACAGACAGAAGCAGAATACCTTCACGGACGGACGCGTGATTTTCAGTTGGTCGTTAGTTTGTGTTTTCTTTTTTATTAATTAATTTTTATGGTTTTTGAGAAAGTTATGTTGGGCTAATTCTCTTGTTAGGAAAAAATAATGAACTTGTAGAGATGGTTTTTTTGTGTTTCAAAACTAGGGTTTTCAACTGTATGAACTTAATATCATTATTTTGTCTCTCTCTCAATGTTTTACCTTCTCGATAATTTTTCATGTTCTATGCCACGTATAGTGCATTGTTTGATTAGTAGAAGGACTCGTTGAAACCTTGTATGAAATCGTTTTATGAATATTCTTTGACTCTTTATGCCACGTATACTTAGTACTTCGAAATTCTACCTTAGGTTGAGAACAAACAATTCTTTTTGAAAATTCTTTCTTCGATTCTTAAACGAAAAAATCTTCCGTGTATTAGTAGCTAGATTTGCTATTTTACATGAGTAAAATCGAGACACTTTGTGACGAACGCAATTAAACCCTAATCTACAACGGATTCCCGGAACCTTAACGTTTTCCTCTTACTGTTTTCAAACTTTACTAAATAGTTTTAATTCACTCATTAATTTAATTCTTTATAAAAAAACCTAAAAAAATAATTTAATTGATTTTAATATAAACTCCTCGTGGGAACGAACCGTATTTGCTCTTGTCTACATCTTTCGGCACTGTGCGCTTGCGGTAAAACAAATTCGGTTTTCCGACGCATCAACTGGTGCCCCACCTAATCACTTAAAGAAACACAAAAATTGCAAAAATAAAAACAGAAGGTGATATGGTCGAGATAAACTCCGAGATATGGTGACGACTATCATATTATTTTTAACATCTGAACTCTTTCCTTTTATGAATAGACCATTTGACCGGGCACAACAATTCCTATAGAAAAAGAGCTAAGTTTCCATCTACCTAGTATGGTTAGTGTCATCCTGAATTGTTCACAAGTTTCTAGACTTTGGAGTTTCATATTTCACCAAAAGTTTCTCCCTTACCCCCAAAATTAAATCTAACATTGTCCTCAATGTTCTAAAGATAAATGATTAAATACATGAACAAAGAGAAACTGTTACCAATCGAAAGAAAGGAGTTAAGGAAATATATTACCCTGTCGCATGAGCATGTATTACCTCCCAAGAAGTGCTAAATTTAAAGTCTTCAGCTAGACTAAGAAAGAATTAATCACCTTATAAAATCATATAACAATAGCCGGAATAACTGTGGGTCATCTGAATTAAATAGTGCTATCACAAATAAAAGGAAACTACAATAGGCCATGAAAATGAACAAACCGAGCACACCCTTATCTAGTTTTTTGTTTAAGACAATTACATGTAACTGTGGTTCAGGTTCAGGCTCTATAAAAGGGTCTCAATAAAATATTTTCATGGGCTGGATTTCCTCGTAGACAGGATCAACATGATCATGTTGTTGAGTTCTGGAGTAACTCAACTAATATATTTGAAGCACATAATAATAACCTGAATAATTGTGGATCCTCAAAGTCAATCATATTTGACTCACACAGTTGACTACTATAAAGGTGATCATTCTTAAACAAATATGTCGATTCTAATTTTCTAAAGTAATTAGGCTTAGTCTCAAAACTTAATAACTTACACATTTGAAATTCATACGTTCCCATGCATGGAAGAAAATATTTTGGTTGGAAAACAAAGTCAATCTTGGTATTATCGCCTATCTAAACCACATCGACCAGAGGATGGGTTTCTGACAACTGAACTTCTTTCTGGACATCAACATGCTCAAGGAATCTAGTTTAAAGATGATCTTGAAATATGGTAAAGGTGAAAATATCAAGTCCCAAGTTAGGGACTTTAAGTAAGGATACTTGACAATCACAAGAATCATCGGTACCCCCAAACTTAGGGTGTACATAACTCTCAGATGAATTAAAAATCATTGGTTGGATTTTAGAGTCTTTGGGGTCAGAACTACACCCAGCTTCCTCTATAGAAGTAAATAAGGTAGAATTATAAACTGGTAGAAGTTCAAACTTAGCTTTCTATATATTATAAGTGTACATCAAATGTGCAAAATCTAATAAAGTATTCACCTCATTAATAAGACTATCATCGTCAATATCAAATCTAAAGTGGGCTAGGCGTTTCTCTAATGGATCTTCTAACAAAGTGTTTGGTAATGACTCCTGAACTATTGTTCCTATCATGTTCACCTCTTCAATGCACACGTCATCTAGCTCAGGTGGTTGGTTATTAATATTGAAAATATTCAGCTCAATAGTCATATTACCAAAAGATAAGTTCATAATACCATTTTGACAGTTAATGATCACATTAGATGTAGCTAAAAACGGGCGACCGAATATCACAGGTATCTGATTCTCTGGGTCAGGGATGTTGGGTATCAAGGACAACAAAATCCACTGGATAAATAAACTTATCGACCTCAATAAGAACATCCTCTATGACACCATGAGGAATTTTCACAGACCTATCAGCTAACTGCAGTGTTATCTGAGTAGGTTTCAAATCACCAAGTCCAAGTTGGAGGTACACATGGAACGAAAGTAAGTTCACAATGGCCCCTAAGTCAAGTAACACTCTCTCAACACGGTAGTTACCTATTGTGCAAGAAATGGTCGGGAACCTGGGTCTTTGTACTTAGGAGTTGTATTGTTCTGGATAATTGAACTCACATGACTAGCTAAAAAGGCTTTCTTTGGTAAACTAAGCTTTCACTTTCGCGTACACATATCCTTAAGGAACTTGGCGTAAGTAGGAATCTGCCTAATTGCATCTAATAAAGGAAGGTTGATAGTGACTTGCTTAAAAACCTCCAATATGTCGTTAAAGTTGGATTCCTTATTTGTTGGTGCTAACAGTTGTGGGAACGGGGCTATGGGCACAAAATCTGGCTTATAAGGAACTGCATCGGGCTCTTTAGAGACTTCATCAGTCTCTTCAGATACTGGCTCAGAAGGGTGAACTACAGTATGTTCACTATCAGGCATGGTTACCATGTTGTCTACCACTTTACCATTCCTAAGGGTTCTAATTGCATTCGCATGATTTGATGATTTCTCACCAGAAGATATTTCATGAACTCCTCTAGGATTGGGTTGGGTCTGACTCGGAAACTTACCTTTTTCTCTTTCTCTCAATTGGAAATAACCCGACTATCCTGAACACTCTTTTGATTTTTCTTGTAAACTTTGGTTGACTGCCTGCCGAAAATCTTTAGTGTCCTGAGTTAATAAGGCGAGAGAGTATGCTAAACTCATGATCGTCTTATCTATCGGATTCTGAAATTGTGCCGGTCCTGAAGGATTCTTAGTATATCCAAAACCTGTGGGAACCTTAGAATTACTAGACTGACCTTGACTCTGGCCCTTAGACCAAGAAAGGTTAGGATGGTTTCTCCAACCAAGGTTATAGGTTTCTGAATAAGGGTCAAACTTCTGATGATTATCAAATCTAGTGTTATTATAAAGAGCATGGGCGTGCCTTCAACAGTATGTCCTTCCAAAAATGTCTTGGGTTCAATTCCACAACTAGATTGACTCAGTTCTAAAACTTCTAACCTTTTTGATATAACTGCTATTTTGGCTTCTGATTCAAAAGATCCTTCTACCCTATTGACATTTCCTCTACTTAGAAAAATTATTTTCTGGGGATCCCTACTATTTTCCTATTACTGGGTTTTTTCGGTAATTGCATTCAAAAATGTCATCGCACCATCGACAGTTTTATTTTCAAACCCACCCATGCATAAAGATTCAACCATGATTGTTGTCGAATAATCTAAACCATCATAGAGGATAAGAACTAGCCCTATTTTTTCTAAACCATGATGAGGACATTGTGCTAATAAGTTATTGAACCTTTCCAAATACATATATAAAAATTTTCCCTCTTGTTGAGCAAATGTGCAAATCTGCTGCCTAATAGATGATGTTTTGTGCCTAGGGAAAAACTTCTATAGAAAGGAAGATGTAAGTTGTTCATAGGTTTCAATGGACTCAGAATTCAAACTATATAGCCAAGATTTGGCTTTGTCTCTTAGTGAAAAAGGAAACAATCTAAGTTTCAATGCTTCATCATCTAGGTCCTTAATCCTGATGGTACTACATATTTTCTCAAAATCCCTAACATGGAAATAGGGGTGTTCATTTTCTTTTCCTAAGAATATTGGGAGCTTCTGTATGGTCCCAGGATTTAACTCATAGTTTTCTTTAGTTTCATCTAACTTGATACATGATGGACGAGAAGTCCTAGTCGGGTTCAACAAAGCTTTTAAAGTTTCCATTGCTGGCGCTATCAAAGGACTAGGAGTAATTTCTTCACACAATGCCAAGTTCTCAAAATTAAAATTTCCAAAAATAGGGCCCTCAAAAGAAGAGTCTTCGAGGTCCTCGTTTCCAGGGACATAACTACTAGGTTTGTCACTAATCAAACGACCTAGAGTGTCTCTTTTTCAAGCTCGCTCAGTGATGATTACGAGCGGTCTTGGCATACACTAAAAAAAACTAAAACAATAAATATTAATTGGAAGGAATTCTAAACAATCACAAGCAAGGATGACTCAACCAAATCAAACCTATTGAATCTAGCAAACAAAAAGCATGATGGCTCCACTTAGATTGTTTTTAGACAAGCTTCTATTATTTCAAAAGGAAACTAGTTACAGTTTTAGCAAACCTCTTAGAACGATCCGAATTAGATTAAGTCGAATAGAAACAGGATAAGCTCTAAGGAGCTTTGATAACCCTGTCTCTTTGGCAACGTTTCCTTAGGTTACAAGGCGTCTCGAATCTACTTAAGATAATCTTCCTGAACTTTGAGTTAGGCTAACAGAGTAACCAATACAGTCCTTTTGAATGATTTTCCAATAAGTGCGTTACCCTATCGATCTTTTTCTAGTCAAATTTTAAGGCTTAGGTTCGTGTTTGGTAACGTGTTCCTAAAGAGGGCAAGAAGGAAACGGTGATGAAATCCGAGTCCTTATCTTGTATGGCCAGTTCTTGCCCTTTACTAGAAAAGTAAATCCGTATTCAGGTCCTCAAAATATATGCACACGAAGGAGTCTAGAAAACCCACTGATAGGGGATTCGTGGGTGGTTAGAGTCTTACCTCCCGTACCAAACGGGTGATGAGACGTTGAAGTCGACTCAGACCACCGACTCCTATGTCAGTGTACGAACCCGAGGGGCTGAGACAATTTCGTAATTTTCATCCTTCCCTGTTGCAGTTTATATTCAATAATACCCTTCCGTAGGGTTTAAAAAAATTAATAATGTCCAAAAGTCCCAAAAAAATGAAGTCCAAAATCCAAAAATAAAAGAAAAGTTACAAAAATAATAAAAGATTTCCTAATATAATTTTCTAAAAACAGAAACAAATTAAACCCTAAAAATGAAAAATTAAAAAATTAAAAAAAATTTAAAAATTAAAATTAAAATAAACTTGTCTCCTTTTTCCGTTCTTTTCGATTTATCTTTGACTCCAAGTCTTTAATCAATCAATATAATTTTTGACTCTAATTTCTTTTTGATCCAAAATCTGTAATGCAAATAAAAATACCCAAAAACATAAAATAGAACAAATAAAAATAAAAACAAAAATCTAATTAAACTAACTAACCTAAAAATAAACTAAAAACAAATCTCCGGCAGCGGCGCCAAAAACTTGATCGTTTTAGAAAAGTGGTAAAAATTGTTCGTTCGCTGAGACTTGTGATGATTCGTTTTAGACCTAATTTTGTTTTAAACTAGAAAATAAGTAATTTTTTTTAATAATATTGGGAAGAACTGGAACTCAGGATTCCACCAAAATCACTTCTGAATGATTTCTACAATGATTCTTGAACAATTATATCTCTTTTATTGACCATGTTTCTTTGCCAAAAGTAGATTTCTAAAACATTAATTGTAAATCACAAGCATGGCGCATCAAAAGCTCTTAAGTCCCATCATACACCATCAAACAAAATCACAACTAATTAAGAAAAATCATAAATCAATTAAAAATCAACGCAAAAGTCATTAAGAATCAAAAATAGTTACCATTCATTCATGAAATATGGCTTCCTCCATTGTCCCAGTGATTTAGTTTAGCTCACCATGCTCAAAATACTATCAAAAGATTGGTACATGGCTCAAAAGTGCTTGAGAAGAAGAAAAGAAGCTAAAAATAATAAAACAGGAAATCTACAACTTTTATAGGTGTTACACATTAACTGTTACAGTGGAGCTTGAGATAAATATTACAAAACAAAGATAAATGTTGTTGATGGGTTAAAGAAACCGTTGCAGTTGAATATAAACGTTGCAAAGACGAAGATAAACGTTGATGTTCAGTTGAATAAATCGTCGCATATTCCCTGTTCTTCACTAGCAGTAGCACTTTTCTTTTTTTATTCTGTTTTTTTTTTGATCCTCCCCTCCTAATTTTTCTTCCTCCTCTTTTCTATTTATAGGTTTCACAAACCATAACAACTCATCCTTAATCGATCAGGACACAAAAACAATTCCAAAACAAACTCAAATTCATATAAATCCGAGTTAGAGAAGGAAACTCTTTTCCGGCAAAAACATGGGTTTTCCAGCTTGTTTCACGGCTTTAAACTCTTGTAATTTACGTGTTTCATCCTCTAATGACTGTTGCTTCATGTTGATAAGGTTTAAACTCTTTAAAATCTCCAAAAAAATTGATTTCAACCTAAATCAGATACACTCTTCAGTGTAAAGAAACTTCCCGCCCTTTTTCGAATTTTTGAACAATGAAGAAGGGGTGCCCTATCCCAGCTATGGGTGCCTTTATCAACTAGAATGGGTGCCTTTATCACTTTTAAAGCCAATTTTTCACAAATGTTTATTTCTCAAAAATACCTACAAACACATAAAATCACAGAATAAGTATAAAATCAAGCACTAACAAAATAAATAATTACGGACAAATTAGACACAAAAATGTGTCTATCATGGAGCAACATTGTTTAAAAACAACACTAGTAAGCATACCGAGTTTATGCGTTTGATGCTAGGATCAACCTAATACACAAAAACTAAATCATTCGACTAAGTTACACCTTAAGAGCTTATTCTTGGTGGCTTAGACGAGTAGAATCTGGTAGTCGGATGCTTCCATATCCAGTGACAATAGAAATTTAGGGGATAACAGATCTTATAGTTATTCTACGGTTGGTGATAATATGTGATTAATGGCGAATATATGAATTTATTACTTTAAACAGTGTTTAGTAATGAGGAAGGATTCCTCGATCATCTCTCTCCGTTGTTTACAACTGTACTTTCAATTGCTTTCTTATTTACTTTGCTTTCTAAACCTATAACAAGAAAAATAGAAAAAGTAAACGTGCACCACTCGTCGTACTATTAATGTATTTTTTAAATTACCAAATATACTTAAAATAAGTTATATACACCAAACATAATTCATGAAAGGAATTACATTCTCTCGTGATTTGAACTTTATCATCCATGTATTCATTTTATTTCTAACTAACAAATTAAATTATTGTATCTGCAGTTGCAATCACTTGGTACTTTTGGTAATTTAGAAATTACTAAGCAGGAGTCGAAAAAATCAAAGGATATTTTTATTATTTCGGTATATGTAGAAAATCCCTTATCCCATTAAATCTTAAGTACTAAAGCTATTAGATACATTTCGATAAACATTTTAAAACTATAAATTGGTATATCTCTTTGTGTAAATAAAATATATTCTTTAAAGATACTTTCATGGTTAACTTACTAACCTCTAGTAAAATGTGTTGCTTGACATAGCTTTTTTTTCACTTTAACTAAAATATTTTCTCTTTAATTTTGTTTGTAATGTCAATCTATAAATACCTTTTGTAAGTTTTCTCCTATGTAGTTTGTTGATGATCAGATGGCTTCAAGGAATGACAAGATCGTGCCTTAGATTAATAATTTTCACATTTTGAGTGTGTTAATTATACCATTTATCGTTAGCATAATCACAAATTCTGATTCACGGTTATCATTTACTGATATTCCTTCATGCTCGACTTACATGGATCAAAAGCATTGTAATTTTTTTCTTCATACACACTAATCCCTTTATAATCGAGGATGAACTGGAATGCGTTTCTAGTTATAACCCTTGGAATAAGATTTTTGACATGATGATTGTAACCATCCGGAAAATGCCAAGCCGTGATGCTTTGCATTCTTTGTCCTCTCCTTAGTAATAATTTGAACTCGAAAATAATCTCTCTCCATACTCCAGTGTCCAGATGTATTATAAGTTCTCGGTGAGGTAATTTGCATCCATACCTATAAAGATCACAATGAAGGAAGAAGAAAAAAGAAAATAGTGTTGAATATCAATGATAGATCAAAACAATAGAGGGAAAAGAATGTTGAATCTCGATGATAGAAGAAAAGGAAAAAAAACTCAACAAAAAAAGAAAAGAAAAAAAGATTGAAATATAAAAAGGTACCATTGAGATGGTGGTAATGGAGTGTTTTGAGAAAAAGATAAATTAGGCTTTGACTTAGTGTGACACATGAATATTTGATTTCATAATACCTACAATAATAAAATTAAAGATGACTTTTACTTATATTTTTAAATATACTTAGTGTTGGAGAAAATGAACTTAAATTTTTTTTGTGGGTTTTGGTGGGAATGAATCTTAGGACCAAGGGGGCACTAAGGAACACTAGCTCATTTTCACTTTTGTGAATGAACCTTTAGTCCCACATTGGAGAAACTAAAGATGATTTCTTTTCTTATTACAAGAAAATTGCATCTAAGGGAGAACCCTTAAGGGTTTAGACTATTTTTTGGTTGGGAGAGGACTAAGGCTATGGGCTAGTAGGAGCAAACATACTTTTCACACACGCGCGGTGCTTCACACCGAAGCACTCGGGCTCGGGTGCGCTTGCGGATGTGGCTGCGGGCCAACCAAGACTTACCTTTTTGAACAAAAATAATTTCCTTAAAGAATTTAAAACTAAATTTAAAGTTTGTTTTAAATGTGGGGGGCGTCTGACCCGGTGAGATTTGAGCTGAATTAAAGAGAAAATAAAATTTTGACCGTTTTAATTCCGTTTCAACATTTATGTCCGTGCTTAATTACGGAATTGATTTTCAATCTAAACCCATTAAAGCTACTCTCTTCTTCTGTCTATAAAAGAAAACGAATTTCTTCTCTTCAACTCACTCCAGAAGCAGCTACTATCATGTCTTCTTTTCCTCTCTTCTTGCTTTGTTTTGCGCACTGCTTGTTTATTTCCCTTCCATCTAAATTGTTGTTGAGTTCGTTTGAGGGTGACTAGTATTGTGCTTATACTAGTCATAACGGGCAGTTCTATCCTGGATACATCTCCGTTGTCGGGGTATAACATCTCTCATTTTTGAGGAGTACCCGTGGACTATTGTGTTAAGGACAATTTGCTGAGCAGGTGGCTCTGTCCATTATGTGTGTATCAATCAGAGATTTCATTAACCTTAACAACTTATTCTGTTTAGTGCTTTCTATTATTGCAGATCCAACAATCTTAACACAATATCTACTTCTTCTATAACAATGGGTAAAAATGATGTGGACATACCAGAAAAATTTAGTGTCAAAGATTTCAAAAGATGGCAATCCAAGATGTTGTTCTTTCTGAGTTTTCATATGTTAGATGAATTAGTTCTGAAATCTTTTGATGAGACTTTGAGTGATGCTGGAAATGAAAGGGATTTGGAAAGTTGGGTTAGACAGAACTATATGGCTAAAAATCATATTCTGAATTTTTTAGAAGAGTGATTTTTATAATGCAAAAGACAACTTTACTGTTTTTGATTTATGGGCTGCTTTAGAAGCAAAATATGAAGCTGAAACTGCTGGAAGTAAGAAGTTTTTGGTAGCCAGGTTCCTGGAATACAAAATGTCAAATGAAAAATCTGTGGTTGATCAATTCCTTGAACTTAAGCGTATTATCAATGAAATTCTTGCTGAAGGTATGATGATAGATGAAAAATTTCAAATGTCTGCTGTGATTGAGATATTACTGTCTTCTTGGTCTTAATACAAACGAAGATTGAGACATGAAACTGGCGAAGTCAGTATGGTTGATTAGGGTAAGAAGATTCAAGTGGAAGAATTATTATGCTCCAAAGACACGAACGTATCTTCCGCAAGGGACATGTCCAACAAGGCTCATGTAATTGAACACAAGTTCTCCAATACTGAAAAGGGCGACAAGAAAAAACGCAACCCTAAGCCTGGTCATCACAAGAAAGATATGTTTCAGAAACCCAAATCTGGCATTGGTAAAATTAAAGGTGCCTGTTATGTTTGCGGAATTCCTGGCCATATGGCAATGCACTGTAGAAAACGTAAGGACTTTAATAATAAGAAAAACAATGCTAATTTGGGTGAAAACAACAAAACTGAGTTTTCTGGTACGGTGTCTGAAGTCAATTTGGTAACCAATGTGAGAGACTGGTGGGTAGACTCTGGTGCTACCAATCATCTCTGTAGAAACAGAGATATGTTCACCTCCTATCAGAAGATAGGGGAAGGGGAGAAACTCTACATGGTAACTCATCCGCAGCACAGGTTACGGGAAAAGGCAAAGTTGGGCTAAAGCTCACTTCTGACAAAACTCTCACATTGAATGAAGTTCTTCATGTTCCGGACATCTGGACATGTAAACTATAAGTTAATGAATAAACTGGCTAGCATAGGATGCGTACCCAAATTTAGTTTGGATAATGAACATAAATGTGAAATATGCGTAGAATCAAAATATGCTAAAAAACCTTATAGGAATCAGAGAAATTATAAACCCTTAGAATTAATACATTCATACCTAGTTGACATGAAATCAGTTCAAACTAGAGGTGGTTAGAAATTGTTTGTGACTTTTATAGATGATTGTACGAGGTACTTTCACATATATTTACTTAAAGGCAAGGATGATGCCTTAGAAGCCTTTAAGATGTATAAACTAGAAGTTGAAAACCAAATGAGTGCTACCATTAAAACTGTTAGGTCTGACCGTGGTGGTGAATATGTAATCCCTATAGGATATTTTTGCATAAAACACGACATTATACATGAAGGTACCCCTCCTTATTCACCACAATCTAATGGTGTGGCTGAACGAAAGAACCGAACCCTTAAGGAGATGATGAGTGCCATGCTAATTAGTTCAGGATTACCTGCAAACTTGTGGGGGGGAGGCCGTCCTCTCAGCTTGCTATGTCTTGAACAGAGTACCCTTTAAAGGATCAGACAAAACTCCATATGAGTTATGGAAAGGTAGACAACCTTCTTATGCATACTTTAAGGTGTGGGGGTGTTTGGCTAAGGTGTCCATTCCTCGTCCTAAGAGAACCAAGATAGGACCCAAAACTTTTGATTGTGTCTTCATAGGGTATCCTGAACATACTACTGCATATAGATTTATGGTTGTAAGTTCTAAAATATCTGAATTGGTGTGAATACAAATATGGAATCTAGGGATGTTGTGTTCTTTGAAAATATTTTTCCATTGAAATCTGATTCTCGCATGATATGTGTTGATCCCCTAGATGTCCATTCCACTAGTCAGACATTACCTTTAGAGGAAGATGAACTAAAATTTGAGCCTAGAAGAGGTAAAAGACTTAGAACTGAAAAATCTTTTGGGACATACTTCATAACATGCTTAGATGAGACTGATCCACAGTCTTATAGAGAAACCATGACTTCTTCTGAAGCTCCATGGTGGAAAGAATGGTACTTGGGAGATTGTAGATTTACCTCTAGGGTGTAAACCCATAAGTTGTAAATGGATCTTCAAAAGAAAACATAAGGTAGATTGAACTATGAAAAAATACAAAGCTAGATTAGTAGCTAAAGGCTATAAATAGATAAAAGGTGTAGATTTCTTTGATACTTATTCACCTGTTACGAGAATTACTTCCATTAGGATGCTAATATCTATTACTGTCATTCATAACTTAGAGATACATCAAATGGATGTAAAAACAACTTTTCTAAATGGTGAATTAGATGAAGAAATTTATATGGACCAACATGAGGGCTTTGTAGTGAAAGGTTGTGAAAACAGAGTTTGTAAAATGAAAAAATCTTTGTATGGTTTGAAACAAGCACCTAAACAGTGGCATGCAAAATTTGATAATGTAATGATTTCTAGTGGTTTTAAAATCAATGAATCTGACAAGTGTGTTTATACTAAACTTGTGAAATGATGCCTGTGTGATTTTATGCTTGTGTGTTGATGATATGCTTATACTTGGTACAAACATGGATGTAATTAATTCCACAAAGAACATGCTAAATGAGAACTTTGACATGAAAGACTTAGGCCCCGCTGATGTAATCTTAGGGATGAAGATTAGAAGAAATTATAATGGATATAGTCTTAGTCAATATCATTATATTGAATCTGTACTTAAAGAAATATAACCTGTTTGATTGTAAACCTGCTTGTACTCCGTATGATCCTTGATGTAGACTCAAAAATAATAAGGGTAATGGAGTTTCACAACTTGAATATTCACGTGTTATAGAAGTCTGATGTATTTGATGAATTGTACGAGACCAGACATTTCTTATGTTGTGAGTAGGTTGAGTAGGTATACCTGTAATCCAGGGCAGGAGCATTGGGATGCACTTATTAGAGTGTTAAGGTACTTGAAGTACACTTTAAACTTTTGTTTAAATTATGAGATATACCCTGCAGTCCTTGAAGGATTTTGTGATGCAAACTGGATATCAGACTCAGAGGAGTCTAAGTCTACGAGTGGACATGTGTTCACACTAGCATGTGAGTTTGTATCTTGGAAGATTTCCAAACAGACATGTATAGCTCGATCCACTATGGAATCGAAGTTTATTGCGTTAGATAAAGCAGGAGAGGAAGACGCTTGGCTAAGATGCTTTTTAGAAGACATTCCTCTTTGGCATAAACCTGTGCCAGTTATATCTATACATTGTGATAGTCAAGCTGCAATAGCTAATGCTAAAAACATCAACTATAATGGGAAGTCTGTACACATTCGTAGAAGACACAATACCCTAAAACAACTAATCTCAACTGGCGTTATTTCTGTTGACTTTGTGAGGTCTAAAGAGAATATCACAGACCCTTTGACGAAGGTTTGTCCAAGAAGATAGTTAGTAATGCATCGAAGGGGATGGGGCTTAAGCTCATTAAATAAACTTACCATGAAGGATACTCAACCTTGCTGACTGGAGATCCCAAGATCAAGGTTTTGAATGAGACAACTAATTTGTGGTGGGTTAAAAGAAACACTATTAGAGAATTTCATTCTCTGTCCCTTTCCTATGGTGTAGACGTGATAGTGTGACTGCATGTGAAGGATGACTTTTTATTAAGTCTTATTAATTTATGAGTTTTATAGTTTCAATCTAAGATTGAAGTGGGGTGTAGCAGTAAACACTCTTGATAGAACTCACCTATCTGAATAAGGAAGTGGGCCGCTTCCTATGAGAATTGAGATGATTCTCTCGTGTGATATCACGCGTGGAAGTTATTGATGAACTACACTAAACGATGGCAGTTCAAGACATCGCCTTCACTGTCCAGCAAGTAGTTCCGGTAATTTATCACTAAGCAAAGGTTCAAGACCTTATGGACACCTATTGCCTATAGTGATATTTCTCGCTTTCTGATTTCTGATTTTTATCGGGTTTTCATTCATGTGGAGGATTGTTGGAGAAAATGAACTTAAAATGTTTTTTTGGTCTTGGTGGGAATGGATCTTAGGACCAAGGGGTCACTAAGGAACACTAGCTCATTTTCACTTTTGTGAATGAACCTTTAGTCCCACATTGGAAAAAACTAAAGATGATTCCTCTCCTTATTACTAAGAAAATTGCATCTAAGGGAGGGCCCTTAGGATGGTTTAGACTATTTTGTGGTTGGGAGAGGACTAAGGCTATGGGCTAGTAGGAGCAAACATACTTTTCATACACGCGCGGTGCTTCGCACCGAAATACGCACGCTCGGACTCGGGCTTGGGTGCGGGTGTGGGTACGGTTGCGGTTGCGGTTGAGGTTTGCGACTTGTGGTTTGCGGTTTGCGGCTGCGGCTGTGGCTACAGTTGCGGGCATGAGTATGGTTGCGGGTGCGGGCGTAGCTGCGGCTGCGGGCCAACCAAGACTTACCTTTTTGAACAGAAATTATTTCCTTAAAGAATTTAAAACTAAATTAAAGTTTGTTTTAAATGTGGGGGGCGTCTGACCCGGCGAGGTTTGAGCTGAATTAAAGAGAAAATAAAATTTTGACCGTTTTAATTCCGTTTCAACATTTATGTCCGTGCTTAATGCATGGAATTGATTTCCAATCAATACCCATTAAAGCTACTATATTCTTCTGTCTATAAAAGAAAACGAATTTCTTCTTTTCAACTCACTCCAAAAACAGCTACTATCATGTCTTCTTTTCCCCTCTTCTTGTTTTGTTTTGTGCACTGCTTGTTTATTTCCCTTCTATCTAAATTATTGTTGAATTCGTTTGAGGGTGATTAGTATTGTGCTTATACTAGTCATAACGTGCAGTTCTATTCTAGACACATCTCCGCTGTGGGGGTATATCATCTCTCATTTTTAAAGAGTATCCACAGAATATTGTGTTAAAGACAATTTACTGAGCAGGTAGCTCTGTCCATTATGTGTGTATCAATCAGAGATTTCATTAAACTTAACAACTTCTTCTGTTTAGTGTCTTCTATTGTTGCAGATCCAACACTTAATGTGACACATGCTTTGATTGAATAACAAAAAATCTCTAATCTCTGTGACACATGCTTTGATTAAATAACAAAGAAATCTCTAATCTCTGTTACTCATGCTACATGCACTTTGATATCTTTGTTTATTTTTCTAAAGCTTTCTTTGTTTATTTTTCTAAATATACATGCTTCAAAATACGATTCTTAATTCATTGAATTAAAAAAAACTTTGTACCCAATATATCCGACAACTACAAGTTCGTCACCACCTTATACGTCAAATCTATCGTGCATAATATCCTTTTAAGTTTAACCTTGTTATGCATGCATGTGACTCTTTCATTCATTTTTTTATTGTATATCAATTGTCAAATATACCTTAATAATAACAATGATAAACCATTTTTTTTTGAGTGAGGACCCAACAACAGTGGAATATAACATCTTTAAATTCAAGGTGCGCCCCATTATCCTCCAAAATCTTTGAACTCCTTGTACGCCTTGTATGATTCAGAATTGGTGTATCTCCTTGTGGATAGAAGAAATATATTTCTTCCTCTTATCATAACTCTTAACCAAGCATGCACTTCCACCTCATGAGAAGGTGGTAAGCCTCATACAATTCCCTGATTCGATCAACAAGTTCACCACTATTTAAGCCTTGGTTTTGATCCTTCACTGCGTGCATAGTCATCTTAAAAAAAAAAAAAAAAACAAGAGAGAACAATGACAAACCATCTCATACAAAATTTTGAATTCATCCTGTTCCATAATCCATCTAGCTATATATTTCACCGACAATAAAAGGGAAATGTGATATATATACTTCTGGTCACAAATCATCTTTGACTAATATGTTTTTATCACATCAAGACGTTAATATTTGTTGAACATCTTATTGTGAACATTTAGCCTTTAGAGTCAGTTTCTTTTCCTAATTATCAGTTTGTGTTGAAATATTTAATAATTTTGATGTCAAAAGTATATTTTAATGTGGGATATTTGTGGATATCTTTCTGGAATAGTAAAAATTAAAATTATATCTTAGTTTTTTTTTTGTATTACTCCTTTGGATAATACGTTAATTTATATTATTCTTTTTATTAATTCAAATTAGGTAAAATCTTTCTTTGTTAATTCTGTGTATAATATGTTAATTTGTATTATTTTTTTTATTAATTCAAAATAGGTAAAATCTTCCTCTGTTAATTCTGTCATTCATTCCTAATTAAGTGATCACGTGTAATTCACGTGTATGACATAATAAGATAATTAATTAAAAAATTTTAAAATACCCTTTTAACAAGACACATGTAAAGATCTAAAGAGCACTCACCCTTGATTAACGCATGTTGTACCAAAATAGAGACCAGAGAGAGAGAGAATGAAAGTTTCTATCTTTTTCTTTTTTTTCTCCGTCTTCGTTGTCGTCTAACTTCTCTGCAACCAAGAATAAAACCTCCACACAATCCCAATCTAAGAATCCCCTTTTCTAAAATCAGCAATTCTATGGGCTCCAAAAGAAATCACCACTAATAGACAAGTGAACTTCTAGGGTTTTGAAATTAACCGAAACAAAAAAGAAGAAAAGGAAATTATTGTTAAGAAATTAAAAATGGTTTTCATATACAGGGAAAAGGGAGATATAAACCCTTAATTGAGTTATCCTCTGTTTCTTCGAGGAGTCTCATTTTAAAGTTTCAAAATTAAATAATAAGGAGAACAATTATATAATTCCAGTTTCATCTTGTGTACATAATAGGCACATCAAAAGGAGGAAGCAATAGTAATGAAGGAATTGATAGTGGAATTTCAAGTAGTCTTATTATAGAAGTGACAACTTTTGACGATAGTGTTGTGGCGACTGGTGCCACTACTAATGAGTTTCTTGTTTGGGAAAAATTAGGAGTTGTTGTTAGAATCAATTAGAGGATGGTCCAGTAAGTGGTTTTTCAACAAAGAATTTTGCAGAAGAAGCTTGTTCTTCACTGAGATTTTTAGATAGTAAATACATGAGTTTTAATTATGTTAAGATATAGTTTTGTTGGGCAATGATTTGGTATATTAGTTGGTTTATTATGTGAAATGTGAAGGTGCCCAATGAAGTGTTTGGTAACTTGATGCAATGAAATGATTTTGGGTTTAATTAATAGAATAAAAATAAAATGAGGGTAGTTTTGGTATTTTGTATAATTTTTTTTTTTTGCTCTATGTATAGAATTGCTGACCCAGTTAACGAGGAACGAACGACAGAGTTAACAGAAGGAGATTTTACCCTCTTTGATCTTCTGGAATGCCTCCACACATTCATCTGTCCACTTAAATTTTGTCTCCTATTTTTTAAGGTACTAAAGAAAAGTTTGCATTTATCGGATAATCTCGAGATAAATCGAATCAAGGAAGTTAGGCATCCATTTAGCCTCTGAACATCTTTCACTGTAGTGGGTGATGGCATATCTCGAATGACACGAACCTTGTCGCGATCTGCCTCAATGCCGTTCTTAGTGATTATATATCCTAGAAACTTCCCAGACGTTACCTTGAACGTATACTTCGCGGGATTAATTTTCATTTTGTACTTTCTCATCTGATCAAAGATTCCCTTTAGGTCTGACACATGATCTACTGCTTCTTTGCTCTTGACTAGCATGTCATCTACATATACCTCAATGGTCTTGTGAATCCAACTTTCAAACATATCTTTCACCATCCTCAAGTAGGTTGCTCCCGTATTTTTCAATCCAAACGACATCTTTGTGTAACAACAGAGCCTTCTAGGTGTGAAGAATGCAGTGTGCTCCTGATCTTCTTGTGCCAATGGAATTTGGTTGTACCCAGAGTAATCTTCCATGAGAGTCAGCGCCTCGTGACCATTAATCGCATCGACCAGTTGATCTATACTCAGGAGTGGGAAACTGTCCTTTGGGCATGCTTTGTTAAGATCACTGAAATCTATGCAGCTTCGGACCCCATCATTCTTCTTTGGTACAATCACCATGTTTGTGATCCATACCGGATATGGCGCATTTTAGATGACTTCAGCTATTTGCATCTTCTTTAAATCAGCATCTACTGAGGCCTGTAGCTCTGGCGCGATTCTCTGCATCTTTTTCCGAATGAGTTTAAACTTTGGATCTATTCTCAGGTGATGATAGCAAATTTCTGGGTCAATCCCCTCTATTTCCTCCATGCTCCGCGCGAACAAATCTATGTATTCATGCAACAAAGCTTTCAGATTGGTGATCTGATCCGAATCTAGCAATGATCATATCTTTACTATTTTCAGCTCTTTCTCCGACCCGATGTTAAGATCCTGGGTTGGTTACAAAGCTTTGAAATGTTGCTTGGGTTCCTCGACAGGGGTTGCAGACTGTAATTTCTATGCGTCCCGAATCTTGCTTTCTTCTCCAATCTCCTAGGTTAATTCCAACATCTCCTCTAGCTCTTGTAAGTACTTCTCTCCTTGGATGCGGTTCTTTTCTCTTTTGTTCCTGGTTCGCTTGTCCTTGTTTTGCTAGATGTCTGCTTAGATACAAAACTTTACAACTTGTGGATATCCCACTACTTCTACTACTCCCACCGGGGTCGGGAATCTCAACTGCTGGTGATATACTGATGGTACCCCTTTAATTCATGTAATCCATGGTCTCCCGATTATGGATTCGTAGAGTGAAACAACATCCACTACACAGAAAGTAGTAATGGTGTCCAGATATTCTCCTTCTGATACTTTTAAAGTGACCTCGCCTTTGGGTTTGGTAACGACCCGTTAAATCCATATATGTTATAAGTGGAAGGGATGTGGATGTCATCTGATAGGCCTATTCTTTTGAAAGTGTCATAGAACGAGACTTCCCCAGGACTTCCACTATCCACCAATATTTTCGTTACTCCCCATTCCTTAATCATTAGTGTAATTACCAATGGGTGTGCATGGGCTTACCCATTCAATGTCACATCCTTTGCAGAGAAGGATATTGGATGCATCATCCATGATTCCATACGCAGAGTCTTAACTACACTGTAAATTTTCTTTCCCGAGTAGTCTCTCTTGTGAATTCGAGACATAATTCCATTTCCTAGATGAAAACCTTGAGTTTTTGAGTGGAAAATCGTGCTGCATTGGAGGACTCTAGCGTCTCTTTTAATTCTTACTTGGTGTACTGGCACTCCTGCTGGTGTAGATTGGGTTCTCACATATTTCTGTAAAAATCCATCTCGAATCAAGTGCTGCACAATCTCCTTCACATCTCGATAGTTGTTAGTTGAATGCCCTCTATACTGGTGGTAAGCACAGTAGTCAGAGTGGTCCTTACTTCTCTCAAACTGCACTCCTCGGTTCGGGGGATAATTGATGTCTCCTTGCTTGTCTACCTCCTTGAAAATTTCTTCCAGGGGAGCATTCAATGGCATGTACACTTTATCTTCGAATCTATGCATTTTTCCTTCCAGGACCCATATTTTCGAGGTCGCACTCCTATCATATCACTCTCTTCTTTTCTTAACTCGTCTAGACTCTGTATGGGGAATTGTATTTGTAGCCCGAGATGGTTCTGCCAACATTGTAGTTTCCTGAACTTGGATTTCCTGCACCCCTCCTTGTATTTCTTCGAGAGCAATGTAATGCTCCTGCAACTTCCTGATATCCTTCAGAGTCTGAGACTTTCTATTGTAGATAGCTACGTAGATTGGGTCCTTCTTTCGTAAAGCATTTTCAAACCCCAGAATATGCTGGTCCACTGATACCTTTCCAATTTCGGTGCATAGCTTTCTCGTCATGTCTGTAAGTGACTAAAGCGATTCTTTGAGTCCTCTGTCTACAGTAACCAATTTGTTCACCCGAGGTCTGGCTATGCTATTGTGCATGTAAGCCTCCAAGAAGATTTCAGTCAGCTCCTCATAGGTCCCGATTGATCCCTGTGAGAGTGAGTAGAACCAATTCCTTGCCTCTCCATCCAAGCTTGTTGGGAAGAGTTTGCACATCACCGTATCATTATGTCTCTATTTGTAAAAGCGATATGCCGTACATCTTGATATGCTCCACCCATCGCCTGTTCGAATCTTGTCATAAAAGTTGAGATAGTGCACTTTGGAGGAAACTCAACTCTCGCCAATCTCCTGGTGAATGGGGTCTTTTCAGCTTCCGTCATTACTTCTGCCAGCTTGTCATCATCTCCTTTATCCACCATCTTCTGGATCATTGCCTCCAGATTTTTACCTTCTCCGACATGGTTTGTGTACGCCTTCGATTCTTCTGTCTGGGTTCTTCCCCAGAGGTATAGGCTTCTCTGGTCCCATAATATCTTCATGGTTGCAACTCAGGTTATCGACTTGAGTGTCTGGAAGAAGCGGGCTCTGGCGTTCTACTCATGCTGGGTGTTGTTCGAATCGTGCCTCCAGCTTTCGAATGTGTATTATCACTAGATCCCTCTATTGGTTACTCCCTTGGTAAGCTTCCATGTCGCATCCCTCTTTCTCGTAGTAGGTTGTTCTCTTGTTCTAGCAGTAAGTTCTTTCTCTCTAGTGTTGTAACCACTTCCTGTTTTTATTGGTTTTCCAAGATCCTTGCCATAGTCGCATATGTGTTTTCGTGACTAGAAGGGTTTTCCCTCCTCGGAACTCTACCTCCCTCCACCAGATGTCTTTTCCATACCATGATATGACGCTGCCTTCTGCTTCGCTTCTCTTCGCGCCGCCTCATCCATCATCATGTGCTCCTCTTCGTGGGCCCTTCTTTGTGCATGTTCTTCCTCATTGTCATAAGTGGATAATCCATCGGGGGATACTCTCCCTCTATTGCTGTTTCACGAATACGCACATTAGCTGGTCGGACCGGGCAGATCTCCTCTTCCACTGGTGGCATCTCGGGTCGGGTTCGTCTTGCTAGGATCTGTCTTGGATTGGGGTTGCTTTCCTTCTCAGAAGTCGTGAGTCCCTGCTGCCATTCGACTGCGTAGATGTCCCGTCGGTACTGACGAACTAACCATCGAATCTCGCTTGTTCCCGATGTTGACCTACGTCCAGAAGAGAAACACACATACTCACTATACCCTATTAAGGGAAATATAGCATACTTTTAAAGATTCTTTTGTCGGGTACTAATCCCCAAATCCGATAGTTTATAACCAAAAATGTCAATGTTCAGAGGTGGTTATCTGTCTTATTTCAGAATTCCGCCCCTCAGAAAAAGATTTGTTGTGGTCCAAGTGGTTTTTTGGAAAAGAGCGCCATACACAAAAATACTAGGTTTTTCTCAGTTAACTTTTAGTGCAAGTCTGTTTTTTTTCTGTTACTGGGTAAGTGGAGTCTGACCAACATGTCGGCTCCGGTGACTGAAAGGTTTCCTTGGGTGACATTTTGAACAAGATGCAGAGAAACCTTGTTTCCTAAGTTCTTGTTTTTCTTTGATCTTAACTTCTTTTCTCCGTCACTAAAATATCCGACGAACTTTGTGAAGTTTAGACAATGGCCTCTGTAAGTTAAGCTCAGATCACTCGAATGACTTTTGGCTTCAACTGATCTGAATCTCTCCTTTTAGTTTTGGTTTCCTTAACCTCAGGTTATGAAGGTTTCCACCATTACTTTGTTAATAAAAAATAGCAAAAATCTTTTTAGATTTTGGAAAATAAGAAATTAGCTTGTAACAACCCCTTTTACCACTTATGAAAAGTATTCTCGTGTTTATAACCCTAAGAAAGGAGAAAACTCAAATACTTTTCAAATCCACAGTGTTGTTAAACTTTGAGTAACCCAGATCGACGTTACCTTCTAACAAAGTATCATAGACACCTTGGAACTCGTAGATCTGTAACTTTTGTTGTTCTTGAAACATGAATAACTCTTATAGGGATATTTTAACTTCTACAAAGGTCAGTGGCGCCTTGGAGCTTAAGGAATCTCTAAGATTGGATACTAATAAAATTAAAAATAACTTGAAAAATCTTCAACGAGAGTCTTTTATCTTCTACAAAGATGATAGACATGTTTTCGTGTCCAATTTGTCCTCAGTTTGTTGTTTGCTAGAGCTTGATTTTGTATTAATTGTGTGATTTTATGTAATTGTAGGTACTTTGGTGGAATAAATAAATAAGAAAAAAGTGGGCTTAAGAGTGCTAGAAACAGCCTTATCAAAAGTTTTAAAGGCACCCAAGATTTTGGATTAAGGCACCCTCTCAAATTGATTAAGGCACTCATACTTTGGATTTGGGCACCCACTCCTCATTTCAAATAAATTCTAATGGCGGGAAGTTTTGGTTATATCTTGAATTGATTATGGGTATGATTTTCACGTGATTTTTGGGATAGAAATCATAGAGAATGATTTCTATATAAAGAGTGATCAATTCATACGTGAAAATCAGGAGAGAAATCAATCACAACAAGATATAAAGAAAATTTTGTTTTCTCTCGAGAGATAGATATTTTCACGGATATGAGTTGAATGAGGGAATAATTGGCTCAGAATCTATATCACATCACCAGTTATTGCCAGAAGAGATGATGGAAAGATACTCAGAGATACAGGGAATAGAATCGTATAAGAAATTGAAGAAAAAAATCATCGAGTATCATTTTCCTGTGAATGAAAATCTCTGGAGATTTTTGATGTTTTGAAGTATAAAAAGGGGTGATGGGAAGTCAGAAGGGGGGGAAGCTTAAGGTAAGGTTCAGAGAGGCAGATAAGCTCGAAAAATCAATCCAGAGATTCTGCTGCTGCTGGTGCACAAAGAACAGGAAAATGCGACGGAATCTTCAACTGAAAGGCGACGGAATCTTCATCCAATTTGCAACGGAATCTTCATCCTGTTTGCAACGATTATTTCAAATCAGCAACATTTGTTCTTCAGACCCTCTGTAACAGTGGATCTGTAACTCATATAATCGTTGCAAATTCACTGTTTTCTTTATTTTTCTCATTTTTTTATCATTTGTGAACATTTTGAGCATTGAATTGTAACTCTGAGCAAATGAAAAATATGAGGAGCTGAACCCAATCTCTGAGGCGACGGTGGAAGCTACTTTTTCCAAAAATTATGTGGTAATGTTATTTAATTAATTTATGCAATTATTTTATGATTGTTTGCCTTAATTAAAAATTGATTTAATAATTTTTATAGAGCAATTGTGATTTCGTTAGATGGTATATGCTTTGCCTAGGGTTTAGATATTCCATGCTTTTGTTATACAATTGTTCTTTAAGAATTTACTTATTTCAACATTTTAGAATCAAATTAAAAGTTAGAATTGCATGATTATAATTATTGAATTTAATCATTATAAAAATTGGAAAAATAGTGGAAACCTAGCCTCAGTTTTCTCTCAACTTTGTTGTGAATATTATTTTCATATTTTGTGTATATTTTTAGTAAATTAGTTTATTAAAATTTAAAATCAGTCTTCACAAGTTCGAGAAACAAACCCGTTTTTGCCACTATCACAAAAATTGATGTGATTTTAGATAGTGGTAAATAAGGGTTTGTTTCTCGAACTTGTGAAGACTGATTTTAGATTTTAATAAACTAATTTTAAACTAAGAATATACACAAAATATGAAAATAATATTCACAACAAAGTTGAGAGAAAACTGAGGTTAGGTTTCCACTATTTTTCCAATTTTTATAACGATTAAATTCAATAATTAGAATCATGCAATTTTAAATTTTAATTCGATTCTAAAATGTTGCAATAAGTAAATTCTTAAGGTAGCAATTGTATAACAAAAGCATGAAATATCTAAACCCTAGGCAAAGCATAAACCATCTAATGAAATCACAATTACTCTAGAAAAATTATTAAATCAATTTTTATTTAAGGCAAATAATCATCAAATAATTGCACAAATTAATTAAATAAATATTATCATATTTTGTTGGAAAAAATAGCTTCCACCATCGCCTCATAGATGGGGTTTAGCTCCTCATATTTTTCATTTGCTCACAATTATAAGTGGAAGAAGAAAATAAACAATAATGAATGAAACAGAAAAACTGGAATGATTATAAATGTTACCGCAACCACTGTTACAAATGTTTCTGATTCAAATTATATGTTGCAGAAGCAGCTACAGAAAATATGACATTTTCTTAGCGCTGTAATCTTCAAATGTATTAGCCACGGGTTCTGACTCTTTCTGAATGTAGTCTGCGTCTTCTTCTTCTCCTTTACGTGATGAACAACAGCGACAGAAAATTGTGAATGGGATTTTCGAGCTTTTCTCTCTAATTTGAACGTAACCCTCCAGCTCTCTCCCCCTTCTAACTTCCCATCACCCCTTTTTATACTTCAAAACATCAAAAATCTCTAGACATTTTCATTCACAGGAAAATGATACTCGATGATTTTTTTCTTCAATTTCTTATACGATTCTATTCCCTGTATCTCTGAGTATCTTTCCATCCTCTCTTCTGGCAATAACTGGTGATGTGATATAGATTCTGAGCTAATTATTCCCTCATTCAACTCATATCCGTGAAAATATCTATCTCTCGAGAGAAAATAAAATTTTCTTTATATCTTGCTGTGATTGATTTCTCTTCTGATTTTCACGTATGAATTGATCACTCTTTATATAGAAATCATTCTCTCCGATTTCTATCCCAAAAATCACGTGAAAATCATACCCATAATCAATTCAAGATATAACCAAACCTTCCCGCCATTAGAATTTATTTGAAATGAGGAGTGGGTGCCCAAATCCAAAGTATGAGTGCCTTAATCAATTTGAGAGGGTGCCCTAATCCAAAATCTCGGGTGCCTTTAACACTTTTGATAAGGGTGTTTCTAGCACTTTTAAGCCCACTTTTTTCTTATTTATTTATTCCACCAAAGTACCTACAATTACATAAAATCACACAATTAATACAAAATCAAGCTCTAGCAAAGAACAAATTGAGGACAAATTGGACACGAAAACATGTCTATCAAAAGATCAGTGACACTTTGGAGCTTATAGATCTCGTCGTTTTATGAAGTATTTCACTACAAAGGTACTCAACAAGATGTTAAACAATCTCTATTTCTAAAGCCAAAATGTAGTTGCGTAAAATTAAACTACCTATATCTAACCATTCATTCTCAAGAAAAAGATAAATAATTAAGACTAAGAACATAATGATAGTTATCACACAAAAGACATACGTGGTTCGGTATGATTATCTACGTCCACGGGAGTAAATGAATAATATTATTTAAAAGAGATTGAACTTACAAATGGATAAACTCAATCTCACCAAGAACACTCTAAATTACTCTCTCAAGCTTGTTACAGGCTTTTCTCCCAAAATATCTCACTTGTCTTATTTCTTGACTTAACTTAGTATTTATAGACAAAGGTATCGTACAACCAAATTTCAGTATTGGACACTTATATCTGAGTTGTTGTAGTTTGCTAGGGAGTGTGTTCCGAATCTCTTGATGTCATGTTCTGAGTCTTCTTTGTTTCTCTTGATATGCTGGTCTTCATCTTCAACTTGCTCTGGACACGACTCGAGATGATGGTGGCTTCTTGTTCTTTCTTTTATCACGACCCAAAAAGTGTACGTCGGTTCTTGTCAGGTGCATTAAATGCTTCTGATCACATCATGCGTGCTCTGTAAGCTAATTTAATTTTCTGTCTCCTCTTTTAAACTTGGTCGTTGATTTCTTCTTTTACTTTCAACACGTCCTAACTGTAGATTAATGTGGTAGATACCTTTTTTATCGTATAAAACCAAGAAGACTTTTCCAGTACTTCACTTTTTAGTATCATAATCCCTCTTATCTAAGATGTCTACATATGTCATCAGATATTTATCCACTACAATAAATTTTCTCTATTGTAGCTTTTTTATGGTTAGATGGCTCCATGGATGGGATGGCAAAATCGTGCTCTTGATCAAAGTTTTAGGTTTTGACTGTGTTAGATAGTGATGTTAAAATTCGGTTTTAATAGGTAAGCTTGTTTACCTTGTTTATCATATCTAATATGATTATACTATTAACAAATAAAATATAAATAATATGTTATATTTAATGTAGGGGAAAGTACATTGCTTCCACACTTTTTTCGTTGTGATAAGCGATGCATCAGTTGATGAAAAATGTGAGACAACTTTTATATGTTCTTTTATTATTATTCACTTATCTGGAGTATGTTTTTTTGATGGGGACGTGGTATATTTAACTTTTTTTTAATCTATCATTGTAATATATTTTTTCCGTTTTAATAAAAATATTACTATTATTTCCTCTGTTTCTAAAAATGTGTTACTATCATTTCTTTTATTTTAGTCTAAAAATAGGTCAAGTTGAAAAAGTGATAGTAACACTTTTCTAAAAACGGAGGGAGTATTTTTTTATTTTAGCCTAAAATAGACAAAAATAAAAAAGTGATAATAATGCTTTTGTTGAAACGGAGGTAGTATAATATATATAAAGTTTAGTAAAATTGGTAAATTTTTTGTAAAACAATGGTAAACAAAAATCCTGTAAAACAAATTTGGCAAGAAATCAAACGTAAATATAATGGTAAACATGTTGCTAATAAGCCAGTTGATAGTGGCGATGTTTCGGCAGTTGAAGTTTTTAGTGATGAGGAGGAGATGGTTGTTTTGAAGAAGGCCAAACAACTTGAAGAGAAGATTGCAAAATCTGAAGCTACTATTCGTGATGCGTCTGTTGAATTAGCAAGAACTAAGCAGGTTGCTATTGAGCATGCAGGATCAGTCTCAAAGGTTAAATTGGCGAGAACTAGGCCTTTGGAGATTGACTCAGGTGTTGATGCTAAATTGGCGAGAACTAGGCATTCACCACTTGATAAGATTAATGCACCTTCTACTTCAACTCCTTTATATAATGCATTGGTTGAAACTGAGTTTGTGTTGTCATATAATAAGTATAATGTCCTTAGTGATGAACTGAGGCTTACTGATGACCAAACTGAGTTCGGACTTGATAAAAGTCATACAAATGATGATAGTGTGAAGCAATCTGATTTGGGTGTTAAAGGCAAGAAGTGGGGTGATTTGGACGCTGCTGACCAAGTGGCTACAAAGGAACAGAGACAAGCTATGCAAACGACTCGATGCGCTTAAATCAATTATTGAAGCTAACGAAGTGACTAACAAGGAATCCATGACTGATAAGGAATCCAACTCGGATTCGGTCTCTGAAATTAATGAATGGGGGATTAAAGTGAGAAAAAGGAAGTCTCCGGATCTGTCTGGAACTAGTAATGCTATTGATGGGGAGGATACTGATTCCACTTTGAAGTTACAAAATAGATCCACTCCACAAGTTCTTTAATGCAGGTGCTTTATTGAAATATTAATGCTGTTGCAAAAGTAGAAGCAGGTCAAAAAATAAAAGAGTTAGTTAAGCAGTTTAAGCATGAGATTTTATGCATTGCGGAACCAAAAGCTCCATATTCTGATACTATCCTCTTACGGGTGAACTTAGATGGTTTTTAAGAAAATTTCTATTCATAATTCCACGGTAAACTTTATAGGCAATATTTGGATTTTTTGGCTAGAAGATTTAGATGATCCGGTTATGGTTAGTTCTAGAAGACAAGCTATTGCAGTAAAAATGGAAGGTGTGTATATCTCTTTTGTTCATACAAGTTACTTACAAGTTATTTGAAGGAGATTATGGCAGCAACTCTCTTTGCCTGACTAGACAGTCCCATGGAGAAAAATTGAGTTTATTGTCTAACTACCCGTAAAATATGGTTTTAGTGAACATCTAAATATTAGATATGGGTGAAATGGACACCAAAATACCTAGACAATTATATTCTTTATTTTTATGTTCTTTTTTTTTTTTATCTTTTCTCTCTCCTATTTAAAAACAAACCACAAAAAAATTCATAACTTCCAAAATATATATCCAATTTGAATAAAACTTATATTTTTAGAAAGGATTTTAAATTATCTACAACATAAAATCCATTATTGATAGTAAATTCGAAAATATTTTTCAAAAAAAGATAGTTAGAATGAAACTGGTTGCATCCTGGCTTAAACTAGAAATGAAAAAATTATTTAAAAAATAGCTAAGATGAAAATGAATGCATCCTGGCTGATACTAAGAAAAAAAATTATTCAAAAAATAGCTAGGATGAAATTGGTTGCATTCTGACTTAAAATAAGATAAAAAAATTATACTACTACTCGTGTATATATATAATAGAAATAAGAAAAAAATCTAATATAACTACCACCGCTACCAACATTTTCAACCGTAACAAACAACATATTACTACCACCACTACCTTCAATAGTAACAAAATACTACAAACACCATCATCACCTTCAACATAAGATTTAAAAAAAAAATGCAGAACGAAACCAAATATATCCTGAGGAAAAACATATTTATTTGTCAGAATATACAAAATGAAACCAGATACATCCTGATAAAAATATTTTTTTATCAAAATGTGCAGGATTAAACCAGTTTCAGCCAGGTTTAAACTTAAATGAAACTGGTTTCATCTAGGTTTAATCTATACCATCATAGTTTCATCCGGTTTTAAATCACTACTAATTTATTCTACGATTTAAATTATTTTTATACCACAGTTACTAGCCACTTCACACACAAATTCACTAAAGATTTTTCAATTCCATCAGAAAATATACACTCAATTCACTGGATTGAAATCGTTCATTTTTGTTTGTGTGTAGAAATGGTTCATTGTTCATACGAAAATAATCAATAATTATTTTTCATTTGATTTTTATTCATTTAAATGGTCCATACTACAACCACTTAATGATCTTTGCACCTATTTATAGCAACATACAGTTGCGGTTACATTTGCATTAATGATACTTATGACGGTTTATGCTAAGAAAATGAAAAATTATTCGAAAATGAATGAATCTAGGTGTATCCTTCTTTGGAATCTACATCGCACGCCACCAATTTCAATCCCCTGCAATGGATATTCCGACTCCACCACTAAATCAAATTACCTACTATAAGACATGAGTAATCGACCCTCCAGCATCATTAATCCCAACTCTGAAAAAACCACCTAGCTTCAGCAATAAAAACTGCAAGCACTCTATCATATTTACGAGGCAATCACTATCAAAAAAGAAACAAAATTACTCTCTACAGCAAGGATAGACTACTCAGAACTCATGACAGAGAAAATAACACAACACAAGCTAGAATAGAAGCGTACCATAAAACAAGACCACCACTATTAAAAATGGAATTGAATTTAATAAATCTTGACCTCCAATATTTTTTTTATCAAAAACAGAACGAATAGTATCATCTAATTCTTATATCAGTCGCTTTCATGGATCCAAACTATCACATACAATAACTGGCGTCCCAAAGGTATACGTGTCAGCTGCTTAAAAAATCAGTTATATTATTTAGGTGAAATATTCATTTTTGGATATTAAAAAAGTATTTTTTAAATTGTTGGATATTAAAACAATATTTAATTTTACTTGTCTTCTAGACTCATAAAAAATATTTTAAGAATTATTCAACCAATTTATTGTTTTAATTGTGTGTTGTGTGGTGATGAGAAGAAGGGTGGTAATGAACCAAGAACTTGTTGTATCAATGAGTTTAGTTATTGGATGAATGACAACAATCTTTTTGAAGCTGATTCTTTTGGTAGCAAATTCACTTAGGAGAATGGGAAATTTGGGGCTCGTCGGATTGTTAATAAATTGGATCTTGCTATCATTAATGATGCTTGGTTAACTAATTTTATGAATTGGCTGTGTAAATATCTTCCTAAAGAAGTTTCAGACCATTCTATTCTTTTAGGCTATCCTTCTGTTATTCAAAGGCCAAAACGTGCTCTTTTTAGAATACAAAAAATGTGGTTTACACATCCAGGCTTCGTGCGTCTGGTACAAGATAGTTGGAATGCTCCGGCTAATGGCTCCCCAAATTTTATATTTTCATATAAACTGAAGCGCTTAAAGGAAGCAATAAAAGAGTGGAATCAACCAGTCTTTGGAAATATGAATACTCGTTTAAAACAAGCTCAGTTGCGTCTTGAAGTAGCTTTGATAAATTCAAATGAAGACCTTTTTGATGAGTTCAAATTGAATACAATGAAGGAAGCTGTTATTGTGGTTCAGGATATTCACTCACAATAAAACATCATGTTAAAAGAAAAAGCTCAAAATAAATGGTTTTTGGAGGGTGCAAGCAACTCATCTTTTTTTCACAACAACATTTGTATCCGCTGGAGTAACAATACTATTTCTGAACTTGTGTGCGAGGACGGAAACACTATTTCTGATACCGACCAACTTCAGACCATGTGGTTAATTATTATGAAGCCAAATTCAATGAAGCTGATTTGCCAATGGAGGATCAGTTATTTTCTTACGAGCATGATACCATTTATGTTTCCGAAATCTATAAAATGGATATGGTTCCTACAGAGGAGGAAATTAAGGTTGATGTGTTCGACTTGGGTGCTGATAGTGCTCAGAACCTGATGGTTTTTCGGGATGCTTTTATAGTCACTGTTGGAGGATTATTCAACATGATTTGTTGAATGCTATTATTTATAACTGGCAGCACAAGACTATTCCAGATGGTATTAATTCAAGCTTGATTGTTCTCCAGGCTAAGGTAAGGGGTGCTAACACTCTTAGAAATTTTAGGCCTATTTGACTTAGCAATTTCTTCTTTAAGATATTTACTAAGATTCTTCCTGCAAGACTTGGTGAAGTATTGGGTAATTTGGTTTCTGAGGAGCAGGTGGCCTTCATGAAAGGTAGGAATATTCATGAGAATATTAGTTTGGCATCAGAAATGGTTAATGAACTTCATATCAAGCGTAAAGATGGTAATGTGGGTCTTAAACTTGATATCTCTCAAGCTTTTGACACTGTTAGTTGGTCTTTTTGTATTGGAAGTGTTTAGAAGATATGGGTTTTCAGAAGCTTGGAGTTCTTGGATTCTCAATATTTTTCTATCTGCCTGTATTTCGATTCTTTTTAATGGTATTCCTGAAGGTATTTTCAAAAGTAGTAGGGGTTTGCGACAAGGAGACTGATAGACACATTTTTGTGTCTAAATTGTGCTCAATTCTCTATTCTACTAGTGCTTGATTTTGTACTTACTATGGGTTTTTGTGTCTTTGTAGGTATTTTTAAGAAATAAATATTTGTGGAAAAATCGGCACAAAAATTTGTTAAAGGAACCCAGAAAAATTACTAAAGGCACCTACCAGTTGGATTACGGGCACCCTCATTTCAAATTCAAATTCCGGATTTGGCGGGAAGAAAATCTCACGCGAGAAAATTATTCTGAATTATTCTGAACCGAAGTTAAAGGGATTTAAAACTTGTTTTTGATATCTCAAATTGAAGAAACACTCAAGATAGGATCAACACACGTCAGAATGAGTTTTTCACCCGGAAAAAATAGCTGAAAAATTCAAGTTGTTATCGGAAAAGGAGAATACTCTCTGTTTGTGATTAACAAGTATTTGGAGTTGGTTTTGGATGGATTTTTGTATCCTTATCGATTAAGGAAGGCTATTAGGGTTTACTAATCCTATAAATATCCAAGAGATTAAAGAAAAAAATCATCTGGAGAGAGCCGAAAAAAATCAGAGAAAAAAAATAGTTACACTAGGAAGAAGAAGAAGAAGCACAGACTACACCAGAAAACTGTCATTGATTCTGTCGCCTTTTGTTTCATATTTCTTTAGTGTTCAGAAACCGTACTTTATTGCTTCTGTTTTCTATTCACTTCAGCCACACAGAGAACACAACTTGCAACAGTTATAACCATATCAAACCTTCTGTGTTGTTTTTATTTCTTCTTTGTAAACACTTTTTGAGCTATGAAAAATTATTTTGAGAGTGTTTCCGACATGATGAGCTAATCACCATCACTGGGGCGATGGAGGAAGCTATTTTTTCAATAATAAAGTGGTAATTCTTATTTTATTAATTTTTTGTAATTCTTTTATAATTATTTGCTTTGAATTACATTTGAAAAAATGATTTTTATCAATTACTTGTGTTTTCTTTTGATGCGTCATGCTGAGTCTAGAGCTTTTGATGGCTCATACTTTTGATTTACAACTAATATTTTGGAAATCTAACTTTGGAAATATTTTGAATAAATTGAATAAATGAATTGGAAAATAATTACTAATGTTTAATCACTTGAAAAATTAACTAATGGTGGAATCCTTAGTCTCAGTTCTTTCCACAATTCTTGAATTAATTTTACTTCAATTTTCTTTATTTTTTAGTATTAAAAATTAGGTTTAAAAATCAAATCTTTACAAGTCTGAGTATCGAATCTTTTACCACTATTCTAAAACATATATATTTTTGGCCCCGCCGACGCGGACTTGTCTTTAGGTTTAGAGTTTTAGATTTATTTTTTAGGTTTTTATTTTTGCAACAAGGAGACCCGCTGTCTCCCTTGGTTTTTGTGTTGATCGAAGATGTGCTCAATAGAAATCAACTATTTCATGATAAACAAATGACTCATATGGTAACTAGAAGAGGGATTTCACCTACTCATTTATTTTTTGCTGACGGTATTATGATTTTTTGCAAGGAAATATATGGAGAGCATGAGAAATATGGTGAGTTTATTGGACTTATATCACCATGCGTCTGGCCAATCTGTTTGTAGACAAAAAAGAAAGATTTATTAAGAGGGAGGATCTTTGAATAGAAGAAGAACCATTGCGTATTTTCTTGGCATGGATATAACTATATTTCTGGATCGTTATTTGGGAGTTCAATTAATGCCAGGGGATAATAAACGCATAATTTATACATATTTACCATCTTATTTCTATTTGCTGTGACTTATTTTTGTACTAATATATTTATTTTTTTAGGTAAATGGAAGAATAAACTTGTGTGGAAAATGACTTTGAAATTTTTAAAGGCACCCATAGAAAGTGATAAAGGCACCCATGCCCTAGATAAGGGCACCTCTTTCTTCTTGATTTCAGACATTAAAATTGGCGGGAAATTTCAAACATAACCAGCGTAAATCTTTGAATAAATTTTGGGTTGTTTTGAAGGATATTAAGACAAGATATCTTTTTCCCTTATCTATACAGATTTCTATAAGATTGGTAACTCTAAAACTAGCAAAAATATCTCACAAATATACTTTTATCAAAAATCAGGTTGCGTGAAAATAATTTTCGGTCCCAATTTCTTTCTCTGTGATAAATGAGATATTATCTCCTCAAGATTTTGGTGTTATCGAGCTCTGGAAAGAGAAAGAAAGTTAGAAGACATAGAAACAAATCAGACCAAAAGAGAAAATGTATACATCACCGAGATTTGCCATTAACTTCCGAGAATAATATTTGATATCCTTGAAGATTTGATGAGTTGGGTTTACTATAATATAAATAAGGGTCGTGAGAGAATTAGAGGGGAGGCTGGCTTCTGCCAGAAACCGCAAAGAAAAAAATCAGTTTACTTTTCTCTATTAACCAGACGAGGAAGAAGAAGAAAAAAGAAGAACAACTACACAATTAAACAGTCGCCGGAACACTCGTTTAAAACTGTTACCAATTAATTCATATTCAACAACTAAGGTCACAGTACTGTGAACGTGCGCCAGCGACTGTTGCAGGCTTAAGGCATATTACCTTTTTCGTTGATTGGTTAATTAATTTAGTACCTTTCAAACCTTCAACGACGGAAACATTCTGTTCTTCTTGGTACTGCTCCTGAGATGAGTCCTTAAATCGACAAGAAATAAGAGAAAATTCTAAGTCTTTTTCACATTAATAAATCTAAATGTTTAATCAATTTGCTCCCATTCTTTTCTCCATGAGTAACTAATTTTCTTCTCTAGGGTATAGGAAGAAGCTAATGTTGATGTGTAATATTTAATAATTAATTTCTTTCACGTGTTTACTCTTTATTAGTGCTATTATTGACTAATAATTTTCTTCTTTAATTGTCCTGGGTAGTTTTCAACTATGGGCATTTAATAATCGAAAGAAAATTAGATTTTTGCATAACAACGAAAGTTGTAATATTATTATTTTAAAACGCTTTATTTTTCAAAACATGAGATTGGGTTCGAAACTGTTTTGAGTATCTTAAGAGTAATTGTTTGAGATAATGAATTGTTAATTTTACAAACATTAAAAATAGTGGAACCCGAAACCATAAACCTTTTTTTTATGGTTAATTAAATTTTGTAGTTATTTTATGTTTTTATTTAAATTCGTACATTCATCCATAATATTGTTAGCACAATAATCGATTAAAAACTAGAAATTACAATTCTGAAATCCCTGTGGAACGAACCGTACTTGCATACTGTATCATCGACAGCCGTGCTCTTGCGGTAAAATTAAAAAATTCCATCAAGTTTTTGGCGCCGCTGCCGGGGATTGAGAAAGTGGGATTTTAAATTTTTCTTAAATTTTGTGTTAATTAAATTAGTTTATGTTTTATTTTATTTTTTAGATTTTACTTGGGTATTTTTCTTAGTTTTGATGTGCAGGTAATATTTTTACATTTATTGTGGAAATTGCCTACCAGAAAAGGTAAGTAATATAACCCAGCATTTTTTTTAGATTTTCATTTTGTAAATAAGAAAAATAAGATTTTTATTTTTGTCTATTTTTAGTTAAATTTTTATTTTTATTATCCTCTTTATTTTATTTTATTTAAAAAAAACACTGTGTATACACCAATGACATCTTCAGATTAACGATTTTTAGGAGAACCCGTGGAAAAGTAAGTTGAACCCGTGCCTTGGACCTGATGGGAGTTACCAGCTGAAATTCCACAAGCCTTAGCCTCGTACCTTTGACCAGTCTTTGACTGTAGGTATATTTTGTTAAGGTAACATGAGCTTACCTATTTTAGTCAACCTTGTATTTGCATTTGCACCAATAAAAATAAAAATGTTGAACTGGTATTATGAGGACCAGTATAATGAATATCGATCTGAATTTCAATATGGACATTACCCGTACTATGACCATAATGTGGATAGTACTTGGGACCACTACCAACCTTCTGAAGGTTATGATTCATAACATAGTGATCCCAATTACTATTCTCAGTCGTATGAACGGGTAAATGGGAAATATTAAACTGAGCAAAATGTTAGTTCTTCATCTTTAGAGGATACCTTCCGACGTTATTTGGAAACTTCACAAGGTCTTGATTTTTCGTCTGATTCTTTGAATGATAAACTCAATCAAATAAATAAAAATGGATGGAATATGACAAAAATACTTGAAGCTATAAGTGTTACTCTCAATGGACTTAATGTACGTTTAGATGAGGAGAAATTGAAGATGAACGGTCAACTGCTAATACTGCTCAAAATGAATTTAATTGCCAAAATAGTGTTTCCAATTTTACCCTTGATAATAATGTTAAATATTTACCTAATCTAGAAGGCGAGGTTAGAATTGAAAGCACTACTTGTTTATATAAGGTTCAACCATCTTCATATTATTATGATGATGAGTATAACATTGATGAAGAGTTTGAAATTCGTAGTCATAATGACGAGAAAATTGTCATAACAATTGAGCTTCATGATAATAATGATGTTTCTAGTTCCGATCCTAATAATTGTTATGATTATTTACCTATTCAAGAGGAAAAGGATTTAAGTAGAGATACCATTGTTATAGAAGGTGAAATATTTCCTTGTTATTATGAAGACGACGATGGTTTAGAGGAACGAGTTTATCTCGAGACTAGTGTTGTAGAGTCCAACGATTCAAAGACCATTGTCCCTGACGAAGATGATAGACTCGTAGAGAACTTCAATATAAGTGAAGGTACCCCACCTGATTACAATCTAGATGAAACAATTGACCATTTTCCTAAATCTGATAATTTAGAAATTAAGGAAACTATGACTAGTTTTTTCAAGGACATTGACCACTCTAGGTTTAGGGGTGAATATATTCTCCCCGCGTTAATCCTTTGACTCTTAGAATAGTCCCTCACTTGGGACTTGACATATGTGCCTCTACCATTTTACGATATTATCTTCAAGAATTGTTTTCCGAACCTGATTGTGTCCAAAATGAAATTCATGTCTTAGAGACCCATCCTCTGGTTGATGTGGTCTACCCATTCCATGATACCGTTATTGACTTTGTTTTCCCACTAAAATTTTATCTTCTAAATGTGGGAACATCTGTTTTTCAGATGTGTCGATTCTTGAATATTGGAGCTAAGGTTAATTATTTTAAGAAATCTAAATCGACATACTTTCTTAAGAATGACCACCACTTTCATAAACTTCATTATGGTCAACTGAGTGAGTCAAATTCAATTGACTTCAAGGATTCATAAGTTGTGACTAATCCTTTGTTGGTCAGGCTGAAGACGTTAAACTTAGCGCTCTATGGGAGGCCACCCACATGCTTTTGGTACACAATACTGGTAATATCTTTCCCTATCTTTTTTACTTTGCTTGGTAATTCTCTTTCTTCATGTTTTTATTCATTATCTTTAGAACATCGAGGACTATGTTCAATTTAAGTTTGGGGGTAAGGGAAAAAAATTTAAATTTTTTAGTTGTACTAAAAAATACAAAATTTAGAAACTTGTGAAAAATTCAGGATGACACTAACTATTCTAAGTAGATGGAAACAAATTTCTTGGTTGTAGGAATTGAGAGACCCAACTAAATGGTTTATTCATAAAAGGACAAAGCTCAGGTGTTAGAAATAACATGATAGTCGTCACCATATCTCGGAATCATCACCATATCACGTTCTGTTTTTATTTTTGTAACTTTTTGTGTTTCTCTAAGTGGTTTGGTGGGGCACTAGTATCGCCTTGTTGTCACCAGGATGAAGAAGAATGATTGAGATCAAGCCCCATTATTTTAATTGAACTTGACCAAAAAATAAAAATAAAAATTGACACTTGGATAACAATATTGTGTGTTCTCCCTATCTCCGTCGCCTAAACAAGCGTGGAATGCAGGATCCATTGGAACTATCATGTAATCTGCCGACAAGGAGCATGCGCTTAGATTCAAAAGATCGAATCATGTTGTCGAAAAAATAATAAAAAAAAATAAAAAAAATAAAAAAAAAAAAAAAAATTAATTGTATATATATTCAATATATTGACCGTTGGGGCCCTTGTATATACCAGCTGAGTTAATACTAGAAATTAGGATTCAGACCAGTGGGTGCATATCTCAATCTATTAGGTGCTGACGATCATACAAATATTCTGGGAAACACCGTTCACCTTAGTCAACATGTGAACACTTCTATTTCCATATCCATCTTCTGAATCTATTCATGTGACTGTGGTTTATTAGATTTCGAGTATCGTGGTCCATTGTACGACTTTCTGAGTAGTTCTTTGTTTTCTTATATATGAATTTTAGTACGCTGAGTGCAAACTCGTGTACAACAAATGGATTCAAAACATGGTAATTCCTCCCAAAACCAAAGAAGCCAACTAAATAGCGTGTTTAGTGTCTACCCTCAATTGTTCACAAGTAGCTAGAGTTTGGAGTAAAGGTTTTGTGGGTATATCTCTTGTAAACCCTCACGAGACAAAACTCGTCCACTAGGGCCATCTAGGGGTTTAAAGGCTTGTTGCACACGCTAAGTGCAATCGCGAAGCCTGCGAAAGTGAGTTAGGATTTCACTGTTTTTCTTAGACATAATTTAGGTTAGTTTTGATCGATGACTCGAAAAATATAAGTTTGGGGGTATTTGGTAAGCGCATAATTTATACATTTTTACCACCTTATTTCTATTTGCTGAGACTTATTTTTGTATCAATATTATAATTTTATTATTTTTTAGGTAATTTTGGAAGAATAAACTTGTGTGAAAAATGACTTCAAAATTGTTAAAGACATCCGGAGAAAGTGATAAAGGCACCCATGCCTTAAATAAGGGCACCTCCTTCTTCTTAATTTTAAACATGAAAAGTGGAGAGAAATTTTAAACATAACCAGCGTGAATCTGTGAATGGATTTTGGGTTGTTTTGAAGGATATTAAGAAAAGATATCTTCTTCCCTTATCTGTAAAGAGTTTCTATAAGATCGGGAACTCTAAAACTAGCAAAAATATCTCTCAAATATACTTTTGTCCAAAATCTGAAGATAATTCTCGGTCCCTATTTCTTTCTGTGTAATAAAGGAGATATTATCTCCTCAAGATTTGGGTATTGTCGAGCTGTGAAAAGAGAAAGAAAGTTAGAAGATAGAGAAACAAATCATACCAAAATAGAAAATATACACATCACCGAGATTTGCCATTAACTGCCGAGAATAATGTTTGATATGCTCTAAGATTTGAGAAGATTTGATGAGTTGGGATTACTATAATATGAATAGGGATCGTGAGAGAATCAGAGGGGAGGCTGGCTTCTGCGAGAAATTGCAAAGAAAAAAATCAATTTACTTTTCTCTAAAAAACAAGCCGATGAAGAAGAAAAAAGAAGAACAACTACACAATTAAACAGTCGCTGGAACACTCGTTTAAAACTGTTACCAATTAATTCATATTCAACAGCTACAGTCACAGTACTGTGAACAGTACCAATGACTGTCGAAGGTTTAAGGAATATTACCTATGTCGTTGATTGGTTAGTTTAATTCAGTACCTTTCAAACCTTCAGCGACGGGAATGGTCTGTTATTCTTTGTACTGCTCCTGAGATGAGTCGTTAAATTGACAAGAAATAAGAAAAAATTGTAAACCTTTTTTCACATTAATAAATCTAAATGTTTAATCAATTTTCTCCGATTCTTTTCTCCCTGAGTACCTAGTTTTCTTCTCTAGGGTGTAGGAGAAAGCTATTTTTGATGTGTAATATTTAATAATTAATTTTTTAAACGTGTTTACTCTCTATTAGTGCTATTATTGACTAATAATTTTCTTCTTTAATTGTCCTGGGTAGTTTTCAACTATTGATATTTAATAAGCGAAGGAAAATTAGATTTTGGTATAACAACGAAAGTTGTAATATTATGATTTTAAAACGCTTTATTTTCCAAAACATGAGATTGCGTTCGAAACTGTTTTGAGTATCTTAAGAGTAATTTTTTGTGATAACGAATTATTAATTTTACAAACATCAAAAGTAGTGGAACCCGAAACCCTATACCTTTTTTTTTTGGTTAATTAATTTGTATAATTATTTTATGTTTTTATTTCCATAATATTGTTAGCACAATAGTCGATTAAAAACTAGAAATTATGATTTTGAAATCTCTGTGGAACGAACCGTACTTGCATATTGTCTCATCGACAGTCGTGCTCTTATGGTAAAATTAAAAAATCCCATCAAGTTTTTGGTGCCGCTCCGGGGATTGAGAAAGTGTGATTTTAATTTTTTTCTTTAATTTTGTGTTAATTAGTTTATGTTTTATTTTAGGCGGAGAAAAAGGCTAATTTTGCTGCTGGTGGCACTAATACTGTTGCTGATGGAGAAAATCATTGTGAGGATGAAGTATCTGGTTCGGAGGATGAGGAATTTTGTATTTCTTTTTTTATATTTTACTTGAGTATTTTTCTTAGTTTTGATGTGCAGGTAATATTTTTATATTTATTGTGGAAATTGCCTACCAGAAAAGGTAAGTAATATAACCTAGCTTTTATTTTTTTTAGATTTTCATTTTGTAAATAAGAAAATTAGGATTTTTATTTTTATAAATTTTTAGTTAGGTTTTTACTTTTATTATTCTCTTTATTTTATTTTATTAAAAAAAAATATTGTGCACGCACCAGAATTGGCGTGGAGTTGTTCATCCTATTCTTGCGGCAAAATTGGAAATTCTTAAGGGAGCCTGTGCTGCTATGGACAAGGTAAGAAGCAGATTTAAAATTTCTATACCAAACAAATGCTGTGTTTGCAAGATGGCGGAGGAGTCTTTGGATCATATGCTATGGTCATGCAGCTTTGCTGATAGAGGTTGGCAATGGATTTCATGTATTTTTTGGATTACATGCAATTAAATTTTATCATGTGTTACAAAGCCGCAAAAGGGAAAAGTCGCATTATAAAAGATTTGTGGTTGATTGCTAATTTTAGTGATAAGATCAGAGCTATATCAGAGCTACGGTATACTAGGAACAAAATTGTTTGTGAGAAAAGTCAGCGAACTGGAATTTGTTTCAACAACAAATGTTCAATCTTATTCATGAGTATTCGATTTGTTTGAAGAGTTATATGCATAATTCTATATAAGATGTCAGGATCCTGATTTTTTTCCGAGTAAAGCAACGTAAAGTGAAGTATATGGAGCCTGTTGCTTGTTTTCGGCAACCTCCAGCGAGTAATGAGCTGCTCCTTTGTTGTGATGCCGCTTCTAGGGGTAACTCAGGGGTAGTGGGTGCTGGTGTGGTGGCAAGAGACGTGAAGTACAATGTGGTTGGGGCCATGAGCATAGTCCTTGGCATCACTACTAATTATTTGGCAGAGCTGTATGGCATTATAGTTGGGATGGAATGGGCTTGTAAATGGGGTATAAAACGTGTTGTTAAACGTTCAGATTCAACAAGGGCAATTGCTGCTCTTAATCAAGCGGACGTTCCTTGGTTTGTGCAGCAACGTTGGTTACGCACACACAACATGTATGATTCAATTCGTTTTGAGCATACTTTTCGTGAGGCTAATTTTTTGACGGATGTTATGGCTAAGCGAGGGTGTGTGTTAGGTGATTGTGAAGGCTTGAGTTATGATGGTTGATTAGTTTTTTTGAAGTCAATAGAATATCCTCATGTTTTGTATTGTAGATTTAAATAGTTTATAAGTTTTGGGGGTGGTTTCTAACTTATTTTCTTGTAAACTTTTTGTAAATATTTCGATTATTTAATATAATTTTTAAATTATAAAAAAAAATGTTTTCATTTTAATTCTAACTAATAGATTAAGTTGTTGTGTCTACAGTTGCAATAACTTGATATTCTTGGTAATTTAGAGATGGCTCTGTAGGAGTTGGAGGAACCAAAGGTTGGTGTTATTGTGTTCATGATTTTTTCTTTGTATTGGTCAAACAATTGGCAAAGGAAGATCATTTACAAGATTTCCTTTGCCCCTATATAGAGGAATTTGTAAATAGATTGAAGATCGACAAATTTTATGTTTTCAAAACAAGCCACTAGTTCCTGGTAGAATGAGTCAAAGTTAAAATTTTTGTATATGCTTATGTTGGAATTATGCATAGTCAAAGTGCCATGGAATATGACCGCTGCAGGGATGTTGTCCATTCATCAAACATTGGAATGATCAGTTACTAATCGTTTTCAATAGTCAACTTCCTACTGAAATTTGCTCTTATGTGTATTTTGCTGATGTTTAATGTTTATCGTATGACACTGATAAGTGCATTTTTACATATTTTAAGTATTGTTTTTTTGTACTCATTTGCTAGATTTTGGGTGAACTACCTTGTAGTATTATTATTTTTGTATTTCATGTCTCTTGTTAGGTTACATCTCAAAAAGAAGTGGAAATGGAGCGTAACAGAGGAAGCAATGCCAAAGACCCAGTGTAACACAATTAACTCCAGGATATGTTCCCACCATGTCAAGAAGAAGAGAAAACGAAGCCAATGGCAAAAGAATAAAGTCACTCTGACTTCGTATGAGAAAGTTATGGGCAAAAAGAGAATTTTAACTTATCGGTTCACGGAACCGACAATTAAAAGACTTTTAACTGAATAGTGCTAAAGACACCTGCTCATTTACTAAGGGCTGACACCTTTTTGAATAGTGTTAATATCATCAACTGCATCGATATGGGCTACCTTCTTCTAATTCGCTCGTGCGAACAACGAAATTAGGTTAAAAGTTTTTCCAACTGTTTTATTTGGGTAACAGTGATTGATGGCGAGTTGGAAGTAGGTTTTTGACAGTTGAGAAAAGAGCTTGGAGAAGCGAGAAAAGAAAAGCAATGGCAGTGCTTTCATTGATCATGATTGATCTTGGTATTTGATATTAGTTGGTTTCGAGCTTGACTGGGCAATCAGTGGAGTTAATGGAGTTAGTGTTAGAATTAAAAATGGATTCTTGCTTAAAATGATTTTTGTTACTTAATATATCTTAGTGGGATCAAGGGTCACTAGTCCAAACTTGGGGTGGAAAATAGAGCCATCCATTTTCACTTCTTAGTGAATGAGAAACCTTTGGTTTGTCCCATATTGGGAAAACCAAGGAGGAAGTTTATCATCTTTACCACAAACGTTCTATATAAGGAAAAAGAACTAGTGGATTGGATATGGACTTAGGAAATGGACTAGTGGGCAAATGCACACATGTGCGGTGCTTCGCACCGAAGCACCGCGGACCGCGGGCTTGCGGAGCTTGCGTGTGCTTTTGCGTGTGCTTTTGCGTGAGCCTTGGCGTGAGCCTTCGTGTGAGCCTTGGCGTGTGCTTTGCGTTTAATTAAATATCTCGAATTAAATATGTTTAATTAATTGATTTTTTTACCGTTTGATAATCAACAGTCTTCTTCTTCTTTAAAAGAAAAACAATACTCAGATTTTTTCTTACCCCAGTCGCAGCCACTGACATGACGACTTTTCCCCTCTTCTTGCTTTGATTTGCGCACTAGTTTACTTCATAATTTTTCTTCTACTGTTAAGTTCACAACGGGCCAACGAGTCTTGCTAACTGGGTTGGTATCAGGTGGTTTTATCCTGGATTCAAATTTGTCATCTCTAAAGGTATAGCAACATCTTTCTAAAGGTGTACCTGACAAATATTGAGTTAAGGGCAGTCTGTTGAACAGGCGACTCCATCTCTCTGTGCTTGTGTGGTTGTCTGAACTGTGCTGTTTTGTTCTAACGATTAATCTCTTTCAAGTTTCTGTTTGGTTTGCTTACTGTTACAGGAATATTCTCCAACAGTTAGTAGAAGACATGGGTCGTAGTCGAGATTGAGTTTTAAAAAGATAAAACCTAAAACCAAGTTAGGGTTACTCGCTGCCATTGTTGATGGTTGACGATGGTAGTGACGCTGTTGATCACTCGAGTGAGGAAGAGATGATGGTAGTTGTAGCTGAAATTAATAACAGAGAATGAAGTAGGTTCCGCCATAAAAATATAGTTGTGAAAGTTGGATATGACAATGGTGGAAGTCTTTGATGGTGGAGTTTGGGTCAGGGGAGCAAGGCAGAGCTCGATGGGTATTGATGGATATGCATACGATTTTGATATTGGCTATTGATGTTGCTCGAGTTCGCTGATGAGATGAGAATAAGTGTTTCGTCGATTGAGTAAATAGGGAGGAACAGAGTCTGAGATGGGTGATTTATGTTACTTGATTATAAATGGCAGTCAAGGTGATACTTAAGTTTAAGCTAGACAGGGAAGTAGTTTCCTTGTTAGATACGAGTTTAAGTTAAAATTGGAAACATAGTTGGTTGAGAGAATATGAAAATTGAGTTTTGAAAACTTGTATGAAAATTAAACTCGCGATGGCAGGAGTTATCGAGGCAACTAAATTAAAATTTATATAAAACTAAAACTTGCGATGGTCTGAGCTATCGAGGGAAACGCAAGAATAAAAGAAAAACTCAGAAGAAAAGTCTAGCTACAACAAAAGGAGCTGTCGAGGGAAACCGGAGAAAGTTAGTTTTTGCATGTCAGCTACAAATAAAGATGATTTTGAATTTTCCGGGCTTCTTAATTTATACGTTACCCATTTGGCTGTGTAAGCTTAGTTTGGACGAATTTTGCTAGTTTGGGGCGAATTTGATATCATATTTCGACCGGGATTCGAGCATGTGCACTTCTATTTTTGGGATATCTATTCAACAGACAACCTCACTTCTATTTAAGATCTATCATATATCTTTTGGAAGAAGAGAAGAGAAAGAGCTTTGGAGTTGAAGATTTTCTACGACCTAGAGTTTGCTTTACTTTTCTACTTTATTGTTTTTCATGGATTTTGAGAAATCCATGATGAACTAATTTTCTTATATTGGTTAAGAATGTAACCTAAAGTGATGAACATGTTATTCAATTAATGCATTTGTTTCATTATCCATTCTCTTGCATATCGTTCAAGTTTTACTACGTATAATAATTATATGATTATGTTCATATAATATGATTGGTTGTATTTCATATTTAAGTCACGAATTAAATATCTTAATAAATTCTCTATACCTAATTAGGAGTCTTAGATAATTTTATCAGAACCCTAATAACTAGTAGTAATTTGTGATCACTAGCGCTGCGAGTCGTGAAGGAAGTCACAAGTAAACCTTGGCCTAGGTTGAATATACCACGATTGTGTTATATTTCGTTTGAGTAACCTGTCTCACAAAATTTAAAGCTTTCTTCAAGTTGTATCCCTTAACGATAAAGTATTAGGTTATTTGCTAATAAAAAAATTCATATATTTATGATTGCAAAATAGGTGGATGGTCCCATCAAATTACATCTTGAAGGACATTCAGTCGCAGCAAGACTCTCCCCTAATGAAATGGAGAAACTAGCTAAGATGAGGAAAATGCATATTCCACCGATTACTATGCTTCGCATCATTAAACAAGATAACAAGGATAACCTCTCCTTTTTGTCCACCATTTACAATGCAAACGAGACGTTGAAAAAGAAGGAATGGAGAGATAGAAAGGTGATGCAACAATTGTTTTATGTGGCACAACAAAAAAACTACGTTGTTCAAAAGCAAGTAGGTCCGGATGGAGAAATATCACATCTCTTTATTTCGTAGCCGATGTGTGTTCAGTTGGCGCAATGCTTTTACCAAGTTCTTATAATGGATTGCACTTACAAGACTAATAAGTATGAGATGCCATCGTTGAATGTTGTTGCACGCACGTGGACCAAGTCACCGTCTAGCGTGGCATTTTGTTTCTTGAAGGATTAGCAGGAACCTAGTTACACTTGGGCGATGCAACAAGTGAGGTCAATATTCCGAGGTGATAATATTCCTGGAGTTATAGTCACTGACAACAAAGTCACATTAATGAATGTAATAGAGGTAATCTTCCTGTTAGCGGATAATCTTCTATGTATCAACCACATATGGTGTAATGTGATGCATAGGTGCAAGCCTCAAATTGTACCACCAAAGAAAAGAGGTTATGATGAGATAAAGAAGCTACCGGAAGACGAACAAGCCAAAGCAAAGGAGGAATTTGATAAACGATATGAATTAAATGCATCCAAATAGGATTGTTTCTCCAATAAATGGGACTCATTGACTTGGTCACTCATGGAGGATGATTACAATGTAAATCTTGCGACGTTTATCGGGCATTAGACTAGCCCCGAATACCAGGATATAATACTGTATTTGATGAAGCAATGATTGGAACCGCACAAAGAGAGGTTTGTTTATTCCTTTACCAACCAACACAAACACTTGGGTAATCAAGCAACGAGTTTGGCAGAGTCGGTTCACCACCGGTTGAAGAAGAATCTTTTTAGATATGTTGATAATTTTATGACCGTGTTTGATGCTATGGAAATTAGTTTACTCGCGACATGGATAAGATCAAAGAGAAGTTCCAAAAGAGCCTTATCTTCAAGATTAAGAAATGGGATGATCTTACTTTGCTCAAGGAAATCCATTATAACGTGTCACATGCGTGTATTAAAAAGTTGATGGTAAAAGTCGATTTGATTAAGGATTGGGATATTAAGTCGGACGAGGTGTGTGTTTGTAACATGAAGAAGTCGATGTGACTATCTTGTCGCTATAGTATAGTGAACTATGAACATGTTGCCATTCATTTAGATGACATTGATACATTTTGGAAACAATTAAATTTCAACCCTCCCACGTAAGAGCCCGAAGAAGAATTTGGGGATACCGAATTTGGAAGAACCGTATTCGAGATGTACCGCAACACCAACAAAATCCCACGAAAAATATTTTGGGATAACATGAGGACGATCCTTTATCACACACCTCGGAGAATGTTTACGAACCGTAAAATGGCAAGCCCAAAGGTAAGCCAAGCACCAAAGAAACAAGGAAATAAGTGAAGAAGTATGTCAATATTTTGGATAAGAAGCATGGTGACATATACGCCAATCATAGAGATCCTTCGGGTCACGAATACACTTTGGCAATATACGCCAAAGAATCAAGAAAAGAGGTACGAGGTTTCCATCGCCACCAAGCGAACCACCTATTCGAGATGTGAAGCTAAAGCGAACATTTGTTGATATGGCGTACTTGGAAGAACTATAACAAATCATTCATGATTACGTCATTCCATCGACGACGTCCCTGGCAATGACAATTGTAGTTTTTACGTTGTGGTTGGATAACTAGGGTCGTTTCAGTACCGTGCCAATTAATACAATGGTTTTAAAATCACTTATATAAGGAAAAAGTTGACGAAACTATGAGATAAACCCGCATTTTACAAGACAATGATGGGAGGGTTGGATGGTGGGGGTGAACTTAGAGTTTATAAATTATCAAAGTCGTCTACACAGGGGCAATCCTATCACACGGGATCATTAGATAACGATGCCGATTTGTGGGTACTTAATTGCCGATACATTCAATTGTGTGGTTCATTATTTCTCAAAAGGTTATAGTCCTACATTCACCCGAAAATCAAAGAAAGTTTTCCAACTGAATCGAAGAGTGTTCATTGCATTGGTTGGAGGCAACCACTTTATCGGTCTCCGTTTACAACCGGGATATCCAATTCCTCCGTTGTGCCAAACTTCCTATTAGGAAGGATTTAATACCGACGACATGAAGAGATTGTGTAATTTGTATGAGGCAAATATGGATATGGATAGATTTGAGAATGTCTTAGAAAAAGATAATTCCCAGCCAATTGTAATTAAGTGAATGAGACACATGCAATTGAACTAAATGTGCTTTGAAGATCATATATTTTGAATGAAAGAATATTTTTGTTAAAATTGTGTTTATTTTTGGTAAAAGGTTCGGCTACCAAGAAAGAATATAGACCTTACCGAAATAATGTTCGACTAGGGAGGAGAAGTTCGGCTAAGGATTGCACAATTCAGAGTATTGTTCGGCTATTAATAATAATTTCAAATCTAGCCGAACTTGTAAAAAATTTCAGGCTCAGTTTGTGTCAGAAGTTCGGTTAAGACGAGAATATTACAGGTAGTCGAACTTTTTTTAATTTACCAGAGTTTTTTTTTGTGCCATAAGTTTGGTTAGGAAATATATATTGCAGGCAGTCGAACATTTATGATTTCACCAGGGATTTTTGGTATCAGAAGTTCGGCTAGGTTTGATATTTTACTCCCTTGACGAACATTACTCTGGATTGTGCAATCCTTAGCCGAACTTCTTCTCCCTGGTTGAATATTACACAAGAGTTTCCAATTTTTTGGCGTCAGAAGTTCACCTAGGTTTGATATTCTACTCTCTAGCCGAACATTACTCTGGAATGTGCAATCCTTAGTCTAACTTCTTCTTCCTAGCCGAACATTACACAAGAGTTCCAAATTTTTTTTTGTTAAGTATGCTACTAACACTGAATTACAAGGCTAGAAACCAATATTTCTACTAACGCACAATTACAAATATAAAAATTGATTACATTTTTACCATCTTCAACACCCCATACGTGCTATGAAAAACTTACGAAGGATGTCGTAATGAGCTTCGTATTCGAAATTCTTCCCTTTCCATCTTCTCCCTTCCTCTCGATCTCGCACTACACCATCAACATTGGTTTCACCCCTAAGTCGATATCGATTGACAACTTGAATTAAAGTTATAAACTTTTCGATTTTTTTTTATAGTTTGAAATCTACAAAACAACATCGGACAATCTATGTTATGAAGATTACCTATTTTGGTGAATAGTTTACGACTAGTAGTTCATAAGTTCTCAGCCGTATAAATAGTTTATGACTAGGAATTTATGAGTTCCCAGCCGTAAACTGCAAAAATAAATAAATAATAATAATAATAAAAATCTGATTTTCAAAAACTAAATATAAACCCATTTGTTAATTTAATCAAACTACTAAATTTTAATTAGTTTAGATAATTAATTTTATTAACACTAAGTAATCTAGGATACTATAGGCATTATCAAAAATAGTAGGATAAGGAATTTTGAGTTGGATACAAGATGACCCTATTTTATCGTTTTGTAAGCCCTCAAAAACCAAATACTACGGCCCTGATAATAGCGCTATAATATAATAGCTTAGTTCGTAGTATACTACGTGTATATTAATTCTCTTGGCAAATTAGTACGCTTTGTGTATACTTAGTCCGACCAACAACAACCTTAATTTTTTAATATTTTTCTCCTAGCTACCGATTAGTAGACAATCTCCAAATGCAGGTGCATAAAAGAGTCCAAATAATTGTCATAAATCATTTTAGAGTTAAAACCGGATTTTATTAACGTTATGACGAAAATCCGTGCCTTCAGATAAATGAGACAACAACTGGATTTGATTTCGATTTCCAAATATTTTTGCGACAAAGTTCGGTATCCTAGTTCACCAAACTTTATTTGCTACAAACTAATAAAATCATCAAATATATACAAATAAAGAACAAATAAATATAAATTAAGATGTAATTGTGATTTGTTTGCACATTCATTGGTCAACACCGATTATGATACTTTAGGGTTATTGGTAACACGAGAGAGTAAATGATAATATTGATATTTAATTGCGTAGCATGTGTAATTATGAACAATGAATTTCTTAACCATCTTTCTCTTATAATATTTTCTTAAACATTTTCAGCTTAAGTTTTAGTTTAAATTACTTTTGAACAATAAAATCCCCTTTATTTCACAATAGTTTTCAAAAACATTTAACGATTATGTGGATCAAATTCGTTCTTATCGTTACATTTAAAGAGGTATATGTGAATTGTCATGAGATATCTGTTCTTGAATTTTGTTTGACGTGCCTATCAACTTGGCTCGACATGTTTTTTGATACTAACACTTAACTGTGTGATGGTTTTATTACGGTGCAGAATCCCAAGATCAGTAACTGATTCTCCTGAAGTTAAAAACCGAATGATCATCATGTATAAAGCACCTGCTAACCCTTACAAGAAACAAAAAAAGTAAAATGAGATTTATAGTTCAAGGAGGAAAAACACTATGCAAAAGCTGGACATATTAAGGGGGAACTTTTACCAAAGAAAAGGTATAAAAAATAATTTTCGTGTTTGACGATTAACGATACACATATTTTTCTTGTTTACACTAGGATAGTGTGGCTCTCAATTTTAATAATGAATTTATCTCTTTTCTATGTCCCTCCTCAAAATATGATGAGGTGCGATATATTTTTTTATTATTATTAATTTTTAATATTTTATCCATTCCATTTTAGGTGAAAGTTTTTATATTTTTCATAATATTTTTAATTTAATCATGTTTAATCATACATAGATATAAGAAATTGTATAAGATTAACTTTCTAACTGGTTTTCTTAAATATTCTACTATATATTTATAAACATTTTTTATCCTACGACTAAAAATTAGTAGTCTTAAATATTTTAGGAATGATTATTAAGGGTAAATTTGGAGAAATTTTTATTTTTTTTTATTTTAGTTTACGTAAAATCTCCAAAACCCCTTCTAAAATAGAACATAAAAAATACTATTATATACAATATGTACATTTAGCACCCGATAATGTCAAGTAGAACAAGATTGTTTTTTCTGTTACAAGGATTATATGAGAAGAGAACTAGTATGTATGATGTATGAGTTCTCATGCATTATTGCTGTGTTTGCATACAAAAAACAAGCAAAATAACAAGCTTATACTATAAAAATTCAAACCATACTCTAATACTAGGATCACAAGTCTTTTTGCTTTTTCTTTGCAATCAGCAATAGAAATAGCTTACAATATACCTCAAATCATAATTTCAGGAATTTGTATAACTTGGTGTTGCTGATTTATGATGTTTGGAGAAAACTGAACAAGATGGAATCACGGAAGTATAGTATCCTTGTGATAAACGAGGCGAGAACCAAAAAATTGATGTATATATATTGAATTGTTACCGGAAAAACAAGAATCTAAATAATTATTGAGAATTGGATATATTCATCTTTTAGACAAAATTCAATAAACAAAAATTTTGAGACCAAAGATTTAGAGTAAGAAAATGTTGTGTACCCAAACATTGCCTCTTAATCCCCATTTAACTACTTCAACGGTTACTCTACCCACCACCACATAACAACAATGCAGTCCTTCAAAAGCTGAAACAAACTCATGATGAAGAAACCAAACTTCAAACACCTCCTACCCAATCATATTATTCTTCTCTTATCCAACACTGCATCTCTTCGAATTCATTCGAGCTTGGCAAATCCATCCATGCTACGATTCTCTCGGATAGGTTTTCCCCAGACACTTTTTTACAAACGAAAATCCTTATGCGTTATGCTAGATCAGGTGAATTATCAGATTGGTGTATTGCACGTAAAATGTTTGATGAAATGCCGATGAGAAATTTGACGGCTTGGGATACTATGATTCTTGGTTATTCAAAGATTGATGATTATATTGAAGTTTTGGAGTTGTTTTATAGAATGCAGGAGGAAGGGAATCGTCCGGATAAATTTACTTTCCCTAGTGTTGTTAAGGCATATGTGAAGTTAGAAGATTTTAATGGTCTTAGACAGGTACATTGTTCAGTTATTAAGTGTGGGTTGAATCAGAATTTAGTTGTTGGCGGGTCTTTGGTTGATGGGTATGTTAGCTTTGATTCAATGGATGATGCAATGATTGCTTTTGATGAGATTGAATGCAAGAATGTTGTTAGTTGGAATTCAGTAATTCGTGGACTTGTAAGGGCGATGAGATGGGAAGAAGCATGGGGAACTTTTTATAGGTTGATTTATCTTGGGGAGAGTCCTGATCATTTCAGCTTTGCAACGGCTGTTAGGATTTGTGGTGCTTTGAGATCATTGGATAGAGGAAAGCAAGTTCATGCTAAATTGATAGTATGTGGATATGAAGGTGACGTTTTTGTAGGGAATTCTCTTATTGACATGTATGCTAAATGCTGGGATTAAGAGAGTTGTTCGCAAGTGTTCGATCAGATGAAAGAAAAGGATCAAGTTACTTGGAACTCAATGATATCTGGATTAGTTCAGTTTTCAGATTTTCCGAAGGCACTAAAACTGTTTTCTGAAATGCAGACATTGGGTTATAGTATTGATCGATTCAATTTAGGAAGTGTTATTAGTGCTTGTTCTGGTTTAGTGAATGTTAAAATGGGTCGAGAAATTCATGGGTATTTAATTAAGAATTTCTTGGATTCTGATGTTATTTTTGGAGCGCTTTAGTAGATATGTATTCAAAATGTGGGTTTCTGGAAAAAAGCACATCGAGCTTTTGAGAGGTTGACAGAGAGAAATGAAGTTTCCTGGAATGCTCTGATATCTGGACATGCTCAGGAGGGGAAATTAGATGCATTTGAGATTTACCATGAAATGAAACTAGTGGAGGATGTTTTTCCTGATAGCTTCACATTTACTACCCTCCTAAATCTATGCTCCATCCGTGGGAGTTTAGATCAAGGCAAGCAAATTCATGCCCATCTGATTAGAACAGTTGGTATGAATCATCTAATTGTTGAAACCGAGTTTGTTCACATGTATGCGAAGTGTGGAGAATTGAACTATGCTGAACAAATTTTTAATGGAATGGATGAGAGGAACTCTTACTCATGGAATTCATTGATTGAGGGTTATGAGCAAAACGATGAACCTGAAAGAGCTTTGCAACTCTTCAGGCGTATGCAGGTTTCAGGAATCAAACCTGATTGTTTTTCTTTAACTAGCACAATTTCAGCCTGCAGAAAGCTTTCCAACATTAAGAACGGAAAGGAACTTCATGGATTTGTAGTAAGAAATAACCTTGAGAGTCAAGGGATACTACGCTGTGTGCTTGTTGATATGTATGCTAGGTGTGGATTCATGGATTGTGCATGTAGAATTTACAATCAAACAAGTGAGAAAGATGTGAACGTCCAAAATGTCATGCTTTCGTTATTTATTGGATGTGGCAGAGTTGATGATGCAAAAAGTGTATTTGATCAGATGGAGGAGAGAAACACAATCTCATGGAATTCTATTCTCACCGGGTTCACAAATAGTGAATCAAAAGATGAGGCCTTCAAACTGTTTAGGAGAATGTAAGAAGAAAGCATAGAGTCTGATTCTTCAACACTAGTAACCTTGTTTAACTTCTGTGCAAACCTACCGGCTCTTGCTCAAGGGGAACAACTTCACTCTCATGCAATCAAGAAGGGCCTTTTCTTACATAATTCAGTAATTATTGATAGCTCACTTGTTGATATGTATGCGAAAGGTGGGTCCATTGAACGTGCGAGAAGAATTTTTGATAATATGATGGCTAGAAATGTCATATCATGGAATGCCATGATTAATGGGTATGCGAAACATGGAATGACTGCAGAGGTGCTCAAACTCTATGAATTAATGCAGAACGAAGGGGTATATCCGAACGACATTACTTTCCTTTCAGTTCTTTCAGCTTGTAGCCATACTGGAAAGATTGGTCTGCAAATCTTCATCTCCATGATAGAGGATTATCAGATTGATGCTAAGGCAGAACATTACACTTGCATGGTTGATCTCCTTGGTCGTGCGGGGCTGTTAAACGAAGCTAAGGAAGTTATTAAGAAAATGCCGGTCGAGGCAGAAATTTCTACATGGGGAGCATTATTAGGAGCTTGTAAACTTCACCAGAATATCGAATTGGGAAAGCTTGCGGCTGATAAGTTATTTGAGATGGACCCACAGAATCCAGGACATTACGTTTTACTTTCGAATATTTATACAGTTGCAGGGAGATGGAAGGAGGTTGAAGAAGTAAGGAATTTGATGAGATCGAGAGGAGTTGTAAAGGAGCCTGGGGTTAGTTGGATTGACATTGATAATGAAACTCAAACTTTTCATGCAGGAGATAAGTCGCATCCAAAACACGAAGAGATTTATGGTACTTTAAGGAGTTTATTGCCACGAATGAAGACACTAGGGTATGTGCCAGATGCCAAATTTGTTCTGCGAAATGTTGAAGATGACGAAGACGAAGGAGAGTCTTTGCTTCAACATAGTGAAAGATTAACAATTGGTTTGGGTCTTATCAGCTTGTCGAAAAACTCTGTAATTCGAGTTTTTAAGAATCTTAGAATATGTGGAGATTGTCATACAGCATCAAAGTTCATTTCGAAGATCACCGGCCGTAAGATTATTATCAGGGACACAAATCGGTTTCACCATTTCGAAGATGGAGTTTGTTCTTGTGGAGATTTCTGGTAAAAGATGAATTCAGTGTCATTAACCATCTTGTATAAAATTTAAAAACCAATTGTTCAGAATAACAGACATTTATCTACTTATCTGAAGGGAACATAAAAACTTTTCATTCTCAATAAAATCGAATTTGAGCCCAACATTCTACTGAATTGCCACCATTATTCGTCGAACGCTTTGCTTTTGTCCTTATAGTATTGTACATCATGTAACTACCACTTTTTGCTTTTTCTTTTATTTTTTCCTGTAACCACGCCGTTTTACTTTCGAATATTTATGCACCCTCCCACAACTCTTTACCATACTCTTATTTCTGGTCTCTTTGACTCCTTGTACACAGATGTTAAGCTGAAATATAGGTTTTGAGTCGTGGCTCATTGGTCTACTAATAAGTGTCGGTCAGTAGAACCGACATTACAATTTTCATTATTAAGTCAAACCCCTCGTCAAACTATTTGCTACTTCCATAGAATAATCGAAACTGCATCTCTCTCTCTGTACACAGCAATGAATCGCCTAAAGCAAGCCCTTGGAGCTTCATCTTCTTCAATCTCATGGAAACCGGTAAACATTTCTCTCTCTCTGCCTGTCTGTTTCTCCTTCAATCTCTCAACTCTCTTTGATTCTATTGATTCTGTGTGTTGCAGACAGGGAAGCTACAAAAAACTGATAGAA
>JAJJMC010025602.1:2090536-2220693 GCA_023531435.1 Papaver californicum | reverse complement strand
TTGATTCTGTGTGTTGCAGACAGGGAAGCTACAAAAAACTGATAGAAAGATGATTTTAATAATTTTGTAGAGAAATTGTTCTTGACGAAGAACAGCAAAGATCACACACTTTCTTACTGAATTTTAGAAAACTTAATTGATTGGAATCAATCGATTCGTATTTGTACTTCATACAAACCCTTAACACACTAACTGATTCTAACGTACACTCCAACAATAAATGCTAACGTATACTTAAGCCAATTCATAGACACTAACTGACACACCTAAGCCAGCGCACTGATGCTAACAGGCACATCCTGGCTCGGGCGTTCTGGCAGATGAAATGAGGTGTAAATGAAGTGTAACTTTTAAAGAGTTGTTAGATGTCACGTATCTGTTACCCCCCTCAAACTGGGTGGCTGATAAAGAGCAGACAGAAAGTTTGTCCCTGAGTAAGGCAAATCTGGGTCCAGAGAAGCCCTTGGTGAAGATGTCAGCTGCCTGATCCATTGTGGAGACATAAGTGACCTTAAGCTTGTTGGATTGAATCAGTTCCCTCACAAAATTATAGTCCACAGAGAGATGCTTCCTTCTTGTGTGAAAAACAGGATTGGATGAGTAAGATATAGCACTGATGTTGTCACATAGAATGTGAGGTGTACCTGGTAAGAATATATGCATTTCAGTCAGCAACTTACAGACCCAAAACATCTCAGCTGCTGAATTGGCTAAGCTTCTGAACTCTGCTTCTTTAGAAGATCTAGCCACTGTAGATTGTCTTTTGTTGGACCAGGATATGGGATTAGACCCAACAAAGATACAATAACCCCCAGTACTCCTTCTAGTAGGGATGTCACATGCCCAGTCTGCATCACTGTAGCCCTGAATAGCCTTAAGACCCTTAGAAAATAAGATACCATAATCAATTGTGCCATTAATGTACCTGAGTATTCTTTTGGATGCAATCATATGTGTTGTAGTGGGTCGATGCATGTGTAGACATACTTGATTAACATCAAAACTGATTTCTGTTCTGGACCAAGTAAGATATTCTAGTGCTCCAACAAGTGACCTGTATGGAGTTGGATCAGCTAATGGTGCACCAGATGGAAGTGTCATGTTGAAGTGAGCAGGGATGGGAGAAGAGCATGGCTTAGCTCCTGTCATATCAAACTTCTCCAACGGGTCAAGAGCATACTTTGTTTGTGAGAGAAATAAAGTCTGAGCATTTCTCTTAATTTCCTGCCCAAGAAAGTAATGTAAGGCCTCTAAATTCTTTACATGAAAGTGTTTTTGTAAGGTGAGAATGAACTCAGAGCAGAATGATGAAGAGTTTCCGGTGATCAAGATATCATCAACATAGACTAGAATAAAAGTTATCCTAGAATCCTTTTTCTGAATAAACAAGGATGAGTCTGCAGAGGATAGAACAAAATCATAGGAAATCAATACCTACTGGAGCTTAGCATACCAAGCTCTGGGAGCTTGTTTGAGTCCATACAAGGACTTGTTCAGTTTGCACACATAAGAGGGAGTATCGGAGCCTACAAAGCCTGGTGGTTGAGACATGTAAATAGCCTCAGATAGGTCACCATGGAGGAAGGCATTACTTATATCAATCTGTGAGATTGCCCAATTGAAGTTAACTGCCACTGATAATAAAATTCTGATGGTGGTTTCCTTAGCAACTGGGCTAAATGCTTCTGTGTAGTCCGGCCCTTCTTTTTGATGGAACCCCTTGGCAACCAGCCTTGCTTTGTACCTTGCAATGGAACCATCAACATTGTATTTAAGTATGAATACCCACTTGCAGCCTACAACATTCATGGAGGGAAGAAAAGGGACCTTTGTCTATGTGTTAGCCTCTTGCAGTGCATTATACTCATTTTCAAGAGCTTCTCTCCATTTTGGATGCTTATTTGCCTGACTAAAGCAAGTTGAAATTGTTGGTGGAATCCTAGCAATTGTGGAAGCAGAGAGAGTGTATCTGGTGGAGTATGCTTTGGGTTTATGAATACCTTTTTTTCCTATTGTTGTCATAGAATGAGCATTAGAAAGGATAGAGACTGGAGATGAAGGCACAGTTGGACAAGATGTGGTTGCAGACTTAGCTGGAGGTAGTAAAGTGGTATCTGCCAGTTACACAGCCTCAGAGGTAGTGGGATGAACATTAGATATGGGTGTAGCAGGTAATGTGGATGAATGAGATAATGTGGATAGAGGAAACTCAGATTATCTGAAGATAACATGTCTGGATACATATATCCTTCCTGTTTTTGGGTCCAAACACTTATAGCCCTTTTGGAAAGAAGTGTAACCAATAAAGATACATGAAATGCTTCTTGGTGCTAGTTTGTTGTTGGCATAAGGCCTAAGCCAGGGGAAACATAAACATCCAAAAGATCTAAGGAAGTGGTAGTCAGGAGATTTATGATAGATGAGCTCATAAGGTGAAGTAAATCCAATGGACTTAGCTGGCAGCCTGTTGATTGTAAAATTGGCAGTTGTAAAAGCATCCACCCAGAAATGATCACTGGGACCAGATTGGACTAGAAAAGTCCTACCAATATCTACAATATGTCTATGCTTAGACTCAGCCACTCCATTCTGTTCAGGGGTGTGAGGGCAGGATAGTTCATGCCTAATCCCATGATGAGTCAAAAAGTAGAATAACTCATTGTTCAGGAATTCACCCCCTTCATCAGTTCTTATAGTTTTGATGCAACAGGACAGTTGTTTCTCAATGCACATTTTGAATTGGATAAAAAAATTCTTAAAATCTGACTTTTCTCACATAGGAAAGAACCAACAATACTTTGAGTAATCATATATTATGGCAACATAATACCTGTAACCAGTTAATGACAATACAGAACTTGGACCCCATAGGTCCATGTGAAGTAATTCAAGAGGACTTGAACTAGAGCTAGTAGACCTGACAAAGGGAAGCTTGTGTGATCTGCCTAATGAGCATGCAGTACATGTAATAAGGGTATTTACAATTTTTGGTAAGAAGAGATGTTTAGAAACATGTTGTAGTGTCCTAAAAGATGGGTGAGTTAATCGTCTGTGCCAGACCTCTGATGAAATGGCTGATGGGACAGCAGAATAAGCTTTGTGTTTGAGATTTTGTAGAGGTATTGGATATAGTCCATTATGATGATGGCCTTGCAATATTGTCCTCCCTGTTGACAAGTCCTTCACACAATAACCAGATGAAGTAAATGTCAAAGAAAAGTTATTGTCTGATATAGATTTGTGGACAGAAAGTAAGTTCTGAGTTGCTTGAGGTACTAAAATAATATTGTGCAACTTAAAGGAATTAGAATGACCTGGGATGACCTTTAGAGAAGAACCAGAGTGAGATATGTACATACCTTCACCATTAGCGGCATGTATCTTGTCAGAGCCTCCATAGTATGTTGCATTCTGCAATTCAGATTTGTTTGGAGTGATGTGACTGGATGCACCACTGTCAGCAAACCATGAATTTTCCCCCATTATGTTTGCTGAAGCTAACATGGCAGAGAGGTTAGTTGGTGTACTTCCATTGTTGTAACTAAAATTTAACCTGTTTCTGCACTCCAATGCACCATGTCCTGTCCTACCCCAAATTTGACATACAAGAATGCTGAAATTTGGTGATTGTCTGGATTCTATTGGAAATCTTGATGGAGGATTTCTGTAGCTAGATCCTCTACTGGTTTGATTGTAGTTTCTTCTTGCTCCTTGGTAGTTGTTGTATCTGCTTGTATTATTAGAATACGAGGTTTTCCTTTGTTGAATGCATTAGAGTACTCTCTAGTTTAGTATTGTAATCTCTAGAGGATGTTCTTGATGTGTGAAAATTGGCAGTGAATGCCTGAGTTGATATATTGTGAAGAATCTCATTATTTCTGTAGCTGATGACAGTTTCTTCACTGAGTAAGTTGTTATTTAATTCTATGCAAGATATTGGTGGATATCTATGCCTCATTGAAGTGGCAAATGGTATGTAATCAGCATTTAGAGCAGATAATGTGATGACAACCAATTTTTTGTCTGACACAACTTCACCAGATGCAGCAAGTTGATCTGAAATGGTTTTTATTTCATCAATGAGATTAGAGATTGATTTGTTACCTTGCTTAATGGCTAATAGTTTTGTACACAAGTGAATTGAGTGTGTTGAGGAGGAGTGGCCAAATCTTTCTTCAATGCTTATCCACAATTGATGAGATCTAGGAGCAGAAGCAAAATAGGGAATAACTGTGTCAGATATTGTGTTGTTGATCCACATAGTAATAGTTGAGTCTTCATCTATCCAATCTACATAGAGAGGATTTTCAATACCATTAGTATGACTTCTTGGACTGGTGTATTGATCTGGACAAGATGAAATTCCATCAAGATACTTCATTATCTTGTATTTCTTTATTACTGGTAGTATCAGATTTCTCCATGTGAGGAAATTGTCTTCTCTTAATTTGAGAGTAATGAAGTTAGTTAACTGATTTAGGGGTACTTTAGCAATTGAATTAGATGTTGGATTTTCCATTGTAGCAGGAAAATCATGGATCATGAGTATAGATTGGAACAAGGATTTAAGAAGCAGAAGAACAAAGAAGAATTTAGCAAATGAACTAAGAAAAATTTGTGAGCATTACTGGATCTGATACCATGATAGAAGATGATTTTAAGAATTTTTTAGAGAAATTGTTCTTGACGAAGAACAGCAAAGATCACACACTTTCTTATTGAATTTCAAAAAACTTAATTGATTGGAATCAATCGATTCCTATTTGTACTTCATACAAACCCTTAACACACTAACTTATTCTAACGTATACTCTAACTATAAATGCTAACGTATACTTAAGCCAACTTATAGACACTAACTGACGCACCTAAGCCAGCACACTGATGCTAACAGGCACATCCTGGCTCGGGCGTTCTGGCAGATGAAATGAGGTGTAAATGAAGTGTAACTTTTAAAGAGTTGTTAGATTTCAGGTATCTGTTAAAAACAATATCTTCAAAGATTGAGAAATCAGGAAAGACACTTCACTCATGTGATACTTCAAATGTAAGATTACTTCCATCTTTAGCAGGAGAAGGTAGATACTTCATATATGGTGATACAAAAATTCCAGCAAAAGTTGACTTCCTCAAAGAATCACCTCTTTGTAGAACACTGTCAAGGAATGGAATTAGAGTTAGAACCGTTGAGCATTTACTTTCTTCCCTAGAAGCTCTCAATGTTGATAATTGCATAATTGAAGTCACTGGGGCTGATTAGGTTCCTTTGTTAGATGGGTCTGCTAAGGAATGGGTTGAAGCAATAGAGAAAACTGGTTTATCTGTTTGTAAGGATTATAATGGTGATACTAAAGAGAAATTAGCTTCATTTATGAATGAACCTGTTCATATATGGAAAAATGATTCTTTTATAGCGGCATTTCCTTCTCCGAAAAGCTGTATTAGCTATGGAATTAATTTTCCTCAGGTATACTTTCATACATTGATACACTTTATAAGTCGAAGTATGTCACGGATTTTTGTATAACCAGGATAGGTTCTACTTATTGATGTATTGTAATGTGATTAGTTCGTTGTTGTAGGTACCAGCTATTGGATGTCAGTGGCTTTCTTCAATCAACATGGACAATGACTCTTTTTATGTGAAGGAAATTGCTTCTGCGAGAACGTTCTGCATTTATGAAGAGGTTAGTTTCTATGCTAGTTGTATATTATCAGACTGATTTTTCTTTGTCAGGGATGCTTGAATATGACAATTTCATGTGTTTTACATACATATATGCATGTTTACTTGGGAAAAATGAAAGAGACAACGAATTTTAGGCTTCGGGATCAATCATCGCGAACACCTAGTTTATCTTTTTCCATCTAATTTTAGGTAAATGATGAAATATCCTTCTGCTTAGCCTCCTTAGACTTTGGGTATCTTTGCGGCAGTTATATAGTATATAAGTAAGCAGAAATATCCATTCATATCTCTGTAGTCCCCTTTACCTGATGTCTTATGATAATATTCTGAGCAGGTGGAACAGTTACGTGAAGCTGGACTTATTAAAGGGGGATCAGCTGAAAACGCGATAATTTGTAGGTATGTTATGTTTTGGGTGGCATTATTATTCTTTCTACCTGACTTGTTGATGCAGATCGGAAGCGTGTAAAGGTGATAATAATCACAGCGAAATAAAATTATTGAAAAGTAACTAGTAGAATGGGTAGAAATCGATAGAAATTAGTTGATCTTCAAAGAGATATCCTAAAATCTACGGGGTTATCTAGACTTCGTTAATTCACTACAAATAACGACTATAGATATGAGATTAGTATTCGGACTTCGGGATAAACCCAACTAATAAATATCAAAATCAATAAACTCAACAAGTTTAATGAAAATAAAATAATTTAATTAATTAAAAACTCCCCTAATTTTCGTTTTTGGAGCTCCTTATATAGATAACTCCTATTAAACAAACTCTAAACTTATCAAAAACCTATAAACTTGTTTCTCAAGGTATCTACTACCTTTAGACAACTTTTCTAACTTATTAAAACTCTTAAAATAAACTTTTAGATTCTTCTAAAATTATCCTGAATAATAAATCCGAAAATTAATTATTTTTCTACAAAAAATAACGTTAATAAAATATAAATAATAATAACAAAATAATAAATTTATTTTCCTTAAATCTCCCTCCATCACTTATGGACGATCGTAGTTGGAACCGCAATACAGCATTTGTTGTAAGGTGTGTAGACGTGTAGCTTACTTCCTTGTGATATATGTTACCATGTCTTCTTCTGACACTCAGGATCCTTGTTCCTCCTCTGCCTTTTACATTTTGAGCTTCCATATCTGGTGGTTGTCATTATACCATGCCTTGTCATCTCATTTAATTTGAATTAAAAGAAATTGTTTTCCACCCTCAGAATTTACCCCTGATGGCATTTGACTTGTTATCAACCACTTCCACAATGAAAACCATTTTCACTCCTATTTGCACTTGGGTCTACAAGGATAGTTTGGTAAATAGATGTGTGTTATTCTGCTAGAATCAGAAGCAAAAGGAATCACATGTACTTTTTTTGTCAGTAGAGGTCCCTCTGTTATTTCATTCCTTTATCTTTAGCCCTCATTCCTATCCCTTCTGAACGTACATCTATTTCGTAGAACTTCCTAAATACTCTCTACCTTGTGAAGATGCAGGACGTTTTTCAAGGTTCAACCTCATGCAGACACACCATTTCAAACGAACATATACCTGTTTAACAAATTTACATTCAGCTTTACTTAAGAGTTCAAATTTCGTTGTTTTAACGATGACCAGTCTATCTAAATGTGCGTCCTTTTTCTATTCTGCGCTTATGTATTTCGTAACCTCTTCTTTAGTTCTAGTGAAGGTTGGTTGAATCCTCCATTGCGCTTCAATGATGAACCTTGCCGGCACAAGGTATTAGATCTGGTGGGGGACCTATCTCTTCTTGCAGAGAATGGAAATCAAGGTTTTCCTATGATAACAGATATCCTACTCCTTATAGGATTCTGTTCTGTATTCTTATCTTGTGTATCAATCCTATACATATAGGAGTCTTTATCCTTATCTGATTATATATCATAAGGTTATATAAACCATGTAAACACTTATGAGAAGATATGAAAATATATTCATCTAACATCCTATTGGACATATTGTTGCTTACAAGGTATTCTTCTCTTCTCTTCTCTTCTCTTCTCCACTCTCTCTTCTCATATTAATATTTTCTGAAATTTGGAAATGAAAGACGGTATGGTCACAAGCCTCTTCCTTAGAAATTAAGCAACATAAGCAAAACAACTTTCTAGGTAATAACATAAGATACTCCGACTATTTTTTGGATACTGGAAACAGATGATCTGACAGTAGTTACAATTATAAACATACTACAAATTAAAATTTTGCTGTAAGTGCTACTACTTCCACGGAAATTGATGTGTTGAAGTGAAGGTAGGACTTCTGGGATAAGTCATCCCAATTATACAAATTTGGAGGATAAAGAGTTGTCTGAGCATGCTCTTTGTTCCCACAATTAGAACCAGTGAGTATGGTAGCTCCGATTTCCTTTGAAGGTCCTGTTGTTTTGCTCCTTCCATTAGATAACAACATATTGCTGCAGGGATAAAAGGTATAGTATCTTTCTGGTAGTATCTTTGTATTCGATATTTTCATGGGTATTTTGACATGTAGGTCTGGGTGCATTTAAAGACATTTGCTTAAATCTTGATAGTGTTTGCCCTGATTGCAGAATGTGCAATAAGAACATTGCATCTGTTTATTATATGCTACCCACTTCTCTGATGCCGTGGCTATTCTAGTCATACCTCAAGTAAGCCTTCGAACTGAAGATGCTTTATCACTCAGTGTTAAAAATAAAAATGCAGATGCAAAGGAAACCCTGGCAATTAGTACTCGCGTATTTTGGCAAATTTGGAAGGCCAGAAATAGGTTAGTGATAGTAAAGCAGGTCGATTTCTCTGTTTATCCTTTACAAGGCAGTTAAAAGGTTTAGCCACTATTATCCGTCCTAATGGTCATTTAGTTGAGTATAACCTAGTAGCTGAGAACTGTGTAACACTAGACAGCTTCGCAGATCAAGAACTCCAAGTTTGCCCAGAATAAATGGGACTGAGGAATAACACATGCTTAACAAGAACTCAAGTGTTCTTAGTTCAATATCATGTCTCATTACATCTAATTACAGAAATCCATCTAAGCACTTCTCATCAGCTAAGTTTAAATTGCGGCGTTTATATGCAATTTTTCTCATCTAATGTACCAAAAAAATTGAAACTTTCTTGTATCTCTACTCACTTAGAATACATAGATAGTCAAGGTAGTATAGAGAAAGTCCCCTTGCTTATATAATCCTTTTAGCAAAAGATCATGTTAGATAAGCATTTTTTAAATGTGGCATGCTCTCTAGACTCTAGTTGATGGAAATGATCATCTGTCCTAAAGTAGAGAATTCTATTACTTACATATTCATGTGTTTCCCCCTTCAACTATTTGTTTCCCGTTTTTCTTGCTTGAACTTTGAGGAACTTTGATGATGATACAGGGAGGTCATTCTCTACATGCAGAATTTGTTCGTCGTTTGCTGGGTATGTCGTTAGAGGGAAGATAGCTTGTAATGACACAAAGGTGGATGTCTCCACCAGATGCTGAACTGACAGAGCAGATCAAAGGTTTATAAATTTTACCATCACCAAAGAAACAAAAGACTTACTGATGTGTTAGTGTGGTGTTCTATGGTTCTTTAAACCAAATGAAGAAACCATGACAACTAGTTCTATGGTTGAGGTATAGGTTTGAGTTTCAGAGATTATGCAACATCTTTTATCAATTGATGTATACAAATGCTTCTCTCCCTTTGGCAAAGCAAATCCTTGGTGACTGAGGATTGATTGAATATCACGGAGTTGTTATAGATTAGTTCAATGACTGAATCAAACTTATGCAATTAACATAATTTTTATCATCGGATAATCACTCTGTAAAAGTAACTGAAATTGTGGATAAATCTCCAAAAAACTGAAATTTTGATTATAGGATTGTTAAAATCGGATGTGGAATTGAGAAGCTGATATTCAGTATTATGACTGAGCTTGGCAGTTTCAGATTATCTCACCTTGAACTTGTAATTGCCATGTTTAATAGATTACGTCTTCACATGAAATACGGGGTTTGTGCGAAAACTGAAAAAGAATAAGGTGATGATCCGATGCCAGTTGCAGAAGAGTATTGAATATAAGGATCTTTTATTCTACAATTTCACCCATAAAAAGCAAAAAGCAAAAAGCAAAAAAATAACTTATTGCGCATTACAACTGACTATATGAGTAAAACAACTTCACGAAATAAGACAAGTAGCTGAAAAGGCTGAGATAAAGCTCAAAATTATGTAATGATTCCTCTTTTTATATACACATAAAATCTGGTCTTGCTCTTGGTGCATTGACATCTATCTTTTCAAACTTGTTCATTGCTTCCCTTTAGGATATTGAACTTGCAGAGGGGGCACGAAGCGTTGATCTTAAGCCATTTCACGATGCATGTTTCATGAAAATGATGATTGCATGGCAGGCCATGGATTTCAGCTCCGTCGTCATATGAAGTGAGGCATATGCAGCATTCCTACGCAACAATCATTGGAAATTTATTTCTTAGAACGAGAAAAAACTTTATTTGGCACCAAAAGGACTAATCAACTCCATGATAAAAGGAAGTAATTACCGCATCCTCGGGTGAGAGAACACGTTCATCTGCCAATTCTCCACCATTCTTTGTTAGGGGAACTATTTTCCCTCCTCTGCTAGGTTTCTCCTCGCTATTATTGATCTGGAATCTATACCTTGGAAGCATACTGAGATCTGCTTCTGATGCACCTTCCTGTATTTTAAAATTCCAATATGATGAAATTAAAATTATTAAATAGTGATCAATCGTCTAACGGACTTAAGGATGGGTGATCTTCTCGCAGTCATACCTGGCCGACCACAGCATAAAGAATTGCAATGATGCAAGGCAAACAGCAGCAAAGTGCGATCCCAATGACACATGCCAAAGCAACACAGAAGATGGCAAAAAATACATCGAATGCCAGAAAAACTACAGCCAACCTGCACAAATTAAACAGTTTGGAATGTAAGACAGCACCAAGTGTAAGCCCAAGAAACTTCTCATCGGTCCGAGGAAATAAGAAAGGGAAGGGTGAAGTTTGTGAGAAACCATTGTAAATAAGACACAGTTACTTTACTTTGGGAATTAGGTCTATCCGAACATTACTAACAAGTGGTTTTCACCCATGATGATGTATTTTCTTGGGGGACGAGAGATCAAGAAAATGTCTGAACTGGACATTTATAAACGAAGATCAACTGTTCGTCTCCAAAGTCAATATAATCATACCTACCGTTGGCTAATCATGTGTACTTTGTCCCTTCAGGAGAGGAAAAAAAAAACAAAAAAAAAACGCCTTTCATTATAGAGTTATGACAATGATGCATTATAAGTATAGCACACTTGTTTGTCTCAGAAATAGAAGCCCTGTCAATTCTTGATCCATCAAAAGAGACTCTTTTGTCTGCATTATTTTAAAATATCTAATCCATTTGGGAAACAGTCTCACTTTGCAAGTTATATTCTTCCTAAAGAATGGACAAAATCAATGCCTCACAAAACATGCAAGAAGTAACATAATCAAATAGGGATCATCCCAAAGCGTAAGGAAAAATCAATGTAAAAAAGTTCAAATGATAGCTCAGGATTGCAACCGGTTATATTTAGTCAATTGTTACATAATTGAAGTAGCAAGGTGTAAGGCGTGTACCAGTACAGACGCGGAGCATTCTGCAAGAGTTCTTCACCACCAGAGACTACCCAGTAGAATCCTGCTATCCACCACATAAAGGATGCTACTGTATTGAGGGATTCACATCGCTTAGCAACACTGAAACACCATTTCACAACCAGGATGACTAACGAATTAAATACAAAAAAAGGATTGATTGCTCTGTAGATGATGTTTCAAATTCTAACAGTGTGTCCTATTTCACTCACTCAAAGCAAGGAGTCAAAAAATCAGAGTCACGGATACCTCAGATGGTAAAACCTGAGACACAAAAGCATGTGAGGCATAACCTTGTAACTGCAGTACTTGGGTAACAGCCTGGGTTTTTTTTCAAATGTTTACCTATTCAATTAAAATTGCAACAAAGATACCCTGTCTTTTCTTTGTTTACATGTTCCTCCCACAATATTCGTTCTGTAAGCAATCAGATAACTACTGAAATTTCTAACACATATTTGATAACAATGACACTATAGGGTGCAATACTAGAATGGGGTGAAGGACACTAAGATTCAATATCTTTTAAGTGGATTACATGTAACATGAAATATAGCTAAGTCCCGAAGTAGAAACCTTATGCATTCGAAGTTCGCTAGCTAAATTTCAAACTTTACCTCTCCATTTTAAAGAAAAATTATCAACAGTACAGACTTACAGTTAATATTCACTTTCTTATTAGAGCAGTTTCTTGATAATTATTCAACAGCTATTTTTCCCGCAAAACCCAACACTTGCAAGCTCATACCATTAACAGATTGCAATACACAAAAGAAGCCATGGAAAAAATACTGCATAAGGCGGTGAAGTCTTGCGAGACAGAAAAAGTGTCTACGATTACAAACCCTTAATCAGACTTCTCACCCCTAATAACGAAGAAAAGTAAATCGAAAACGTTTCTCTATTGTCTAGTTTGTTGACAAAATTCCGCCCCTAATTTCCTCTTGTCCTTTTACAGTTTTACTAACTTATGCTCGTTCATTTCCCACGAAAAACAACATGTATTTTTCTCATTGTATGATAATCCAAAAGTCTAGTGATGAAATTACCTACTTTAACTACACTCTAATTCAAAATACCCAATTCAATGAAAAAAAAAAATGAAATTCAATAACAATTTTGATAAATTCCAATCCGTGATTCGACAATAACTAACCTTGAACGGAGAAACCCCGAAGAATCCACCCCATTTTCCTCCTCCGCACTATCATTAACATCAGATTCAGAAGACCTATTCCCATCATCAACACCCCGATTCCTTCTTCTACTACTTCTCCTATGATACTCAGACCAAACCATAACCACATGAATAACACACTGTATCGCATACCCTAAGATCCAAATCCTAATTGGAGTATTAGGTTTTTCATCAAAAGTACACCCAAGAAAAACAACAGAAACAATCGTAAAAGCTAAATTCCAAGCAATATCTAATGCAACAACAGGTTTTGAATAACCCCAATCAACTCTACGTTCTTCAAGTTGCATCGCTGCTGTTTCTCTAACTAAAGTTGATGCACCACCACGACGACCAGAAGCACGTCCCAGAAGAAGAGATAACCGGTTTGACGACCTACTTGATGGTGATGCTGATGAATCTCCATTCTGTGACCTAACTAGAGGCTCAGTTATGTCTGGTGATACTGTGATGAATGTTTCCGCCATTAAAGAGTTGCAGACAAGAGAGTTATGGGAAGAGCTTGTTTTGTTTTTTTTTATCTACTGGTGCGTTGAATGGTAGATGACGCTGATTTTTATTAGCGGCTTTCGGGTTTTCTTATATTTGATATTCCAACTTTTAGACTATGTACCAAACTGCTATAGGCCGGGTCATTTGGTAGACTCGTGTGCACTTTTTTTTTTTTTTATGTATATATAAAAGAAAATCTCAAATAAATAAATATAAAAAGGCTAAACTAGAAAGCTAATAAGGCTTGGTGTAGCAACACCTATAACATTATTATGGAAAACTTCAATTAAGAAGTTGGAACATTTTCAATCCAAATGTCTTTATAATTTTTAGCAGTAAGTTCTTTCGCCAACTTGTCAGTAATAAAATTAGCTTCTCGATATCTTTGTGAAAACTTTATACGAGTGGAAGCTTCCTTGAGTTTGGAAATTTCCTTAACGAGACCATAGGTATCCCAATGGGGATTCGCTTCTTCATAGCAGAGCTGCATGGCATAAGTCGAGTCGCTTTCCACCTCCACAAATTGAATGCCCAGGTTAACAGACAAGCGTAAACCATCCCTAATAGCCCAGACTTCAGCTACGATGTTATTATTCTTGAAGATATGCTTCCAATGTCAAGTCCAGTTCTCGCTAAGTGCTAGTGGATTCGTTCCTGGCTGGGGTAGAAAGTGTAGATATTGCGAATGCTAGGTTAGAAAGTTCCTCGACACGAGGTCTCGAGAATCTGGGAGTTATCTAGGTGGAAAGGTTGTCCCAAAGTCGATAGAACGCAACAAAAGATTCAGAATCATCTCTGATAACACTACCAATCCCTGTAAAGCCACAACCATTAGAAGCACCATCAATATTTAACTTGTGAAATCCTTTTCTTGGGACCTGCCAAGCAATGTACTCATCCCTCATAATGTTACTTCCAGCTACATTGTCAATATTGGCAATATGAAATTCTCTAGCAGCTCTAATTGCCTCATCTAGAACCCAAAGACCAGTAAATTTAGTTTTCTGAAAAACTGACTTATTTCTATAAATCCAGATACCCCACAGAAGAAAAGGACAAAGATCCTGCCAGTTAAGCCCACCAATAGTGCCTTCATAGGTGCAAAGTTTTAAAGAAAACTAGGACAAAACCTTTCAACGTCAACCTGAAGACCAAGCCATTTCTGGATCTTAATCCATATTAGCCAAACAGCAGCACAACCAAAGAAAAGGTGAAGACAAGTTTCAAGGTCCCTATTACATAAAGTACATCCTGGGTGATCAAAAATTCCTTAACGGTATAGAGTTTCATTGACATGAATTTTGTTGTGACAAAGTTTCTACAAAAAGAACTTATACTTGAAAGGATACATAAGTTTCCATATGAAGCTCCAGTCTTTGCCTGGGATCCGATCATCCATTTCCTTAATCTGAATATACATGTAGGCATCTTTAACATTGACACAACCATCATTACTCACATACCAAATAGTTTTATCATATATTGGAAACATTATGAACATGTATAACTTTAATACATTTAGTAATCTCATTGTTAACACAACTATCAAGTTTTGCAAAATCCCATTTACCATTAGTAACATAATATAGGATCTAAAAGGTTGAGTAGGTAAAGTAGACTCATCTAAGGTTTAAAAGACAAGCAATAGATCTGTTACCATACCGCTTGTCTCTCCAGAAATCAACCTTAGTCCCATCCCCTATGATGCATCTAAGACATTGTTTGACAATATTTCTACGCTTAATGACACTGCACCAACAAGCAGAGGAACCTGCTTTATTACCAACACTCCAGAAGTCATCCAAGTTGTGGTATTTTGCTTTTAAGAGTTTAGTTAAACAACTGTCAGGGTGTGTGCCAATCTTCCAAACCATTTTAGCAAGTATGACAAAGTTACTAAAGTCTAAATCCATGACATTAACTCCCCCTAGGTCTCTAGGTTTACAAATAGTCATCCAATTCATATTATGAATACTTATTTTGTTTTTGTCCCCCCCCCCCCCTGATGCGCATCGTTTACACAACAAATTAATTCACTTCTTTCCACAAAATTAACTAGTAATATAATGGCAAGGAGTTCATTCCCACGAAGAGCAGTGAGTTTCTAGTTGTTGTAAAGTAACCAAAACGGAGGGTTTTAGATTTTGAACGAAGTATTAATTGATTTAAAATAATAAGAAGATAGATGACTAAGGAATCCTTCGTCGTCACTGAACTGAAATTTAATTATACAAGTTTATTTCTTGTTTAGTTTATATTGTTACTAATCGTAGAATAATGATAAGCTCTGTTATCCCCGGAATTCCTTATTTCACTGGTATGGAAGTGCTTGACTACCGGATTCTATCCAACTAACCCACCAAGAATAAGCTCTCAAGTTGTAAATTAGTCGAACGCTTTACACTCTGTGAATCAGGTTGATCCTAGAGCATCAGACGCATAGGCTCAGCCCGGTTATTAGTATTATCTCTATACACAATTGCTTAACAGAATCCCTCTGTCAGTTCTTGCGATGTACAACTTGTGTAAAGAGTTGAGCGACAATTACACTTATCACACAACTCAAAACTAGTAGAAGAAATATTGATTGGTTGATCTAATTGATCAGTTTAAATAACCCATAAATATTCTTACACAATAAAAATAATAGAGATAATCAACAATAAAAATAAAAATTGAAAGAAACTTGATTTGAGAAATTAAAATTTCATTATTCAAGATTTTGAAATCATCCCTAATCAAAAAAAGAATTATCTAGACATAGTTAAAAGTATTTAAAAACAAGTAAAAAAGAAAGAATTAAAATAAAACTAAAAATAAAAAGCTTCCAAATAAAGCCATGAAATAGATCTCCTACAAAAGGTTGAAGTTGTAGAGAAAATTGTATGTGAAAGTTGTATCTAGGCTCCCCTTTATATAGTCTTTTGTAACCTCCTCTTGATGTCTATCTAACTAGGAAACCTGATAACCATCAAATATTTTCACCTCTTTTGATCCTTATTCAATTAGAAAACTTAACCTCCTCAAATTCCAACAAAAACCCTAATTTTCACGTCCAAGGTAAGTCAAAACGCATCCTTCCGTTCTCTTTCCGCGCAGGCCTAAAATAGGCCCAACAGAAACCAAATCCAAGTTGGTTTCACCGTTTTGCTCATATCTTCTTCATACGAACTCGGAATGGCCTCATTCTTTTTGAGTTGGATTCTTCTTTAAATTATCTAAAATTTGGTGAGAAGAGATCCTGGATTTGGATGTTAAAATATTTACTTGGTAGTCATTCTTATGTTTTTCAACGTTATTTGTTCATTTTCATCGCATTATTTCTTCTACTTCTCTTGGCTCTAGACACTTGGATACTTAGATTACTTCACCTCTTAGATCTTTTGTAGACATTTTCACTCTTATTGGGATGATTCACCCAATAGAAACAAAAGTAATAACAAGTAATATGCAAGAATTATAACAAATATTAATATGAATTTGACACTAAAATCATGTAAATTATGCACTTATCAAATTCCACCACACTTAGCTTTTGCTAGTCCCCGAGCAAACAACTACCTAAACTAATCCTAAACTAAACTAAGCTAAAATACAACTCCTTGTCGTTGAGGACACGGTTACACTTAGCATGTGTAACAAGCCTTTAAACCCCTAGGTGTCCCTCGTGGACGAGTTATAGTCTCGTGAGGGTTTACAAGAGGTATACCCACAAAATCTACTCCAACCTCAAAGTCACAAGCATGCAAAGAACTATGAGGAAATAAAGTTTCTGCGCACTAATAATAAGAAGTTAGAAATACCAAAGAACATTATTTTCATGCTTAACTCTTGAGTTAGAAGAAAACCAACCATATGAAAGAATATAGCCTCGAGAGGGATCAAATAAGCATGCCGTCTCGACTTCTGCCTCACCAATAGAGTTTTATAAAATTGCACTCAGAAGACGTACTTTATGGTTTTCATGTCTGGAGTCAGAAATGAAGATAGAAATCCTGCACATGTTGAATGGTGGGAAGAAAAAAGAAAACTTCCTAATAGTGACACTCCTGGGGAGTACACAATGACAGACGCTTTTGCGTATAAACCTTTCTGATCTGATGATGACGAGGAGTATAGAGTATTTGAGAATGAAACCGAATTGATTAATATCGTGGAAGACCCAGTTGAGATTGCCAAGCATTACAATGATAATGTTGATGCCGAGATTTTGATTGAGGCAGAGACTAATGAAGATTGGTTGAAAAGTTTGATAAAGGACCACGATACACATGAGGTAAATAATTCACTGGAGTTCTTTAAGAACAATGAGGATCCCGTAATACAAGTGATAGTGGAAGGTTTGTCTAATCCTTTGCATAATTCTATTTTAAACGATCCTCTTCCTCTAATCGAAGTAATTTCTCAAGAAGTTGTTAAACAAACTTTTAAGAAAATACCTCACTTAGGATTGAAGTTGTGTGCTTCTAAAGTTTTAACAAATTATTTTTCTTTTAACTATCCACCATTAGATATGCTTGATTCTAACACTGTGCATGTTACCCATGAGAAACCTGTAGAAGTGCCCGAATTCTTTGTTCTCTATACACTTTCAAGTGTAGAAAAGACTAAGTATGGAAGTAACTTCCAAATGATAATGGTTTCACTAGTACCATCATGTGCTGACATTTGTGTGAATGTGTTATTAGAATTGCAGATTGTTATCTGGGCGGATTGATAGACACATTTTTATATCTAAATTACGCTCGATTATCTATTTTGATAGTGTTCGATTTTGTTCTTATTATGGCTTTTTATGTCTTATTAGATATTTTTGGAGAAATAAACATTTTGAAAAAATGCAATTCAAAAAAGTGATAAAGGCACCCATAATTGATAAAGGCACCCACTCTTTGGTTCAGGGCACCCAGTCCATTTCAAATTTCAAATTTGGGCGGGAAAAAATCGTATCATGTCAACAACGTACGGGTTTCGGAAACATTCCTGTTTACGGAAATCTTCTCGAACTCTATTAGGAAACTGAGTTTATTTGGGCAACAAGAAGAAAAAGAGAAAGATATCAATATTGTTATAAGAATAGAATCGAGAAAGAAAGAAACAAAAGAATTCAGAAAGGAAAAAATTCTTTTCCGAAGGTTTTTCATCGATGAGAATCTCCCTAGAATTGAAAGAGAAGATTTGCAAGAGATTTGGAGTGGTTTTGACGGTATAGTATAAATAGAAGAGAGGAGGGGAGAGAGGATCCAGAGATCGAAAAAAGAATCACACAGGAAGAAGAATTTTCTGCTGCTGAAAGAGAAGACGACGAACAGGAAGAACATAAGGCTGAACAGAAAAGTCGTTGATAGTGTGGTTGAAACAGTCGTACTTTTACATCAACCAGAGTCCGTTCTTTTTTTCCGTGCTCTATTCTATCTTCTGTAACGCACATAATTACCCATTGTAACGCTTATAAGCGTGTCGAAATTCCTGCGCACTATTATTCCTCTATTGTAAGCATCACTTGAGTTATGAATTCTATTTTTGAGGGTTTTGCCATTACAACGAGGAGCTAAACTTCATCTCTGAGGCGACTGAGGAAGCTAATTTTCCAACGATTATGTGGTAACTTATTTAATTAATTTATGCGATTCATTTATGATTAATTGCCTTGGTTAAAAATTGATTTAAAGATTTTTGTTAAACAATTGTGATTCCGTTAGATGGTATATGCTTTGGCTTAGGTTTTGGATGTTCCATGCTTTTGTTATACAGTTGTTATTTTGAAAATCTACTTTTTGCAATGATTTATAATCAAATTAAAATGTTAGAATGGCATAATTAAAATTATTAAACTTAATCACTTTAAAATTGGAAAATAGTGGAATCCTAGCCTCTATTTTCTCTCAACTTTATTTAAAAAATATTTGAGTTTCATATTTTTAGTTTTAGAAATTAGATTTAAAAACAAATCTTCACAAGTCTCAACGAACTTTATTTACCACTATTAAAAACTATATCAATTTTTGGCGCCGCCGACGCGAACTTGTTTTTTGAATTGTTTATAGATTTTTTTAGGTTAATTAGTTTAGTTAGATTTTTTTTTTATTTGTTCTATTTTACGTTTTTGGATATTTTTCTTTGTATTATAGGTTTTGGATCAAAAAGAAAATTGGAGCTAAACATTATATTAATTGATTAAAAACTTGGAGACAAAGACAAAGCGAAAAGAACAGAAAAATAGGAAAAGATTTTTTATTTTTTTATTTAGTTAATTTTTTTTTATGGTTCTTATTTTTCTTTTTAGAAAACTGTATTAGGAAATTCTTATTATTTTTTGTAATTATTTTAGGTATTTTTATTATTTTTGGACTTTGGACTTTGAACTTTGAACTTTATTATTAATTTTTAAACCCTATGGAAGGGTATTTAAATATAAACTGCAACAGGGAAGGACGACAATTACGATATTGTCTCGGCCCCTTGGGTTCGTACACTGACATAGGAGTTGGTGGCCCGAGTCGACTTCAATGGTTCATCGCCTATCTGGTACGGGAGGAAAGACTCTAACCACCCACGAATCCCCTGTCAGTGGGTTTTCGGTATTCCTTCGTAATGCATATATGTTGAGGAATTGAATACGGATTTATTTTCTAGTAAAGGGCAAGGACTGGCCATATAAGATAAGGACTCGGATTTCATCACCGTTTCCTTCTTGCCCGCTTTAGGAACACATTACCCAACGCGAACCTAAGCCTAAAATTTGACTACAAAAGAGACTCTAGGGTAACGAGCTTATTGGAAAATCATTCAAAAGGACTCTATTGGTTACTTTGTTAGCCTAACTTAAAGTTCAGGAAGATTATTTTAAGTTGATTAGAGCCGCCTTGTAACCCAAGGAAAAGTTGCCAAAGAGGCAGGGTTATCAAAGCTCCTTAGAGCTTATCATGTTTCTCTTCGACTTAATCTAATTCAGATCGTTCTAAGAGGTTTGCTAAAACTGTAACTAGTTGCCTTTTGGAAGAATAGAAGCTGGTCTAAAAACAATCTAAGTGGAGCCATCATGCTTTTTGTTTGCTAGATTCAATAGGTTTGATTTGGATGAGTCGACCTTGCTTGTGTATGTTTAGAACCCCTTCCGTTAGGATTTATTTTTAGAGTTTATTTTTGTATATATTAGAAATTTTCTGTTAGAAAATGTCGAACTGGTATTATAAGGACCAATATAATGAATATCCGACTGAATTTCAAAATAAACATTATCCATACTATCAACATGGTGTGGATAGTAGTCGAGACCACCACCAACCTCTTGGAGGTTATTGCTCATACCAAGGTGATCCCAATTACTATTCATATACACATCAGTCATATGAACATGAAAATGAGCAAAATTCGAGTTCTTTGTCTTTGAAGGATGCCCTCGAGAAGTTGCAAGCTAGTACTATTTCTTTCAAAAATTCCATGAAGCGGATGGGATATATTATTCCTTATAGTGATCCAAATACCTCTCTAGAAGAATCACTCAAGCAGATAACTGAGTCGATGCATAGGACTAAGATGTTAATGAAAGAAATTCATGAAGAGTCATTAAAACAGAATAAAGAACTTGCAGCTTTAAATACCGCTCTCAGTGAACTTAAGACTCATTTAGTTGAAATTGAAGAAGAAGAATGGTTAGCTGCTGATATTGCTTAAAATGAACTTAACTGCCAAAATAGTATTTTCAATTTTACCCTTGATAATAATGAGTATTTACCTAATTTAGAGGACGAGGTTAGAATAGAAGACACTACGTATTTAGATAAAGTTCAAACGTCTTCATATTATTATGATGCTGATTATAGTGTTGATGAAGAAATCCGTAGTCATAATCACGAGGAAACTGTTACACCAATTGAGAATAATGAAAATAATGTTGTCTCTAGTTTAAATCCTAATAATATTTATGATTATTCACCTATTCAAAAGGAAGAGGATTTGACTAGAGATAACATTACTTTGGACGGAGTAATATTTCAGTGTTCTTATGAGTATGATGATGTTTTAGAGGAACGAGTTTGTCCTGAGACTAATGATTTGCGATCTAACCATTCGAAGACAATAGTCTCTGACGAAGATGATAGACTCATAGAGAATTTTAACGTGATAGAGGATGATTTGATTCAGGTTGATAAAATTGTTTCCCCAGCGGATTTTGATGTCCTAGACACCCAACCTTTTCAGGTCCCAGAGGCTCAAGTACCAGTGATCTTAGGTCATCCCTTTTTAGCTACAAATAATATCGTCATCAACTATGGAAATGGAATAATTAATTTTTCTTTTGGTAAAATGGCTATTGAACTGAATCTTTTTAGTATGAGTAGACAACCTTCTTGTGATATCTATGATTTAGAAGAATTGAATATAACTAGTACTTCAGTTCAGAAATCTTTACCAAACACTTTGTTAGAAGATCCATTAGAGAAATGCCTAGCCCACTTTGGGTTTGATGTTGACGATGATAGTGTTATTAATGAGGTGAATACTTTGTTAGATTCTTCCCCTTTGATGGACACTTATAATATTTGGAAAGCTAAGTGTGAACCTTTACCAGTTTTTAAGTCTACCTTATTTCCTCATATAAAAGAAGTTGAGTGTAGTTCTGACCCTAAAGACCTTAGAATCCAACCAATAGTTTTAAGTCCATCTAAGAGTAGTGTCCACACTAAGTTTGGGGGTACCGATGATTCTTGTGATTTTCAAGTATCCCTGCTTAAAGTCCCTCACTTGGGACTTGACATTTGTGCCTCTACCATATTGCGAGATTATCTTCATACACTTTTTCCTGAGCCTAACTATGTCCAAAAAGAAGTTCAGTTGTTAGAAACCCATCCTCTGGTTGATGTGGTTTACCGAGGCGATGATACCAAGATTGACTTTGTTTTCCCACCAAAATATTTTCTTCCGTATGTGGGAACGTATGAATTTCAAATGTGTCAGTTACTAGAGTTTGGAACTAAACCTAATTATTATAGGAAATTAGAACTGACCCATTTTCTCAAGAATGACCACCACTTTCGTGTTTTTAATTATGGTCAGCTGTTCTGGTCAAATTTGATTGACGTTAGGGACCCATAACTTTTCAGGTTATTATTATATGGTCTGTAAGTTGTGGCTAATCTTTTCTTAGTCTGGCTGAAGACTTTAAACTTAGCACTTCTTGGGAGGTAACCCATGCTCATGCAACACGGTAATATCCTTCCTTAACTCATTTTCTTCAAGTGGTAACATTTTCTCCTTGTTCATGTTTTTAATCATTTATTTTTAGAAAATTGAGGACATTGTTTGATTTAAGTTTGGGGGTAAGGGAGAAACTTTTTAGTGAAATAATAAAGCTCTAGAATTTAGAAGCTTGTGAACACTTCAGGGAAACACTAACCATTCTAGGTAGATGGAAACTTAGATCTTTCTCTATAGGAATTGGTGTGCCCAGTGAAATGATCTATTCATAAAAGGACAGAGTTCAGGTGTTAGAAATAACATGATAGTTGTCACTACATCTCGGAGTCTATCTCTACCGTATCATTTTTTGTTTTTACTTTTACAAATTTGTGTTTCTCTAAGTGATTTGGTGGGGGCCAGCATCAAATTGTTATCGGCGTCAGGATGAAATAGAGTGTTTTGAGATCAAACCCCATTATTGCATTTTACTTATGAAAAAAAAAATTGATAGAAATTTGTGTGTGTACTCCCTGTCTCCGTCGCCTAAGCAAGCGTGGAACGCAGGATCCATGGGAACCCGTGTATACCAGTTGAATCGATATTAGTATTAGATTTAAGAACAGTGGGTGCGTATCTCAATTCATCCTGGCAATGACCTTCAGACAGATATGGGAAACACCGTTCACCTTAGTCAACACTTGCAACCTTCATAGTTCCATGTCCATCTTCTAAATCTTTTCATGTGATTGAACTGTGATAGATTCTGAGACTTGTGGTTGAACGATTATCTGAGTAGAGCTCTGTTATCTTATATATGAATTTTAGTATGCTTGAGTAAACACTCGTGTACATCAATTTGACTCAAATAGGGTAATGGTTCCCATAGCCGAAGAATTGAGTAAGTCAACTAAATAGCTTGTTTAGTGTCTATCCTTAATTGTTCACGAGTCGCTAAAATCGGGAGTAAAGGTTTTGTGGGTATACCTCTTGTAAACCCTCACGAGACAAAACTCGTCCACTAGGGACACCTAGGGGTTTAACGGCTTATTACATATGCTAAATGTAGTCGTGATTCCTGCGAAATTGAGTTAGGATTTTATTTTCTAGATTAGATTTGCTCGAGGACTAGCAAATAGTAAGTTGGGGGTATTCGATAGACACATTTTTGTGTCTAAATTACGCTCGATTATCTATTTTGATAGTGTTCGATTTTGTTCTTATTATGGCTTTTTATGTCTTTGTAGATATTTTTGGAGAAATAAACATTTTGGAAAAATGCAATTCAAAAAAGTGATAAAGGCACCCATAATTGATAAAGGCACCCACTCTTTGGTTCAGGGCACCCAGTCCATTTAAAATTTCTAATTTTGGGCGGGAAAAAATATTATCATGCCAACAGCGTACGGGTTTTGGAAACATTCCTGTTTACGGAAATCTTCTCGAGTTCTATTAGGAAACTGAGTTTATTTGGGCAACAAGAAGAAAAAGAGAAAGATATCAATATTGTTATAAGGATAGAATCGAGAAAGAAAGAAACAAAAGAAATCAGAAAGGAAAAAATTCTTTTCCGAAGGTTTTTCATCGATGAGAATCTCCCTAGAATTAAAAGAGAAGATTTGCAAGAGATTTGGAGTGGTTTTGACGGTATAGTATAAATAGAAGAGAAGAGGGAAGACTGAAGGAGGGGAGAGAGGATCCAGAGATCGAAAAAAGAATCACACAGGAAGAAGAATTTTCTGGTGCTGAAAGAGAAGACGACGAACAGGAAGAACATAAGGCTGAACAGAAAAGTCGTTGATAGTGTGGTTGAAACAGTCGTACTTTTACATCAACCAGAGTCCGTTCTTTTTTTCCGTGCTCTATTCTATCTTATGTAACGCACATAATTACCCATTGTAACGCTTATAAGCGTGTCAAAATTCATGTGCACTATTATTCCTCTATTGTAAGCATCACTTGAGTTATGAATTCTATTTTTGAGGGTTTTGCCATTACAATGAGGAGCTAAACTTCATCTCTGAGGCGACAGAGGAAGCTAATTTTCCAACGATTATGTGGTAACTTAGTTAATTAATTTATGCGGTTCATTTATGATTAATTGTCTTGGTTAAAAATTGATTTAAAGATTTTTGTTAAACAATTGTGATTCTGTTAGATAGTACATGCTTTGGCTTAGGTTTTAGATGTTCCATGCTTTTGTTGTACAGTTGTTATTTTGAAAATCTACTTTTTGCAATGATTTAGAATCAAATTAAAATGTTAGAATGGCATAATTAAAATTATTAAACTTAATCACTTTAAAATTGGAAAATAGTGGAATCCTAGCCTCAGTTTTCTCTCAACTTTATTAAAAACATATTTGAGTTTTCATATATTTAGTTTTAGAAATTAGATTTAAAAACAAATCTTCACAAGTCTCAACGAACTTTATTTACCACTATTGAAAACTACATCACGGATCCTCATATTTTCAAATTTTTGGTTTACGGAAAACAACCAGAAGGTCTGCCTGAGGCCGTTAAATTAAGCGGTGAATGGGAGGCAACCTATTGGTTTTGTATTACTATCTTTTTCTTTTTAATTTTTAATTTTCATATCATATTCGGATTTCCCATCTTGATTTTACATTGTAGGAGTCAATTTACATTGAGGACAATGTAAAGTTTAAGTATGGTGGAGTATTTGCATATAGAGTTTTTAGCTTTAGTTTTTAGTTTTTAGTTTTTGCATAAACCTCCAACTTTTAGAGATTTTAGAGTCACTTTGTATACTTTTAGCTAAGTATACATACGGAGTTCTACCGAAATAACTAAACTTAGAAGTATTAGAGAACTATATTCGGAGTTCTTAGTTGTTGAGAATTAATGCCGAAAAAAGGGACTTAAACCGCCGGCAGAGAATACAATATTAGAGAAGCTGATCATTCAATACCTACGAGTGAGGCACTAAACCTTCAATTCTTTGTACCTGTCTCAATTATCCATTTAGAGTATTTCATCTACGTAATTTCCGGGTAGAATGATGAGCTACCCAACTTCGCAGCAACTTCAGAACTACTTTTCGATCTCTTGAGTGTTAATTCAGTCAATCATGAGGGTGTCATCAGAATTGTTAACTCTATCTTGTGGTTTTATTTGCATTTGGTGCCATTTTATCGACAAAGAAGCAATAAAGACACATCATCATCAACAACCAGAGCGTCATCAAAATTACGAAGAAAGTGGAAATACAGTCAAGGTTTACAAGCAACAGTACAAGAAAGAGAAAATTTCATATTCAAGTGAATCAACAATACAATGAGAAAATTATATATACATGTTGAAGACTTATGTACAAGAGCGAAAGAAATCAAAAGATGAGAGTTAGTGAAGTTCATGATATCGAGACAATATAAGTTGTGAAGAATCAAGTGGTAAAATCCTTCTCCCATGGCCATATTAGTTTCACTTTTTTAGTTCGTATTACAATTTTAGCATATAAAAATAATTAAAAAAAACAGAAAAAAAATATAAAAAAATATTTCAAAAGAGAAAAAGAAATAAAAAACTATAAATTTTACATTTCTTTAGTGTATATTTGTTTATATTCATTCAATAAGGTCGTGGGGAAGAAGAAATTTATAAAGAAGTTTCAAGCAACAAGGAATTGAGAAAAAAGAAGTTACAATTGTCAAGGTTCTACGAAGTTTAAGAGTTCATCATCAACAGTTGAAGACCGAAGACTGAAGACGTTGTTGTGGGAGTGGTGCTGATTGTAGACCGAGTGTGAATGAAAGTAAGCATTCCCGTCCTCACATAATGGTTGATTTCCTTTCTTAAAGGTCACTAGAAAAAAAAGGGTTCTTTTTTGTCCCACGTTTCTGAGGGATAACATCTTCATGTAATTCGGAAGGTTGCTTTTCCTTCTCACCATTCAACGTATGCAGGATTTCTATCTTCACTCCTGCCTGCATACATGAGAACCATAAAGTACGTCTTTTGAGTGCAAATTCATAAAATCCTAATGGCGAGGCAGAAGTTGAAAATTCGATCGCTCTCGAACCTGGATTCTTTCATATGGTTTTTTTCTCCTAACTCAAGGGTTAAGCATGAGAATAATTTTCTTTGGCTTTTCTAACTTCTTATTATTAGTGTGCAGAAACTTTATGTCCTCATAGCTCTTTGGATGTATGTGCTTTGGAATTTTTAAAAGTTAGAATTTAGGTTTTATGGGTATACCTCTTGTAAACCCTCGTGAGACTATAACTCGTCCACTAGGGACACCTAGGGGGTTTAAAGGCTTGTTACACATGCTAAGTGTAATTGTATCATCAACGAAAGGGAGTTGTTGTATTTTAGTTCAGTTTAGTTAGGTAGTTTGCTCGAGGACTAGCAAAAGACAAGTATGGGGGAATTTGATAGGTGTATTACTTGCACTAGTTTGATACACTAATTTATTATTTTCTTGTTAGTTTTTATATCATTATGTTTTGATTTTGTTTGTTTATGAGTTTCTTAGGAGTTTTGAAGTATATTCAACTAAATAAGAAGAAGGGAGTTCATTACAGCACGAAATAAACAAGGAAGTCAAGTTCTACCAATGGAGAAGGGCAAAAGAACAAAATCAACGCATTCAAATCCAGGAGTTCTTAATACCATCTTGAATATAACGAGAATACGAGGTGAACGCAAAAAGAATGAGGTCATTCCGAGTTCGGACGAAGACGTTATGAAAAAAACAGCCGAAGCAAGAAAGAATCTACAACATACAGAAAACTTGGATTTTTAAACCCTAAAGTCAGCAAGAATCATTGGGAATCGACCATGCCGACTGGAGCAAGTTTGGGTACAGATAATTGGAGCTATTTTGGTCCTAAAGTCAGCACGGTTCAAGGGAATCAACCATGCCGACTGTGGTAAACCTATGGGGTCCGTTTTGACGCGTTTTAGACTTCAAAAGCAAGAAAACATGGTTAGGTAAGGATTCTAAATCCTAGAAGGAGAGGAGACTCGAGGGCCAAGCATTTAAGGCTATAAAAGAAGACATCTAAGGCTCAAACAATATATTCAAAATCTTTACATCTTTGGGAGTAATCTCTAATCTCTTACCTCTTATACCATACCTTTCTAAATCAAAAACCTAGGGTTTTCCCCTTAGGGGGAAACCATTATTTTGGCTTTAGTAGATCCATGAGTAGGTAATTTTATTTTATTGATTAGGGATGTAGTTGGAATTCCTAGACATGTAAATCAATCTGGATGGTTAATTTTAATGTTAATGATCTCTTTTATCGCTTATGTTCTACTGTTTATATCACCATATATGATTGAAGATTTACTCTTTCAAGTTGCAAATTGAATGGTCATGTGTTCATATCTAAAGCTAGATTAGGGTTTTGAGATCCGAAATTGTCGAAGAACTCTAATCACAAGTAGCATAACATAGTTTTTAATAACGGGATGTTGACATGCAATTATGTGTAGAAGCTTAACATAAATTAAATCTGGGTGGCTCTTGCGCCGGATTGCTTAGAATAACCTCAACTCACAAAGACCATTGCTTTCATTGGGTTAAAATTAAGTGGCTCTTGCGCCAAGTTATTCATTAAGAAGGATTGAAAGAGTGTCTCTCTCGCCTTTGATGATACAAGGAGTTTTGCTGGAGTATACCTGCGATAGGGTGCTTTATGTTTATTGGTATGAGAAGGATTGAACGTTATCTCTAATCGATTGAAGAGCTTGTTTGGTGACGGAAGATGAAACCCCTAATCATTATTTTCTCACCTTGATCTCAACCTTTATTTAATTTTGTTTTATTTTATTAGTATAATTTAGTTTTGTAACTCTAACAACCCCCTTTTTTGGTTACATTAGAATTCAAAAACAAATAACAATTCACAGCTCCTAGTGAGAACGATCCTTACTATCGCTATATTACTTGTTAGTATTAGAGGAAAATATCTTAATTAATTTGTGCGCAAACGACACGCACCACAACGCTGGAAAATAGAAATAAGGTCTCCAATTGAGTTTTGAATTTGCCAGTTAACATTGAAATGACCTTTATTTATTGCCTCCACCACAGTCTTTGAGTATGATTCAAAATTGACTGCTGCCAACTCCATTTGTCGTGCCCACTGTACAACAACAAAAACTGCTCTCGCTTCAGCTTGCTCCACACTTATTGATTCGTCCAAGTAGCAGCATTTTCCTCCTTTTGTTTCACCTGCACAATTGCGAAGAATTAGTCCAATACCACCATGTTTTGAAGACTCACTAAAGTATCCGTCATAATTAATTGTTAGGACTCCCATAGAAGGAGGACTTCACTTAATAGATAGCATATCCTGGTTAGAAACTAATCTATGAACCTTCCTATGAGTTACTTTCGATTGATCTAACCACATATTATTGATTTTATGCACTAGATGCCTAGGGTCTAGAACTGTGTTGCTAAACACTTTGCAACACCTCTCCTTCCAAATAGCCCAGGTTATAATCGCATTCATTCCTACTTCTTCTTATTCTAACACTCCTTGCTGAATCTTGGAGAGCCAATCTGAGATGACTTCCTGAATGGTTATATGATTATCTGAATGAACACCTTTTAACGCAAACCATACAACACGCGAGAAACAACATTCAAGAAGGAGATGAGTTGCAGTCTTAGTAGCATTAGAACACAACGGAATGGTAACATCTATATATCTTTTTGCTCTAGCCAGCCTTTTGATGTGTTTCGTACCACGTCAAAATTATATTCAATTTCTCACTTTAACAAAATATGGATTAAGTACAATAGTAAGAAGGATTCGTTCCACGGGAGGCTATTGTTGTTATTCAACTTCAATTTCTTAAGTAACAAGGGGGAATTTTTCAGAATCTATGAAAGTAACAAAAGCTAAAACGAAAATAAAGTAAATAGTTGAAAGTAATCAAGATGATGAAGATATTGGTTAAGGAATTGTATCATTCACACACATGTATTTTCCTCAATAATTAGAATTGGTATTTAATCTCTCATTGTCAAAAATCCTAGAATACCTCGATCGCAAGAATATCCCGTTTATTTCCAAAAATCATCACAAACACATTAAAAAGATACGAGTATGAATTCTACCTAGAAAATAACTCAACGTGTGAAAATCACTAATCAAGTTTAATTCCCCATGAGCATTAAGTTTTGTGAAATAAGGTTAATCAATGTAATTAAACGTGGAAAATGCACTAATTCAGATTTAACAAAGGCTATGATTCAGATGTGAATGTTAGGATGTATCACTACAAGCAACAACCACACTTATACTATTCGAAATCATAATTCGTCAACTTTTTCGTATTGAAAACCTTAATTTATCTTTAGGGATGAAAACAAGTTAAATTGATTCCGGACTCAACCAACGAAGTGTCCAAATCATTTAAAAGTTATAAACAATGAATCACAAACGAAAAATATTTAGAAAAAACTAATGTATTAATCAAATACCATGTTTGAGAAATCAACTTTAATCCTTAACCAATATGAAAGGTTTAGCTCATCATGGATTTCTCAAAATCCATGGAAAATATAGAAGAAAACAAATAAAGCAAACCCTAGAAATCGTGATGATCAACCACAACTCCAAGCTCTAGCTTCTTGTTCTCCTTGTTGTTCAAGTGTAAAATATATCTTCTTAATGTCTTGGATGTCTCCTTATATAGTATCTATGAAATATAGGTTTTGAATCCTTCCGGGACCGTTTTTTCCATGTTTTAGAAACCTACACACGTGCCAAACTACCCCAGTTACGGTTGGGTTCGACCCAATAAACCCAACCGAAATTCTGACACAAAAATCTCACCCCAAATCCCCAGATTTACGGCTGGGTTCGACCTAATAAACCCAACCAAAATTCTGACACAAATATCTCACCCAAAATCCCCGGATTTACGGTTGGGTTTGACCCAATAAACCCAACCGTAATTATTCTTGGATATTTTTTTTGTATTTCACCGTTTTGATCATAACTCCCTCATACGATGTCCGATTGACCTCATTCTTTTTGGGTTGGCTTCGTATTTCAATTCTATACAAGATAACAATGGAAAAATCTTCATATATCTTCAACTAATTTTGCGGTTGGGTCCTGGAATTTGTCTTCAAAATCAACTTCTTTTACGGTTGGTTTTGGGGTAATTTCCCAACCGTAAATCTTCCTGGAACTCTTATTTCAAAGTTGTGTTTCCATCCTTTAACCTCTCTTTTTATGCCGGAATGAACTCCTTTCCTCTTCTTATCTCTTTTTAACACCATTTCCATTGATTTTGGATGATTCACCCAATGTAAAATATAAGATAGAAAACAAAAGTAATAACAAGTAATATGCAAGAATTATAGCTACAGCAAGAATGAAAATGACACTAAAAACATGTAAATTAAGCACCTATCACCTTTCTTTGGTGGGAAGAAAATTCTGAAGGACCTTCCAAATAAAGTGCTTGACTCTTGGGATGACAGGAAGCTTCCATAGCAACAACTTTTTCTCGCCTGAATCTGTAGAGCTATTATTGTGATTCTCAGCATAGATCTTCTTGTAAGACGATTTAACACTTAACTGCCCATTCTTCTCAAGACCCCAAATTAACCTGTCTTCTTAATTTGTATGGATACTGATCTCATAGATTCTATTAACTATTTCTGGAGTAAATAGTTGGTGCATCAGATGAACATTCCAACAAGAATTCGGAGTATTAATCAAATTTTTAAGAAAAACGTAGTTACCAGGATTCACTGCATCAACCTTCGGAGAAGGGGGAGCGTCCATTCCAGGAACCCACTTATGATACATATTTTGATTTTAGCTCCATTACCCAAGCACCAGAAGCTATTATCTTTGATGAAGTTCAATTCTGAACTTATGCTCTTCCAAGCAAAAGAAGAGTCTTCCTTAACCGAATGATTGAAAACATCCCCATTAGGAAAAAATTAGATCTCAAAGCTTTATCCCATATGTCATTAGGTCTTGAACTCAACCTTCAAGCCGATTTTGAAAGTAAAGCTTTACTGAAATATTCAAGGTCCCTAAGACCCAAGCCACCATCTTCTTTTTCTCTATATACTGACTTCCAAGAGATTATGGCTCCCTTATTAGAATCTTTTCTTATCCAGAACTTAGCTTGCAATAAATTTAAAGATGAAACCATAGTGTTAGGCAGTTTAAAACAGAACATATGATGAACAAGGATTGGATTTAACACATGTTTCACCATAACCGTTTTTCCCGGTTCCGAGAGATTTGTCGACTTCCATTTGGTTAACCTGTGCTCCATTTTATCAATGAAGTTTGAGAAGGGAATTCTTCTATTTCTATTGATAAAGAATGGGAGCCCAAATATTTCTCAGAGGTATTCATTACAGGAACTTGAAGGATACCAGCCAAATCTTGGCAATCAGCCGGATCCATATTGTTGTTAAAATATACTAATGATTTGTTGAAGTTAATGACCTGACCTGAACATTGAACATTTACTGAATTCCTCAATCACTTCATGGTGAGATTATTTTATAAATGTGAATTTTCATACAACTTGCAATAATTTTAGAGATGATTTTGTAAGAAACATTGCATAAGGCTATGGGTCTGACATCTTCTGGTCTATGAGGTGTCTGATTTTTAGGAATAAGAGAGAATCTTGTTTTATTCAACTCCTTAAGAAGAAAACCCGAAGATAAAAAAATTTGAACTAGAAGAATCACATCTTGCTTAACTATATGCCATTGAGTTTGGTAGAAACCAGGTGGAAAACTATCTGGATCCGAAGATGTCCACGACTCCATAAACATAATAGTATCATAAATCTCAGATTCACTTGGAATTTCCAGCAACTTCTCATTGTCAGCATCAGAGATACAAGTAGGAATATGTTAAAGAAAATAAGAATTATCATCTGGAGTTGCAGAAGTACTTATATTATGAAATGAGTAGTCAAAGGATCTTTAATAGAATCCATGTCTGTATACCAAGTTCCATATGGAGCTAGCAAACTATCAATCCTATTTCTAGCCTTCCTTCTATTAGCCTTTATATGAAAATACTTGGTATTCTTGTCCATATCTTTGAAGAAATAGTCTCTACTTTTTTGCCTCCAGATACCTGTTTCAATCTCATCCCACTTATTAATCTCAGCCTCAACTTGAAGAACTTTTCTAATATTAGAACCAACAATATCAGTTTGTTGAAGATTCAAAAGAGTATCTTTTAGCCCTGTAATAACCCTCTGGATATTGCCAAATACATTTTTATCCCAAAACCGTCTTCTAATATTAGATAAGTTTTTTGTAAAGACAAAAGCTAAAGATAAAAGCTGCTGAATTAGAAGCATTAGTAGTCCAAGAATTTTCCATTTCATTAGCACAAACTGCATTACCTAAATAGTGATTAAAGAGTTTCCAATTTTTCCCCTTTGTAGAGTAATTCTTATAAAGACTCAACATTATTGGGGAACGGTCAGAACCATTTTGAGACAAGTGATTAAGAATAGAATCGGAAAAACTTAGTGACCAAAGAATATTGACAAGAGCCCGGTCCAATCTAGTTTTAATCCTTCCAGTACCATGACTATTGCTAGTCCAAGTATACGGGTTACCACTAAAACCTAAATCATAAAGATAAGAATCCTTAATAATGTTAGAAATAGTAGAACTACTAGAAGAAGATGCATGATTATGTTTATCCTCAGAACTAAGGATAATATTAAGGTCTCCTATCACCACCCAAGGAATATTTATATTAGAGCTAAGACTTTTAATGTAAAACCATTGAGAGTCTTGTTCATCTTTATATGAAGTACCATAGATACAAGAAAATAACCATTATCCCTTAGAGGGATCATTCTAAACTAGAGCATGGATCATATTAGAACTAGTATGCAATATTTCAAGTTTTAAACCATTTTTTCTTAAAATAATCAAACCACCCGTACGACCAATGGAGGGAACATAACAGCTATTAGGGAATTGAAGAGGTTTTGTAAGTTTCAGAATTCTGGCATCATTGATTTTAGTTTCCGAGATGAAGATGATATCAGGATTATGAAGAGAATTGAGATTACATAGATGATCCCTAGTAACCTTAGAGCAAAAACCTTGGCTATTCCAAGAAACTATTTTCATACTGACCTTAAACTGAGTAAACAATAAATTTTAAAAAGATTGGAAAACAACTATTTTATGAAGATAAGTAAAAACATAATAATAAGAAAATAGAAAACCAAAATAGAATAAGATGAAAAAAGTTACTTGAACTTCCGGTGTTCCATGATATTTTTTTACTGGGCTATTTTAGTTTATGCTTCTGATTCAAATACATCAATTTTCATTCTTTCACTGATTTCCAGATTAGTAGTACATTAGCTGCACGCTTAGAAATTGGGGACTTAACATGAATATCATGAGGATTCATAGAAGGAGGTTGATTTTCCACAGAGTTTCTCATTCGTTTATTTTATCTAGAACCAGACATAAGTTCAATATCTTTCTCCACTTCTTCATTCAAACTCAGGTCTCTCTCCTCAACCACATCATTGTCTTCCATATCTTCTGTATTTTTCCCAGAATCTTGAGTTTCTTGTTCTTTTAGTTCTTTCTGATGGGAAGCATATTCCTCAGGAGTTAGTTTATCCAGGTAGATCAGATGTGCATAGTACTCAAACATATAATCTATATGATTGATAATAAAACACTTATCATATATTTTCCGAAGTTGCATATCCCAGTGGCACCTAACCGATACATCTTGTCCCATTATGGTTTTTCACCAGTCACCCCTAATTAGTGGCTTAGAAAGATCAACTTCTATTATAGCTTTAACAATATTACCATTTATTGGTCGACAGTTTTTAGGATCAGTAGAGATTTTCTTGCACATTGGATAACTTCATTGTTAATGTCCACATTCATGTGTTCAAGTCTGAAATACTTGAAATGGAAAGTGAACTCTTGATTGTTGAAGTTATGATCTTCTATAGGTATGCTAGAGAGATATTTCTGGATAACTAATAAGGCCCCATTGATGATCCAAGGCCCTCTTTTGATTACATCATTTTGTTCTTCCACAGTATTGAGTTTGACCAGATACACATTATGTCCCATAATTCTTTTCCTTGTTTTTATATATGCTCCAGAGAAAATTGATACCTTCACGAATATCCTTGAAACTCCATCTTGCTTGACATTATCATTTTACCAACTACACTAGTTGACCAATCCTCAGTTGTTGTGTTAATAGTATTTGTTGAACTCACGATTCTTCTTTGAGTCCTTGGCATATCTATACTAGCAGATTCAAGAAGGGTTGTAAGATTGAGAATTTGATTATCAGTACCTGTAGACATCTTGATTTTTCCTTGGGTAATTTTTTTTTACTGATAACGGGTTGGTAACACAAAGTAGTATTTGTATTTAGGGTTATAGTGAAATGGTCAATAAGAAAGTAGCCAAAAATATATTCAGGCGGTTTATAGCATTTCTATAAAATTTGGGGGGAATCTTTGAAAGGTTTATGAAAAGGAAACTCTAGATTTTATATGTATATATATATATATATATATATATATATATATATATATATATATAGTCAAAAAAGCAAGAAAAATTCGAGTGATTTAATGCATTGATGTCGGGATTCAAATTTGAATTGTTTTGGAGCCAAGAAACAAAAAAGAGAATCATGTTCATGGTGGAAAGTTGAATAGAAATGATGACAGTCTATATGAATGGATGTAAAAAGATATTGGGTGATTAAAATGGAACAACAACTTCAAACTACTAAAATGGACCAACACAGTGAAAAAAATGGTAAGCACAACTTCTAAGGAGAATAGCACCACTGCCTTTGAATCAGAATAGAAAGACATTTCTGACAAACCACCGCTGGTTACCCACAACTTAGTATATCATGGGAACTAAACACTTAGAACTTTATTAGAACAGAAGATAAACTTAATTAAAAGGAAAAAAAAAAACATCGAACCACCACTGGTTTAATGACTGCTTAAAGAACCAATAGCTAAAAAGATCTAAGAGTAAACCTATAAATAAAGAGAAACAGAATAACAAAAAAGAATGGGTAATCGAAAATCATAAAATAGGGAACCTAAACCTCAAAATCATCGTTGGTTCATCTCTTCATCTGGATTAGATTTTAAAGTATCTTCTTTATTAATCAATCTATTCAGGGATCAAGACAAAGAATGAAAAGAAACAAGGACAATGGATTCTCTTGTCTTAGACCATTGGTAAGTCTAAAGCTTAGAGCTAGTAGACCCATTAATAAGAACTTGAAACGATACATCAGACACACATTTCATAATCCAACCAATAAATTTTTGATTAAAACCACTACATGTAAGGACTTTTTCAATAAACTCCCAGCTAATTCTATTATAAGCGTTATCAAAGTCAAGCTTAAGAGCCATCCAACCCTTTATGCCTTTATTTTTTTTCTTAAAGGAGTGAATTATCTCATTGCAAAATAATGCAGAATCAAAAAGAGATCTACCGAGAATGAAGGCATGTTGATTTTGAGATATAATCTTACTCAGTAAAGGTCTAAGTCTATTAGTAATGATTTTAGTAATGATTTTCATGCTGAAATTACGCAAACTAATATGCCTATATTCTTTGATACTAGAAGCATTACTGACCTTTGGAATAAGGGCAATAAAGGTTTTATTAAGATCATCATGAAGCAAACTCTTGACAAAAAAACTTCTTACCATATCAATGACACTTGGAACGACATATTTCCAATATTTTGAAAAGAAAATACCTTGGAAGCCGTTAGGACCCGAGGCCTTGAGATACCCTAGCTGGCGAATAGCCTGCTTGATTTCAGTTTTACTAATCTCATAAGTCATAAGTCAGCCTAAGATTATCATCAGTGGTAATAACAGAAGGAAAAAAAGAAGACCAAAAAGAATTAAAAATATTACTAAAATGATGCACAATATGGTCCTCAATGTCCTTAGCATTGTAAATCCAGCTACCCCGCTTATTTTTCAAGATACAATAAAGTTTCTTTTCCTCCTAACAAGAGTAGCATTGTGGAAAAATCTAGTGTTTAAGTCTCCATATTTTAACCAAGAAACCCTAGAATTTTGTCTCCAATAAATTTCTTCAAGTTTGATAAGCCGAAGATACTTAATAAGACAATCATTCATTCTAACCTTAGCATTATCAGAAGGCCACCTATCAAAATTATCTTGGCCAATTCTAAGTTGATCATGGGAAGTTTTTATTTGATTGAAAAGGTTACCAAAAGCCTTTATATTCCATATTTCTTAGATTCTTTCTGAGTATTTGAAATATTACTCAGAAAATTATCACCATTTAAAATTCTACCCTATCTAGTCCAGGTTTTCTCAACTATAACATCTTATCTAGGGTCATCATCCCACATGAATTCAAACCTAAATGGTATAGGTTTAAAGTGATGACGGGGTTCAAGATCAACTATAATAGCTCTATAGTCAGAGTTATAGTAAGTCAAGTGAAGTACCTGAGCTTTACTAAATCTGATATGCCAATTAGAATTAGCCAAAACACGATCAAGTCTCTCCTTGATGTTGGAAACACCAGCCCTTTTGTTGTTCCAAGTAAACCTTGGCCCATTGAATCCAAGGTCAATTAACCCTCAATTATCCATAACCTCTTTCAGCTCAGACATCTGGTTAATGGAAGGGTTATTACCACCTATCTTCTTTTGAATCCCACATATTATGTTCAAATCACCCAAGACCATTCTATCAGCACCAGGAGTATTAGAGATGGCTGCCAATTCATTCCACATTCTTTTCGGTTAATTTTATTTTTTCTACCATAAACAGATGATAAAATCCATGGTTGTTGAAACATAGCAACGAAAACAGCGTGGATATCCCAGCCAGATTTACTAGTAGCTTGGATATCCAAATCGCTGGAATTCCATAACAGACATAAACCACTAGAAAAACCATGAAGATCTACAATAATATAGTCAGTAAACCCAAGCCTGCTGACAATATCAGAAACATGATCCTCAAGGACCCTAGTTTCAAGAAGAGCAACAATTGTAGGATCGTTCCTCTTAATCATCTTCTTCATGACCATCACAAAAGAAGGCTTAGCAATACCACGATAATTCTAAGACAAGATATTCATATTAAAAGAATAGGGTAAACAGAAACCAAGGTTAAGCTCATGCGGCTTTATGATCCTTTGGAAGTCCCTCCAACTCTCTGCTGACTGTTGGTCCATTGCCATCACTGACATGAGCCTTGTCTTGAACATTCTGTGGTTTTTCACATCCAAATCGAACCAGGTAAACATCTGCATCTCGAATTGTTAAAGACATTTTGGGCTTTTTGTTATAGCCGGAGTCTCCACCAAAGGAGTCGTTATCACCTCTCGAACAGTTGCTTCTGACCATCTCTTTGAATCACATTCTTCTTCGTACCTCCCTTCTCTTAGGAATACTTATGGTTCCTGGTGATTCCAATTACACCTTGAAAGTCTGATTGGCCTCAAAGTTCTGCTGTCTTGCTCCAAAATTCCATGTAAATCCACCTAACCTGGGTTGTGTACAATCTCTAGCATTATTGTTGTTAGTCTAATGTGTGCCTCCTCTATCTCCTCCACCATATGAAATAGATAATCTACTCTCGAGATTTAATCCGTACTGATTTCTATTAAATCCATTTCTATCGAGTTCAGCTCCATTAATGCTCTGTGCAGCAACAAATCCGCAACCTCTCATACCTCCACTGACGTCATTGTTGACCTTTGCGAAAATACATTCAGTAGAGAGATTTGATGATCCATTTTTGTCATAAATAACTTGTTTAAAATATTCAGGTTTCCTTATGACACCACTATTTATACCAGACTTAGCAGTAATCATATCGTCGTCTTTCTTCCTTCCATACACAACATTAATGCTGCCTTTTCCTATTATTATAACTCCCAAAGAAAAGAAAGTGGATGCACCATAACTCTTGTTATTAACCATAAGATTATCTTTAGGAAAATGTAAATGAACCTCATTTCCTTCTTTTTGCTTAGAATCAAATGGATTACAATCCGTAACCCCCTTAGCCTTAACTTTCTCATTTCCAAAATTTAAGTTACCCCTTTTATGAATATATTTTACTTGATTACCATTACTCCTCACTCCAAAGCTCCCTGCTTGATTTGCCTCATCATCTGGATAATCTTGTAACGCAGAAAAACTGTTACTGCCCCCATTATTTTGCCCCTTCAAATTTTGTACATCTTGTGAATCATCACCCTTGGCCATTTGGTCTTCTGTTGCTTCTCCGGTTACACTTCTCTATAATCATCCACGGCCCATAGGCATCACTATTTCCATTAGAAGGACTTGTACCTGCATTAACATTAGAAACAACATTATATCGAGCAATTGAAGGGCATTGGTCCTTCCTATGGGATATTTTACCGCAATTAAAGCAAATGAGACCAATTCCTTCATACACAACCTTATGCATCAAATTTCCAATCGTAGTAGCCTGTTTTAAAGGTTTATTAGTATCTAATTCAACACAAATTCTTGCAAATTTTCCCCTTAAAGAAAACTCAGTAGTGTTGTCAATCTTATTAATTGGTTTCCCTAATTTGGCAGAAACTTTGTTAAGAACTTTCTTGTCAAAATACTCCAATGGAAGTTCAGATAACCTTGCCCACACAACAGTCTTGTGAATGAAAGCCTTAGATGGATTGAAATTTTTGGACCACCTTTTCATTGATGGATACCTTCCATTGATGAACTAGGGACCTTCTAATATGCATGTTTAAAATCCTCTGACTTCTCGAATTTTTACATAAAATAGTCACACCCCAAGTCCAAAATCTGCATTTTCCCATTCAGTTTCCATAACTCTCTTGTTTTAGAAGACATATACCTGTACCCAATGGTCTTGCCAATAACTTTCCCAATCAAGCAATTTTCCCATGGATGAATTTTCTTCATTTCAAGATCAATTTCAACAAATGGAATACCATCAGACTCTCCCAAACCAGCAAAATATTTAATATTATCATCTGATAGTAAGCTATCATCATTCGATTCAATTTCATCCCATTCCTGGAAGCAGTTACTCCATCTCTCAGAAGAACATAGAAAAACATCTTATGAGACCTGCGGCTGTTTATTGAAACTCTGATCAATCGTCCCTCTTCCTAAACTACCCATCTAATTACAAAAATCCCCCATAAGAGTATCAAGATCTGAATTCATATAACCATCGTTGCACTTAGCTCCCCCCGGTTCCACTTCCCCTTCAACTAGGGATTTCTCTCAGTTGTTCATAAGAATTGCAAAAGGAAAGAATTTGCTTTTGACTCAGTGATCGATTCGCAGGCACCCTCTCTCTCTCTTCAATTTAACTACCCTTGTATTCAATTATATCTGTAACATCTCAGTGTGCACTTTTGTTTGATAGACCTCTACAAGTAACTTATGATACACATGCTGAAGCAGCTGAACCAGATAAAAAGGAATCATAGAGCTGGGTATCTTATATTACACCTCGTTTGGTTGGAAGAATTAAAATCCTAAAAATTTAATTACGAAGTAATTTAATTTTAAAATTCACTAATATTTGGTTGAGATAATTTAATTACCTTTGTTTTTATTCATGAATCCAACTCCATTGCATTATTAGACCACTACATTGGATATATGTTACTCCCTCCGTTTCCGCAAAAGTGTTAATATCATTTTTTTCATTTTAGCCTAAAAATAAGTCAAAATGAGAAAGTGATAGTAACACGTTTGGTGAAACGAAGGTAGTATTCTATAAGGAATCAGATTACTTAGAATCAAAAATCTTAATTACAAGGGTTGAGTTGTCATGCTTGGTTCAAGGAATTTGACTCATTCCTTAAACTAAATATGTTGTTAAAAATTTTATTAGGTGACCAATTGATGTCAGTTTTGAGTGGGGAAAATATTTTTCAAGATGTAATTTTATCAAATCATTCGGGTCTTGCATCTGTTGAAAATGATTTGTTACACATTTTCGTAAAGTCCTTATTAATGTACAATTTAGGAAAAAAAATACCTTTCTCAACTTTATCTCATGACTCCCGACTTTTTTCACCAACGCCTATCTTTGACGATTCTTGTCTTTACTAAGATGTAGTCAATCAACATATCTCAAGTCCGGGTGTGAGACCATGTTTCAATTTTGAGAAGGTAGATGACCATTTTAGTTATTCATGGTTTGGGTTCAAGTTCAGTTCATCTTCAAGGAATCGAGTCCTCAAAATCTGTTCTTGTGGATAATTCTGGAAAAGCCAAAGGGATCCGCGTAAATTCCAATATCTCTTTCCTCACTACCTCAATTTTGTTAAATCTCTTACGCCTATGCTTATATTTTAAAACCTGTTTTTATCTTTCTTGAAAACTTACTTACTTCTTTTAAGTACGATTATTAGTTTTAAATTATTTGGCTTGCTGCTGGTAAAAATGAAAATCTTAGCTTGGGATACCAAAGGTTATGATCAAATAAAACTAATCAACATTTCGAGTTTCTAATTGACTCGAAAAAGCCAGATATTGTTTTTTGTCTGAAACAAAACAAAAAAAAAGATCTGATGAGGAAATTCCTTTTTGATTTCCCAAATATTTTTATTGTGGACCCGTTGGGTATGGAAGGAGGACTAACTATGGCATGGGTGGATGGATTTATTTCAAAGTTTTCCATTTAAATATTAATACGACCAATGTCTTGGTAAAAACAAACTTTTCTGAGAAAGAATGGTTGTTAATAGGTATTTATGGTTGCCCTTGTAGATATCCCAAAATAGACTCTTGGATTATTATAAGAGATTTCATCAAGAGTTAATTACAATAAAATGGCTTGGATTGTGATGGGGGATTTTAAACAAATTTTTAGTAAAGAGAAAAAAAAAAGGTGTTGTTTTTATTTAAAATGATGTGGAACCTTTCAAAAGAATTTTAGAAAGATCTTCCTTAGAATATATAGGTTATAAAGGATTACAAAATATTTAAGAAAGATTGGATAAAGTTGTGGCCAATGTAAATTGGCATAACCAATTTAAGGAAACATCCCTTAAAGTTCTATTACCAGTAGGCCCTGATCATAGTCCCCTATTGTTGAATATAGAGGTAGTTAAGGATAATTTTCTTTCATTCTTTTAAGTTTTTTGATACTTGGTTGAAAGAACCATCTTGCATTGAGTTAATATATTCATGTTTGGACGGGGGTGTTCAAAACCATACTAAATCTTTGATTAATAATCTAGAAATTTTTTGGTAATCAGTTATCATTTTGGAAGAAAATTATTTTTGGTCTCCCTAAAAATTGAAAAAAAAATTGTTGTATGAAATAGAGAAACTTAGCAGTTTGAAGCCTAATAGGTACATTCGAGATAGGGTAAACTTAGAAATCCAAAATCTTGAAAAATTATGTGACATCAAAGAGGTGATTGCTAAATGACTCTCTAGAGATAATATTGTCAACTTAGGAAAAATAAATACTAGATATTTTTATCTAAAAATTAAAAAAAAGAAAAATGAATACGATAAATTGCTTGTTGAACTTTGATAATGAGAAAATCTTTAAAGAACCTCAAATAGCAGATGTTCTGAAACTGTATTTTGAAAATCTATCTAATGATGTATTTATCTTTGATAAAGATGAGATCTTTTTGTTGGTTTTTCTGAACATGATAACTTAAATTTGATGAAAATGTTACAAGGGGAAGAGATTTGGGTTAAAAATATGAAACCAAAAAATCTCCAAACCCTGGTGGATTTCATGTTTGTTTTTTTAAACACAATTGGTCTTTGGTAGGAGATGTAGGACTCCAGCTAGTGGGTATGGTAGAAAATTTCTGGTCTTCTAAAACTATGAATCTTGATCTTAACAAAACTTTTCTATTTTTGATCCCTAAGATTAATGAGCCAAACACTCCAGCTGATTTTAGAAAAATAGGGTTATGCAAGATACCCTGCAAGGTTATTTTAAAACTTCGGGCTAACAAAAATAAAGGTTTGTTTGATAAGCTGATTTCACCTTTTTAGTATGCATTTTGCCAGCTATGCAGGTGTTTGATAATATTATTGTGGCATATGAGTTAATATATACTCTAAAACACAAGGGGTAAAGATTGATATGTCGAAAGCCTTCGACAGAGTCAGCTAGGAAATTCTAATAAAAGCAATACAATCTATGGGCTTCTGTATTGATTGGTGTGATATCTTACTGCAATGTATTTCTACTTCTTCTATTATTGTGCTTATTAATGGTTATATAGGTGATTTTCTTAAACCAACTAGGGGTATTAGACAAGGGAGGTGAGAAGGTATTTTCAAGATTTTTACTTAAGAAACCTCCCAAAAGATACAAAGAATAAAAATTAGTAAACATAATACACTCGTTTCACATCTTTTCTTTGCAGATGAGTTCCTAAGTTTACTAAGGATAATCTGCAAAGTTGTACAAATTTCTTAAATGCTTTGCAAGAGTTTAGCCTGGTACTGGGCAATTGATTAATTTCAATAAGTCAGGAATCCTTTTTAGAAAGAAAACTCATCCTAAACTTCAAAGGATTATGTCTAATCTTCTAACAAAATATAAAATAAATTAACCTTAAAAATTCATATCTAGGAGCTCCTTTATTCATAGAAAAATTAAAAGTTAAAACCTTTGATACAATAATATAAAGATGGAGGTAAGGGACAAAGGCTGGAAAAGTAAGATTTTAAACCAGCCAAGTAAACCGGTACAAAACAATGATGTTTCATCTGGTTTGTAGGTCTACTAAATGGGATGTTTTGGACTTCCCAAAAAGGTAAGTCACATAATCAAATCAATCCATAAATATTTTTGGTAGGGTATAAAAACAAATTCGAATGGAGTGTACATCTGGAATTTTCTTTGTAAACCTATTATTATGGGTGGGATAGGTTTCAAAGAAGCATGCAAAATTAACCAAACAATGATGGCTAACTTGCTTGGAGGATGATAAGTGAACCAAAATTATCGCGGGTTCAAATTTTGAAAGGAAAATACTTTAAAAATACCTTCATTTTTAAGCTTAAAAATAATTCTAATTCTTATTGGAAGCAAAAGTGTATTTTGCAGGGTGCGAATATGATCCATAAATATACTTATTGAGAAGTGGGAGATGGTCAATCCATCAACATATGAACTAACCAATGGATACATGATCTGGAATCTAGATAAAATATGTTCCAACAGTACCATCATGTTACCAGTTGTGTCAGACTTGATTGACTCTGACACTTATAAATGGAACCCAAATAAAATCAATGCTAACTTCCCTCATATTATTGCTAGGCAAATTCCTAATATTAATCTGTTTCTAAATGCAGAGAATGCCTTAGAACATGATAAACTTAGATGGGAACTTACTAAGGATGGAAAATTTAAAGTAAAATCTTGATAAACTTAATGGAGTTAATAGAGTTGTTGATGTTAGACTTTTTCCCATATGGGCTGAAATAAAGGGAAAAAGAATATGATCCATTTACTGGGAAGTTACAACTGATCAAGGTAACCCCCACTTTTCTCTCCCACTTTTAGAAAAACACCCACTATATCTATCATGCCAACTACTCTATGATGGCTAGAGTCAGTTAACAGAGGTGATAGCAAAAATTGAATTAAGGTCACCAAATTCATTCCCATACATGTATACACCATCTAAAATTGAGAAGGAGGGTTTGGAACCAAAGTTCATATCAACTAAGAAATTAGGGAAAACTCAAAGGATTAAGCTTTCAAATTTCAATGGCTGGAGGTATTTATAATCGATCTCTTTTTGCTTCCGCTTTTAATTATTGTATATTCATATTGTCATTACAAATGTCTTTAACACTATATGATTAAACAGACATCACAAATGTTGTATTATTATTTGTTGACATGTGCAATGGTTATAAATTATTAGTTATATATATATATTATGACCATTAGGATTGTACATGAATAAAGATTAAAGAAACATTTTTCAAGTGATTTAATAATTTTAGTAATTAGAGAGTAGCCACGGCATCTCTAGTTATTTAAATTTTTTTTTAAGAAATCACATGTGGAAACTAGACATAAATTTGTAATTAATCATACGTAATATGATGAAATATGCCCACAGGAAATTTTATAATATTTGTATGATTAATTGGGGTGAAATATTGAATTATGTTTCTTAATCTACCCACAAGAATTAAGGAATGAATATGGTTAATAGTTTCATCATGTAGTTATGAATCTAATTTGAGTAGAACTTTAGCCCACATGCAAGTTTTATGTCACTAGATTCATATTTTTAAGCATGACTTGCATTGGTAAATCATGATTAATTTTAAGTCTCAAATTTTTTTGTTTATAAGAATACATATATTTTTCTTTGCAGCAATTTTAACTGGAAACATTTCTGATGTCAATTGTGACATTCCTGAACTAAAGGGTGATAACTATAAGGTGTGGAAAGAAAGTGTGCTTTTACAATTGGGGTGGATGGATATCGACTATGCTATTCGGAAAGACGAACCACCTAGCATAACTGAGACTAGTACTCTAGATGCAGTTGATCTTTATGAAAATGGGATCGATCTAATCGTCACTCAGTTATGTTCATAAAGACCAAAATTTGTGCTAGTATCCGGGGTTCTGTCGATAAGCATACTAAGGTTAAAGATCTCCTTAAAGCCATTGATGAGCAGTTTGTAAGTTCTGACAAAGCTCTTGCTAGCACCTTAATTATGAAGTTTTCATCCATGAGGCACAATGGGTTTAAGTGTGTGCATGATTATATCATGAGCATGAGGGATATTGCGGCCCAACTTAAGGATTTGGAAGTTACCATGTCTGATTCTTTCCTAGTTCATTTCATTTTGTGCACTCAATATGGCCCCTTTAAGATATCTTATAACACACATAAGGATAAATGGTCAATTAATGAACTTATGACCATGTGTGTTCAAGAGGAGGGGAGATTGAGGATGGAAAAGGGCGAAAAGGTAAACCTTACTATTGCTTCTTCTTCAAAGAAGAAAAGGGATCACATTAGGAAAAGGGAAAGCTTTCATCTAACCAAGGCATAAAGAAGGAGTCTCCGTGTTTCTTTTGTAAAAAGAAGTGACACATGAAGAAAGACTGCATTAAGTTTAAGACTTGGCTTGAGAAGAAAGGTAATTTTATAGCGTTTATTTATGAATCTAATATGGTTAATATTAATCATAATACATGGTGGATTGAATCTGGTACTACAATCCATGTTTCGAATACCTTGCAGGGTAAGACAAACCTAAGGAAACCAATGGGAAGTGAACATTACATTTATTCAGGCAGTCAGATGTTCACATGTGGAAGCTGTTGGGACATGCAGTTTAATTTTAAGTAGTGGTTTTAGTTTGAATTTAGAAAGACATTTTATGTACCAGGTTTCACTAGAAACTTGATTTCAGTTTCAAGACTTGTACCTTTAGGAATTTCTTTTAATTTTTTCATATTCTGGTTTTAGTATTCTCAGAAATTATGAAGTTATTGACTTATGGTATTTTGTTTATCGTCTTTATTTGCAAAGTGATATCACTCATAGTTCTATGCATGTTAATACTAGGTTAAAAATATGTATTATGAATGAGGACTCCTCAATTTGTGGCACCTTGAGATTGGGACATATCTCCATTGAGAAAGTTAAGAGATTGGTAAAAGATGGGGTACTTGGTACTTTAGGCTTTACTGATTGTGATACTTGTGTTGGTTGTATTAAGGGAAAGCAAACTAACAAACACAAAATTGGTGCCAAGAGAAGTTCAAACTTATTAGAGATCATACACACAGACATTTGTTGTCCAGACATGAACGCTAATGATCCGAAATACTTTATCACCTTCATAGATGATTATTCACAATATATGTATCTTTGCTTGTTTTGTTCTGAAGACGAAGTTTTGGATGCCTTTAATTATTTAAGGTTAAAGTAGAGAAACAATGTGGTAAGCATATTAAGATTGTGAGATCAGATAGAGGTGGAGAGTACTATGGTAGATTTCTTCATAGCACTAGAATTGTGGAATCAAGAAATGCTAAATTTCTTGAGAATGACTTGATTAGTGGGAGTGATCAATTTCAGGATATTGTTCCTGAAAAAGATAATGATCAACTTCCACCTATTGTTTCAAGTGACAAGTTGATTGTCAACTATTTCTAGTGACTATTTAGTGTATCTGCAAGATTCGGATTGTAATATTGGTACAGATAATGATCCTATGTCATTTTCACAAGCCATAAATTCTACAGATTCAGACTTATGGATCAATGTATATACCTTAAGGTCAGTGGGAGCAATATTTGCTTCCTTGTGCTGAATCAATGTATATACCTTCAGTGTAGCACCCATTATAAAAGGTGATTGGTTCAGTTTGGACCAATGCCCCAGGAATGACATTGAAAGGGAACAAATGAAAAATGTTCCATATGCTTCAGCTGTTGGTAGCATTATGTATGCCCAGGTCTATACTAGACCCGACATTTCATATGTCGTTGGAGTATTAGGAAGACATCAGAGTAACCCAGGAATCGATCACTGGAAGGTTGCGAAGAAAGTGTTGAGATACCTTAAGGGTACTAAGGATTACATGCTTATATATAAACGAATAAATAGTCTTGAAGTAGTAGGCTAAGTTCGTCACTTGTTTTGAGGCTACCTCACATGGTGTATGGCTGAAAGGCTTCATATCTGGACTAAGAGTTGTTGACTCTATTAGTCGACCAATAAGAATGTATTATGAAAATTCAGCTGCTGTCTTCATGGCTAAGAATAATAAGAGTGGAAGTCGAAGTAAACACATCGACATAAAGTATCTAGCCATGAAAGAATGTGTGCAGGAAAAGAAAATGATCATTGAACACATTAGCACTGAATTGATAATAGCTGATCCCTTGACTAAAGGCATGCATGTTAAAGGATTCAAGGATCATGTAGTAAGGATGGGACTTGGTCCCATTATGTAGTACATTCTTTATGTTTTTTTTTTGAAGCTTTCATTTAGTTGGATTATTTCTCATTTGGAATTATGTACGTACTTACTTTAGTTATCTTGTTGAGAAATATCATTATAGTTTGACCTAGAGTAAACATATGGTTTACTCATTAAGTTAAGTATGAGTGGTGAAAGACTAAATATGTTGTGATACATGGAATATTAATTCTTGCTCTTAAAGAGGATTAGTCGCTATGATTCATATATGGAGTCTCTCGTGAAATGGATCAAGTGGGAGAATGTTAAACTTTTTCCCATATGGGCTAAAACAAAGGGAAAAGAATATGATCCATTTGCTGGGAAGTTACAACTGATCAAGGTAACCCCCACTATTCTCTCCCATTTTTAGAAAACCACCAAGTATATCTATCATGCCAACTACTCTATGATGGCTAGAGTCAGTTAACAGAGGTGATAGCAAAAATTGAATTAAGGTCACCAAATTCATTCTCATACATGTATACACCATCTAAAATTGAGAAGGAGGATTTGGAACCAAAGTTCATATCAACTAAGAAATTAGGGAAAACTCAAAGGATTAAGCTTTCATATTGCAATGGCTGAAGGTATTTATAATAGATCTCTTTTTGCTTCCGTTTTTCATTATTGTATATTTATATTTTCATTAGAATATACATGTAGATACATTTAGGTTTTACAGCTGATAAGAAAGAAAAGTTTTGGAAATAGTTCTACAAAACAAGTTTGCGTCAAATGATAAATTTTTTGAAATGTATCAACAATGCTCTTCATATAAACCTATCGAAAATTGTTTTTTTGACTCGATGGAGACTAAATATATTTTCTATGATCACAAGCAATAAGCAATGTGAAAGAAACAATGAAGATTTTGAAATATTGTCATAATTTTTTAGGTTTCAGTCACTAACAGATTTGGAAATCAATCAGTCGACAAAATGGCTTTTGATTTAAGAAAATCTTTTTTACATAGTATTTGGATGTATTCGATGTCTAATTTTTTTGGGATCTTTTTTGTTATTAGATAAGCTAAATACTAAAAATGCTTATTTTTCGGTAATTGAACATAATGATATAAGTCTATTGCTTGAGACTCTTATTTTTAGGGACTCAAATACTTAGTTATGAGCTGGAAACAGACTTTGCTATCTTTTGTCTAATTATCTGTCTTTGTTTCTTGTTTCACTTTTTTCCGGTAGTATATCATTTTTATACACAAAAAGAAAAAAAACTTTCACCAGGACACTTGTGGTGTATGGTGGTGTATGGTCTATGGACCTTGTGGTTGTATAAATCAATAGGTACATGTGTATGCTTAGTAGAAGCGTAGGTACTGTCGATCATGGCTTCTGCCGGGAGACATATTCCGTGACATTACAAGGGCCAAAAATTCAAAATCCTAACAAAAATTTATTTTCTTAAAGGTATTTTTTATTTGAAGAACAAATAATATATTCTTAGAAATTTAATTTTTAATCTTTTTTATAGATTAATTAAATTAAATTTTTATTCATCGTACTGTTTTAATCTTATTAAATTCTATGTAGGATCTAACAAGAAAGAGGAGAGAATAAACGCGGAATTAATAAAAGACTACATTGATAATAATTTTGTGTCTTTACAAAGATGATAACGTGTGCCTTTTATAGGCATCACAAACCTTAAGCCAATTTCCTAAAACTCTACGAATTCTATATAAGGATACTACTTCTAAACTTAAACCTAAGCCTAAACTAGGAAACTTATTCAAACTAGGAAACTCATTATATATTGTCAAATTTCTAACAATGTAGGACCAATCTCCACACGCCTCCTCACGTATAAGGCCAGTCATTCGGCCTAACACGTGGACCTATATACGAGTGACCAGTCATTCGGTCAACACGCCCCCTCACGTGTAAGGAAAGTCATTCGGCCTAACACGTGGATTTTCTCCTGTAATGTTAACTTCACGAACTCCTGAAGCTAACGGTACCTGCGATGCAACTCCCTCTGCACCACCTACTTCATCTGTAGGATTTTTTTCTCACCTACTTCATCTGTAGGATTTTTCTTCTCACCTGCGATGCAACTCCTTCTGCACCACCTACTTCATCTGTAGGATTTTTCTTCTCACCTACTTCATCTGTAGGATTTTTCTTTTCACCTACCTCATCTGTAGGATTTTTCTTCTCACCTACTTCACCGTAAGATTTTTCTTCTCACCTACCTTATCTGTAGGATTTTTCTTCACCTACTTCATTGTAGGATTTTTCTTCTCACCTACCTCATCTGTAGGACTTTTCTTCTCATCTCATTTCAACCTCAGTTATACTTCTCTTTCCCTCCCTCAAGTTGGAGCATGTAACAGAGTGAAGTATCCAACTTGAAAGAAATTAGAGTTATTGACTTGTAGGAAAAACATCAGGAACAAAAAAAATTGTATTTTTTTATATGATTCTCTTTAACTAAAGATACTTAACATACCTAAAACACTAAAAAAAAACATGAATTCTCTAACTTTGTCTCTCTCCTCTCTCTATACTGGCTCTGATACCATATTAAATTCTATGTAGGATCTAACAAGAAAGAGGAGAGAATAAACGCGGAATTAATAAAAGACTATATTGGTAATAATTTTGTGTCTTACAAAGATGACAATTTGTGCCTTTTATAGGCATCACAAACCTTAAGCCAATTTCCTAAAACTCTACGAATTATATATAAGAATACTACTTCTAAACTTAAACCTAAGCCTAAACTAAGAAACTTATTCAAACTAGGAAACTCATCATATATTGTCAAACTTCTAACAATGTAGGACCAATCTCCACAAATCTACCTAGACTTTTAATCCTATTTTCGTTGTTAGACGTATTTATATCAGTTAACAATGATCCAACGTACTCAGTATTTATTTGTATCCTAGGGTATCAGTTTTATATCGATCTGCATCGTCCTATATGTACAGATACATCTCGGTTTGTTGACTGATACATAATACAAAATGCTTGAGTGTCAGGGGATGTACACTTTCACATTGATTTGGAAACAAAAAAGATTGTTATTTGTTTCAAACATTCACATTGGTTTTTTTTTCTCGTAAATGAAATATGCTTAGTTGAATCTTATGTAATAAATTATTTAAATCATAATATATATCGGATTTCATAGTTCAACCAGTTTTATTTAACTTATCCAATGTACATCAAAATGTATTTAAAAATTCAATATATACAAATTCAATACGGTGGAAGACAACAACCCCTTAATTAGATTGAAAACTTTAGTTTCGGCCAGTGGGGGTCGATGTCGTTTAGTTTCAATCAGGATCACGATAACACCGTATCTATGTATCACTGAAGACCGACACAGTACCCAATAAACCAACCATGCTCTTGATAGAGTCTGATTTTCTACGCGCTCTTTTAATTAGTGTTTACATGGTAAAAAAAAAAAATTAATCAATAAAGAATTTAACGCTGACTCGAACTCAGGTCATTGATCTATTCCTAAAGACTTTACCACTATATTATAAATTTTTTTATGACATTTCAATTTTACCCTTTGAGTCTTTTTTAGTAGTAATACAAGATGGGGATGAGGTCCCTAAGGGCATCTTCAACAATTCGATCAGACTAAAAGACCAAATACTAAAATTTTTAGTCTTTGGTCCGGTCCAAGAATAGTCGTGTATAGTCGCGCGGTGTCTTAGCGATTCGCCTATTGTTGACAGTTATTCCAACGTAGCGCTTGGGGGGACGGACGAAATTCTAGCGTAACGCCTGCGTTAAACGGTCTCCTAGCGTCTCGCTCGGTGTGGGACGGAATCCTAACGTAATGCCTGTAGTTGGACGGTATCCTAGGATCACGCCAGAGAGACGGGCGGTATCCCAGAATCGCGCCTGGTCGGGCGAAGTGCTAGCATAGCGCTTAGAAGAGTTGCAATCGTGCGAACTGAGTGTGTGAGTAGAATGGGACAGGCGGTGTCCTAGCACTCCGCCTGCAAAACCCAAGCGGAGCACTAGAGTACTGCTTAGATTAGTGTATTAGATTAGTGTATTACTTAGATTACTGTATAAATTAGTGTATTAAATTAGTGTATTAATTAGTGTATTGTACTTAATTTAACTTACTGTAAGACATAAGCTTAAGTATAGGCGGAGATAGAGTTAGTGTTAGTGTTAGTGTTAGTGTTAGCTTACTGTAAGACATAAGCTTAATTAATTTGCTTAGTGTTAGTGTTAGTGTACTTAACTTAGCTTATTTTAGCTTGAGTATAAGCGGAGTGCTAGCATCACGTTAGATGGTAGGCGGCATGCTAGCAATGCGCTCCAACAAAGCGGTAATCCAGCAGCACGCTTGTGTGTGGGCGTGATTCTAGTACCCCGTTTCATCAGACGAACCCCTAGAACAACGCTTGATCAGGCGAACTACTAACTTCCCGCCCGTGTTTCTAAGCGAACTCCTAGATTAACGATTGGCTATGGGCGAATTCCTACGCCAAAGCTTAGCACCAAACGGTATTCTATGAACCCGCTCGACTATAACGACTATTCACTATAATTTCGACTACTTTAGTCATCTACAGTGGAAAATCCCGACTATCCACTATTAACAGTCGTTCCACTGCGCTTCGAAAAAACGGACTAAAGATAGTCGGGATAGTCGGTGTTTTCGAAGCGCAGTGGAACGACTGTTAATAGTGGATAGTCGGGATTTTCCATTGTAGCTGACTAGAAGTAGTCGAAATTATAGTGGATAGTCGTTATAGTCGAGCGGGTTCGTAGTATACTGTTTGGTGCTAACCGTTGGCGTAGGAATTCACCCAAAGCCAAGCGTTATTCTGGGACAACGCTTAGAAACACGGGCGGTAAGCTAGTAGTTCGCCTGATCAAGCGTTATCCTAGTGGTTCGTCTGATGAAACGGGGTACTAGGATCACGCTCGCCACCAGGCGGTGCACTAGAGATACGCCCCATCGAAACGGTGTACTAGAGATACGCCCAACGTCAGGCGAGATCCTAGAACTCCGCATGTGATTTGGTGTGTTGTGGGCGTTACTCTGGAGTTACACCCAACACTAGGCGAGATCCTAGATCTCCGCTTGTGATTTGGTGTGTCGTGGGCGTTACTCTAGAGCTACGCCCAACACCAGGCGAGATCCCAGCCGTTGCAATATTTTTACCGTTGAATGTACCGCGGTTGAGACGTTACCGTTGAGTTTACCGTTGACGTTGCAACGGCTATTTTTTTACAATATATATGGAATACTAGTCCAATTTCATTTTATTAAACTCACTCATTGCTATCTAGTTAGTATTCGAAAATAATTAAGTTCTTTTTCATTTAATAAGTTTCCGAATCGATTAGAATTATGGCGCCATCAAAACCACGAGGTCCAAATTTTACTGCATTTGAAGATATAACGATGTGTACAATTCATTTGTTAATATCTCAAGATTGTAGTATTGTTACCGATCAATCAGAAGAAAAATTATGGTCTCGCATATTATATGAGATGAAAGAAGCCATACCTTCGATGCCACAACGCACTTGGACATCCCTTCAGAAACGATTTCAAATTATTAGTAAAGATGTGGCACTTTTCTCTGCAAAGAAGGCGGAAGTGGAACGTGAACACCATACTGGATGGGGCCTCGAAAATAAGGTAACTACTCATTTAATTTTGACGATTACATTGATGTTTTGAATTGTATATCCTCCACTAAATTTAATTCAAAAAATAGATTGTAGAAGTAAAGAGGCTTTTCAAGGAAGCTAGTGGGAAAAGTTTTAAGCATGAAGAGTGCTACACAGTTATGTTAGATAATATAAATATTTCAGACGATCGACAGCTGTTTTCGATTCATCACAAGCTGAGTCAGATTACGAAAGCGGTGGGGACAACCGGGGAACACAAGACTTAAACGTAGATGCTTCCAGTGGCTATGAAGACATAGGAGATATCCCTAATACATATATCCGTCCAATGAGGAAAAAAAAGGCGAAACGACAAAAGTTAAAAGGGAAAGCAAAATTTAGCGCCCAACAGGAAATGATGGAAAATATTTATAGAGAGCAACAAAACTTCAACACCAAATATACAGAACAAACACAAATGAAGATGGCGCAGAGAGAAGCCGTCTTTGCAGCAAAACTAGCTAGGAAAGAAGCAGCCGAGGAGTTTCATATAATGACGATGGATCTCTCCGGGATGGATGATGTATCAAGACAGTAGATCGAACTTAAGAAGGAAGAAATTTTGAAGAAAATATTAAACCAACCATAAAGGATTCTTGGAATACCTTAAACCTTTGTGAAGGGCAGTATTATTAGCATTATCATATTAAGTTTCAACTTTTATGAATTAATTTAGTTATTTTCAGTTTATCTTTAACCGATATATTGTTATCTTTTAATGAATCCTAATTTTATTATAAATTTCAAAAAACAATTTAAGATTAATTCAGATACAACGATCTGATTTTACTTTCTTCAAACAAAATGACCGTTGGCACTCCATTTATAAAATGAACGTTGTCATACCCTATTCCACCACCATCACCATCACCTGCAAAGTCTCATCTTCTGCTTCAAAAACACAATTCTTGAAAAAATTTCAAACAAAACATACATAATGGAGGGTTCAAGCTCGTCACCAATTACCAAGTTTTTTCTTTGTATTTTTTCTGGTCATGTTGCAAGAGATTGTCCTTGGGAAGGTAGAAAATGCACACTACCCAACTGCAAGGGGTATCTGTTTCTTAGAAAAGCAAACAAAATAAAATACTGGATTTCAACCTTATGTGAAGTGCAATTACTGTGGAGTTTTCATCTGGTTAGCTTCTTATGTAGCTTCACACCAAGGTATTCCACCACCCATTCCACCAAATTTACCAGATGATGAAAAGTGGTTACAAGAGAAGCAATTTTATTGCTACTCATGTGGGGAAGCTGATCACATGGATTATAACTACAGAACCAACCTCTTACCATGCACAGATCCATGTTGTGATGGTAAGATGAAGCGGCTCACTTCTAAAAAACCTGAATCCATTGGAAACAAATAATACTTATGTCAAACATGTAAGAAGGTTAAGTTTCAATAAATATGTAACCAACTGTTGGAATATGTATGAACTAAGATATTGTCATACTATTATAACTTGGTAATAAAGTAAATAACTTTGCATACATTGCATTGCATAACATTTCTGGTAGTATTTTGCATTGATTTAGACTCGTTCATATCTGTGATGATGAAGAAGAAGAAAACATTGGAAATAAACTAGGATGCCGCCTACATTCTAACGTTGTGCTAGCACTCTGCTTAAGTTTAGGCGAGGTGCTAAGACTCCGCTCGCTTCTAGGCGTGGCCCTAGGAGTCCTCCTGGATGAATTTTTACATTATTGTGACCGTTTTGTTACCGTTGCCAACAGATATTTTTTATGTATATTCATACACCTATAAATAAATGAATTTATATCTATCATTCCCACTTTAAATCCACATTTTTTACGTTTCATAGAAAATTTCATTCCCACTTCAAATCCACATTTTTTACATTTGATAGAAAATTTGTAATCTTTCTTTTTCATGTAATGTCGGGTTACGAAAATTTTAGGCTTAATGCAGAGAATTTTACCCTAGAGGAAGATTTATCCCTATGTCGAAACATAGTCTTACATTATCCAGCAAGGGGTCATGAACGTCGGATGAATGGTTCAATGATCATGCGATGGTTAGAAGATATTCATGCTAACTTTTGTAATGAAACCGGTAACCCCAATAACCGGACCGAGCAGGCCTTTTTTGTCGATATGTGGAAATCACAAAGGAAGTACTAGAATTTTCTTCTTTAACCTTTAAGGTGAATGAAAGAAGAATTAGGAATGAAACTGATGATGAAGTTGTTGCCAGATCTCTGGAGGAATGGAGAAGATTGAAACGTTCAGATTTCAGGTATCATCCTCATTTCGAGATCCTAAGGGTGATGGAAGAATACAACCCTTTTGTGTTGATTATTCTCCGAAGATGTGAAGAACGTCGTTACGGGCGTCATACGACCCGTTGAAGGTTTGATAATAGGTTTGCTTAAGTGTTTAAGTGTAACCTATTGATTTAGTATAATTCATCTCCTTTAATGTATGCCTTTTCGATTCAATGAAATGATGTTACAAAATAAACTTACTTCCGGTTACAACAAAACTCTGAGATATTATTTGAAAAAATTTCAGAATAACCAAACTCTGACAAAAGGTAGAACAATATCTCAAAATCGGTTGTCAAAGTGAGCAGTTACTTCCGATTATATTTTGGACTTAATGAACTCGTAGCTTTCAACAAATGTGAACTCTTCTCTTTTTTCCTGATAGTAGTGCATTTTTGCGAAATCCTCCTACACAAGCATAGTAAAAAAAAACATAATTCATCAAGTTTACTGTGTTGTTATTGGAAGACCAAACAACTTAGGTTATGTAAAAGATACTTACAAATTGTTGGATCGACAATCCTAAATGGGTGGGGTTAAAGATTCGTTTTTGTATAGCTATATAATCAGCAATCCCTTTTCGGATAAACTGGTATCTATCATGAATTTGTTCAAGAGATCTTTGGTTTGGATTTCCACTTTCTCGAGCATATTGTATATAGATCCTACCCCAAAAGGTTTCAGGTTCAACCCTTCCAGGTATGAAATCTTCACGTATGGTTTCGTTATGCCAGGTTTTGGTTATAGCCAAGTCTTCAGCTGAATCAAATGTTGCTATGTTTGTAGGTAGAGTTATGAAGTGAATTACAAAGAGGAGATGATTAAATGGAATTTGTAGAGTGTATGAAACTAGGTACTTGTGGTATTTGGTAGAGAACACACATGTATTTATAGGATAAAGAGAGAGACTTAACGGCTAGTATTTTCAAAAACTTACTATTTGGCATGATTTATCTATAAACACAAAATTGGTCTATAAAAACTCACTATTTGGCATGATATTCAAAAACTCACTTTCGCAGGCATCGCGGCTACACTTAGCATGTGCAGCAAGCCTTTAAACCCCTAGGTGCCCCTAGCGGCCGAGTTTTGTCTCAGAAGGGTTTACAAGAGATTTACCCACAAAACCTAACCAGAGGATTACAAAATTTTAATCATCACCAAATTCTGACCATAAGTGTTCGATCAAGTCATTTTGCAAACGTAAATGAGTATCTTTGTCGAATACTGCACGTCTGCGTTGGTCCATTCTCATTTGAGAAAGTTCAGCAGTGTCGTATCTAGAAATATTTACCGGTGCACCGTGGCTGAGTTGATCATATTCATGCGGCCAATCACTGGGTAAACGCTCATCCTCCACTATCATATTATGTAGAATGATGACAGTTTTCATTATATATGCTAATACGTCAGGATTCCACATTCGTGCAGGTTGCTTGATGATTGCAAATTGATTTTGCAGTACTCCGAAGCCGCGTTCTACATCTTTTTCGGCATGCCTCCTTCATAGCAGAAAATTTATGTTTCTTCTGTGATTCTGGATGTTTAATCGACATCACAATAGTAGTTATCTCTGGGTATATTCCATCACCAAGAAAATACCCCATATCGTACTGATTTCCGTTGACAACAAGGTTCACAGCCGGTGCTTTCCCGTTGATTAGCTTTTTAAAAATATACGAACGGTTCATCACATTTATATCATTGTTAGAACCAGACATACCAAAAAATGCATGCCAAAACCATAGATCGTATGACATCACTGCCTCCAGGATAATACTTTCACTACCTTTGTACGCAGTGTAAGCACCGGATTCAGCCGATGGGCATTTATCCCATTTCCAGTGCATGCAATCAACACTACCAAGCATCCCCGGAAATCCCCTTTTTTGGTTCTCAGCAAGAAGGAGTTGAACATCACGCTTAGTTGGTGTGAGCAAATATTCTTTCTCGTACAGATGGACTATCGTCTTACAAAACCTACGAGTTGCTTCCAAAACTGTGGTTTCGCCGATTCGTAAATACTCATTTATTGCATCTACCGCAAACCGTAAGCTAAAAATCGAATTGCTGCAGTAATTTTTTGCTGAGGGGTTAATCCAGGAACACCACAAGCATCTTTTTTTTGAACAAAATACTTATTTACAGCTACTACATCTCCCAATATACGGTTAAATAATTCTCGCCATATTCTAAATCTTCTACGAAATACATTTGGAGGAAACGTCGGGTTTTTGCTAAAGTAATCTTTCCATAGAAGTTTTGCACCATCATCATGGCGTCTTTGTATTTTGATACGCGTTTGACACCAATTCATACTTGAACCGATTAATCCGGCAGTGAGTGCTTGATTATTTAGGCTAATTGCAAGTGAACCTTCATCTGATGAGTACATACTAATGTTAGCATCATCAGACGGTAAAGAAGAAGAAGAAGAAGAAGAAGAATGGGGAGTAATAGAAGAACAAGAACCATAGTATTGATTGTTATTTTGATAGTATGCCATTTGCTTTATGATGTTTGTATTTTTGGTTTGTATAATTCATCCTCTTGAGTGTTCAATTTATAGGGAAATAAAGATAAGATTTTGAGTGTTGAATTGATAATACACAGTTGGTATTTTAATGCAAAAACAGAGTTATGGGGTAGACATACGCATGGGATATATGAAATGTTGGTTGACAAAACAATACCAAATGAAAAAAACAACAAAGAAAAAAAAATAAGACTTTTGAATTGACAATACACGGTTGGTATTTTAATGCAAAAACAGAGTTATGGGGTAGACATACGTATGGGTGATATGAAATGTCGGTTGAGAAGAAAAAACTAATATAAATGATAAATTAAACGATTATAAATGTAAGAAAAAATATTTGAAAAGACAATTCAAATCTGAGAAAATAAATAGTTTAATATTCAACTAACAATTCAATGTTAATGAATAACTACTCTTACGCATCTTGATTCTCCAACGCCGAGCGCGGGGGCATAAATGGAGGCATAGATGGTCTGGCATTATAGTTATTTGATTGCATTGTTGATGAAGATCCCTGACCCATGGTGTTCCACATTGGTGGTGGCATATTCTGAGCATACGTGTCAAACCCAATGGGTGGTTGTTGTTGACGAAAATGGGCAAGCTGTGAGTTCAACATGCCAACCTCATTTCGTAGACCCTGTAATTCTACTTCTTTGGCAATGAAAGAGTGCATCCTATCCTTAGTTTCATTTAACGTAAATTCACGAAACTCTTGGGTAAAATCAGTCAACTCTTGAACTAAATCATAAGCCGCGACCTGTGATGAAAATAATGAAATCAAATAATGAACCATCATTGTATACTAAAATGAAATTTATATTGTTTTGTTGTATACTTACGTATGTTAGCTGTTGTGGGGGCGGAATGGGCACATGTTCACGACGACGTTGGATGTTGTGTTTAATACGGTCACCAGCATAACCGTACGTTTCAACCTCCCAATCGACTTTCGTGGCATATTTGTACAGGTTAGTCACATGTCGCCAATACTCAAAATACTAATCATAGTTAACGACACGTACTAATTCACTAGCAGGGACCTGAAAGTTTACGCTCATCTTCTCAAACACATCGTCACTTAAGTTGGAAATACAACTAGGGGGGTTGGGAGGAACGCCCCATGTTGGATTGTTCTGCCTCCAACACCGGTCTTCGAGATACATGTTATTATTTATCCAAGAAAAGTACAATAAACAAATAAACCAATCAGTTAACCAAAATACAAAGAAAATAAAAAATAATCGACTGAAAATAAATTATAAACTCACGGTGCCTAGCCAAGTGAAAATTGCTTTTCTCCCAGACAACTGTACATCTCTCCGTCCAATTTCAGATGCCAGGACGTGGTCTGCATTTTCTCACGGTTTCCAGGTCACAGAGTCTACAGACAACTGATTCAGATCAGTCCTTGAACGAACAATGTCAATACCCTTCCTCCGGCTGCCCGTCCACCGACGACATCTTGGACACTCATGTTCACTCTCAGGCCAACGGTTCCTAGGCCGACAAATACCCAGATATTCGTACCCCCAAAACTATAATATCATGACAACCAATGGTATAAATAACTGAGAAACAAAAAAAAAACAATTTATTAGAATTATAAATAACACTAACAAATTTACCTCCAAAATTTGGAAGGGTCCGGCCAATGACTTTTGTCCCCTGCCAGATGAGGCGAGACCGGAATACAATTTAAAAAATGTAGGAGAACCCCAGTCATACTGGTCAACTACATTTAGATCCTCAAAAGAAGCTAACCATCTAGCATCAATATACGTTTTTGCATTTGAAAAGAAGAACTGACCCAAAACATACATATATAAGGCTCTGGCCACTCTATCAGCAAGCCTACTATCATTGTTAGCCGCAGTCAAAGTTTGTTGATCAAAATATGTGCTCAAAAGTTTGACAGTAATTGCATCTAAAACCCACTGGCACGGAATACCTTCTCTTTTACAAACCACACTATCTTCGAGTTCAGGAAATATATGCTCTCGGACATATTCAAATTGAAACTTCCCTGCGTCATACTGAACAGATCTACCAACACCAATACTAATTCCTGTCAACATTACCCAATCAAGGGGAGTGAACCCTAGCTCACCAAACGAGAAGTAAAGTGTTTTTCGTTTTCAATAATATATTTGACCCTAGGAGCATGTTTAATAATACCTTGGTAGGTCTGAAGGACGGATTTGAGGGAACCACAATGAGAAAACTTGAAATGGGCATCGCTTGAATACGTTATATTGGTGGAGGCGTGATCCTCAGTATCTTCCACAACTGTATAATGTTCCAACCCGGGAACATCGATCGTTTCTTCAATAATACGGTCGTCATCTGAATCCTCCACGACTTTAGTCTTCTTGGCCCTCTTCCTTCGTCCAACGAATCTGGACGTCACACTGCTCGACATCTGGGCAAACAATTCATACAACATTGAAAATCATGAGTAATCCCCACAAATGCAGAAAGATAAAAATCTACAATAATTAATAAATCAAGGAATAACATAATTACAAAAGTAATTATCTAATTATATAATCATATGTACCAATATAGAAAAATCAAACATTCTTGAACAAAATTCATCATTAACCAAATACTTCAATCTCAAGGCCCCAATTGTACCAAATATCATCAAAATTCACCAATTGCAAATTCTTCCATACACATAGGTTTTAAAACATAAACATTCCAAATTCCCAAATTTTCAAGACAATCTAGTCAATTTATCAAAAAAATTAACCACAACCCAACTAAAATTAAACAACAACTTAATCAATTATATCTTCAATTCAACAAATTATCATCAATTTTTTATACCCAATTTACAACAATCATAAACCCTAAAAATTATCCCAATTCAATAATTACAATTTCTAATACCTAATTTCATAATCACATGTTTCATACCCTCAAAATTATCTCAATTTCATAATCACATGTTTAATCATTCAACATATGTAACCAATTTAACTAACAAAACCTAATAATAAAACATACTCTACATTTAATTTACAAAACAAAATTTAATTAAAAAAACAAAAGAAATTAGAAATTACCTTGATTGATTGCGCTTGGATGTTTCAAAATACTTTAAGCGGAGTTAAAAACGTAGGCGGGACGCTGGGTTCTCGTATGGGAAAATCAGTGTGAGATGGTTGTGGGCGGAATAGGGTTTGAGTTCGAAAGCAATTGGGGTTCAGGAGGGTATGAAACATAAGGGTTCGCTGCTACAAATAGGAAGATAGAATGGGGCGGGCTCCTAGCAGCTCGCCTGGAATCCCAGGCGGTGCGCTAGGACACTGCCCGTCCCATTCAATTCACACACTTGGTTCGCACGATTGTAACTATTCTAGGCGCGATGCTAGTACTTCGCCCGACCAAACGCGATTCTGCGATACCGCCCGTATCTTTGGCGTGATCCTAGGATATCGTCCAACTACAAGCGTTACGCTAACATTCCGTCCCACATCAAGCGAGACGTTAGGAGACCGTTTAGCACAAGCGTTACGCTAGAATTTTGCCCGTCCCCCTAAGCACTATGTTGGAATACCGCTCAACAACAGACGAATTGCTAAGATCCCGCCCGACTATACACGACTATTTTTAGGTCAGACCAAAGACTAAAATTTTTAATCTTTGATCGTTTAATCTGATCATGCCCTTATAGACGCTCTAATACATATACCGAAAATGTCAAACTATAACTCTTCTAAAATAGTGCGCACAAAAACGAGTTCATTATGATCCAACCCAAAGACTCTACGGTTGTGCCACAAGTTTTATGTGACATTTTAATTTTACTTTTTATGCAACGTGGGGCTCAGGTCCCTAACATATATATTAATAATGTTAAACTAAAACTCTTTCAACCGAGGGCGTATAAAAATGAGTTTATTATGATATTCATTTTAGGTTGAATGTTAAACCGATACCTTATTTGCATAATGCTCTAGCCAATTCATTTATTAAAATATTATTAATAATCTTCATATAAAAATATATAAAAATAATTTTTATATTATTCTTTTCCACTTCTTTAAAAAAGAATATTAAAAAAATACGATAACAAATTTTTCTAACACAATTTTAGTTCTTTTAGAAAATATGATATGAAAACAAAAAATTTCACCTTAAAATTATATTAGAAGAATTATTATACTATTAACACGAAAAATCTTAGTTTTATATTTTTAAACCAGATAATGACGATCCACAGAAAATAAATTATTTAGACCTCTATGCAAAATGACTTTTACTCCTTTTTTTTTTTTAACGACTTCATGAAAACCCGAACAGAAGACTCGGTTTACAACAACAACACATCTTGTGTCAAACTAGAATGGGAAAAGAAATGATCAAAAAGTAGTCAGAACACCACCAAGATTAGAAGTGGTTATTAAAATAGGCATGTAGATTTTTATTCATAACTAAGAATGAAATATGACATGACTGTGATTCACCATCGTAAAGTTAACGAAACAAGAACTTTTTTGGTACATTTGTAACATGTTTACTAATTTAATATTTTGGTTTAAACAACTTATTTACTTGTGACTGGCTAGTTATTTATGTGTCAGTAAACACTTACAAATTTTGTATCATTTTGGGGTGTTGGCCTTAACTTCTTTGTCGACATGCATATGTATTAGTCCCAAAACTAAAGTTATTTGGAAAGCAAATGCCACAATCAGTATTAAAGAGCAAGATCATATTCCTCAAATAAGTATTTTCTGAATGAAATATGTCATATTCTATTGGCTCCTCCTCTTCTGACTTCTCATATGCCAAGTGAAGATGACCCTATGTCATGTGGCTGCTACCTGCAAGGAAATTGTATCACAAATAATAAACCAACATCGTTTTTTCTAGTTAATATCTCAATAATGTAAAGGTCCAATTTCGATCGGAATTTTGTTTCTTAATATGAATCTTAAAAAGACGATAATACCCTTACAATTTTGAGAGACACGGAATTTTTACAACTCCCACCATTACAGTTGCAGCTGAAGTTTAATCTTTGTAGAGATATATACTAATATCCATATATAAAAAACTTTGGTACATATAAAATATAATTTTCTTTTTATGGATGAAATCCTGGAAAAAATAGAAAGAAAAGGTAATCAAGATTAAAACCTAACCAAAAACTAATCCAAATATACAAACACAATAATAAAAAATCGTTAATTTTATAACATCACTTAGAAAGTCGATTAGTGAGAAAAATTACTTAAAAAATTTGTAGAAATCTTAAAAGACAAATCATTACTTATTACAAATAAAACAATTAAAAGATTAAAACTATAAAAAATGTTGATCCAATTCCATCAATTGTAATCCAACCATTACATTAGCATATTAAAGAAAAAAGAGTTCTAAATCCGATCCAATACTATTTTAATCATTTTTTTCTTTCTTTTACTCTCAACTCTTTATTTTAAGAAATACCGAGATTTCTAAAGTTCATTTATCTACAACAGTAATACAGTGAAATAAAGTTCTTGCAAACAGATACTAGATCAAGATTATTATTTTTTTCTCAAAATTCAAAATTCAAATTAAAGCATGAAAGTTTAATTACTTTATTGGAACAACAAAATAAGAACGGAAGATGATCGATAACTCAAGAGAAAGAGAAAGAGAAGGATATTGTAAAAACAAAATAACGGAGAGGAGAAAGAGAAGCAACAGTCGAAAAAGGAAAATGAAAAGATAAATGAAATATCTTAAATTACTCTTTACCTTTTAAATTTCCCGCCACATGTTGATTATAAATGACAGTATTAACAACGGACACGTGAAATGATAATTTTAGTGGGGCACCTTTGTTTGATCTTTGATGTAGATAAATATATTAAAGTTCTCTCTACTCTGTAGTAATCATTTTTCTAGTTATACATATGGATCTATAATATAAAATTATAACTTTAAATGAGATGGCATTCACTAGATTATGAACAAGAGTTAGTAAACAAGGTGGATATCTCCCTTTGGTTTTTTACCGAAGATTATATGAAAGCTCAAGAGACTTCATTAATGGTGAAGTTGGTTATTACAAGCGTGGATCCTTAATCTCTATTCTTTGAGATTACTCAGTATTCATTCTCATCTTAGAAAAAAATCATATCATCACACCGATAACTATCTAAGTATTCATAGATAAAACTGCTTATACATTTTAATTTACTATTGCACAGTCTACACTTTTTGATGTCTCATCCTACGTGAGAATCTTATTATTTTTATTCTCCTCTGATGAGTATTTGCTTGTGCTTGTGTACTACATGCTTCTGACGAATCTCCATCTAAGCTCGGGTCTTTCACGATCCTCGTGTGTCTTCTATCGCTTGCACATTCTCCAAAGCTTTTTGTGCTGTCTTGTCGTCTTCCTCTCCCGAGTCTGATAAAGTCCAACTCTACACGTCTGTCTTTTGCATTTAATGCTCATGTTCTCTTATTCAAACGTGCTCGTTGATGTAGTAAAGATGTTTTCAACGTGTCTTGATCTGGTGCTGGCGGTAGATATCTCGAAATACAGATGATAATTTTTTAACTTATTTTTCATACTTTTCAATGTTATCTTCTTATATCTTTGGTGTCCTAAGATTACTCCACGTGGCAACCAGATATTTTACTATCACATACTGTGCTATACAAATGTAATAAAATTTATCTTCCTATATTTTTAAACAACTAATATATGAATACGCAAATCAAAATGTACTTTCAACGTAACATTTGTCTTTTTGATATCATGTGAAACTAGATATAGTTTTAGGAGATATGCAATGGAAATTTTGGTCGAGTGTACCGTGTACGTTGAGTGGGTCATGGACCAGATGATATTTAGGTGAAAGTATGTGCGAGCTAATGCTATTCAGGTAAAAGTACAAACAACAAGCATATTGCCCGTGTGTCTTTGCTGTAATATAGTGAAGCTGCGTTTGAATTGCTAAAGCAATATGTTTTTGTTTGAATTGCTAAAGCAATATGTTTGTGCGGCAGGTGCGTAATACGTGCGGTTTCCGCTAGTAGATATGGAAGGAGTCTACAAAATCCCCGGCATTAGGGACTCAATTTTTTAAACCCTGGATGCAACCCAGCTAGAAGTTAGCCCCGAGAAGATAAGCAGGAAGTTAGTTTGTAGTCCCTGGTGACCTGCCTTGACTTCTTACAGAACCCTACAACATTGTTTACACCTACCGTGGCCAAGGTGGGCCAAATTCATAAATGTTGGAATTCAATTTTGTGAATGCAACTATACCCAAGATTGTACCCATTGTGAATGAACTACACAAGACAAGATACTATTCTCTGAAAACTCAAACGTACAACAAACTCAAATTTCTTCAAAACCAACAACAAAGGACATTTCTTAAGAACTTTCCAAACTAACATGGATCTCTCACTCAAACCATCAATGGAGGTCAGTAGTAAGAGCCTTGTTAAAGAAAACATACACGACGATGAACTTGCGGCAGTAAAAGCCGCAGCACTGGCATGGTACCAACACAGATCAGGTTTCGAGGGAAAGGGTAAATCAATTCAGGAATTCGATCATGCTAATAAAATACAAAGGCCTATTATACAGTCAAGATACAAGCTAGAAGCGATGAGGTATGCCAATGAAATTTCAAGTGGTCATGAATCGGAAACATCATCTAGCAGCTTGGTTTCAAGTCCAACCCCAACTGATACTACTTCATTATTTGACGCTTATGATATCGCCAGAATTTCGCAACAGCTTGATAGTTTTATTGTGACCAAGTTACACCATGAACCGAGTAGGCAGGGTCGTCGAGGAAATTCATGGATGCACGGTGGTGGTGACACCCTGGTGGACATGAATGAGAAAAAGCTAAGGAAGAAACCGAACCCTCTGTCTTGGCTAAGTTACCGGTCGTCATGGTTAAATTACGGTGGAATATGCAGATCGACGGATGACGTGGTGGAAACGAGATCATTCGTCGGGTCACGGCCTCGTATGGATGTCCCCGATGGTATTAGCCACAGAAGATATGCTAAATCATATTTACACTCTTGAAATTGCCACAAAAGCTCGAACCTATTGAGTTCAAGTAAAACTATAGAAGGTTAGAAATGAAGGGATCCACCTTGTTCGAATTTCGGCTGTCAAAAAAACACTATGCTTTTTTCTCTTTTCAAATTAACGGAAAATAAATAGGAAGATGTATTGCGCATTAAATGAAGAATTAATATGACATTTGAATTTGTATGTATATATATTAATGAATGTATAATTGAAGACTTCAGTTAATGGTAATATCCAACTAAATATCCACAGAAGTGGACCAAGTCCACATTACAGAGTCGTGGTCATATAAGGTACAGGCATTTCTTCTGCTCTAGCGAAGATAATACTTTCTTTTAGTCATATGATAAATCAAATCCATGGAAGAAACCCTTGATGAAGATTTTGGAGCCAGTTAATTCCTATACTCAGACATCTCAACTACTACCACATTTCACAGTACCAAATTCATTAAAATCGTTTGTCGTCAAAAAACTGACCTTCACATGTTTCTGCCATAATCCTACAGCCACGACAACGAGGTACTTAAGTATAGTAGTAACCTTGTGTGTGTTTAAGTCACGGTAAATAACATTGTTAGCCCTTCTAGCAGTCTTGGCCGGAGCAGCATGATCAGCTCACCGTACAGCAAATCCACAATCCAGGCAAAATAAAAAAAAACTCCAGGTCACCCCAACGGCATATCATATCGATAGTAATAGATAAAACTAACAAGCTTTTCAGTAGTAAACAAACATTAATCAGTACAAAATTCACTGTTTTTGCTTGCAGGCAGCTGGAACAAGAACAAAATTATCAAACTGCCCGTGGCAGCTCTTACATTTTAAATTAACAACGCATCCCAATGATCTACAAGCTTGAAACTATAACTATCAAAACGAACTTCAAAACTATGGTTAAATTTAGTAATGGGTTTCAGGTTTTAGTTCTTAAACTGTAGTTGAATCCAAACCTTTAATGACTGAAATTACTCTCCATGCCAAACTCTGATCAACCAATGACCATTTGCAGCAGAAAGATACTACCGAATCAATATCGGAAAAGTCTTTGATCTTGTAAGGACAGTTACTGTTTTCCTGGCAAATGGAGACATGAAATGATTCTACTTGTAAATGGTCTGAAAACTCTTGTATTTTCTCTTCTACGAGATCCTTAGAAAGTTCCAAAAATAATAGGTGAAGCTGAGATTGTTGGTCGGGTAAAGGAAGCTCCTTCGTCGTAGAAGAACAGTCAGAGCTTTGAGCTAATGCATTTGATGAGTTACCCGATTCAGAAATAGTGGATACCCTAGATAATGACTGACAAATCGTCATTATGTTTATCTTGCTCTTGAAGCAACAGAGTACCAGCATTTACAGGGCAACAGTAAGCAAACTGAATCTTGTGTTCTTCAAGCGCTAACATCGGCATTAGTTCACCTTTGTGTACTGCCTTGTCTCTTTTGTTTTTTCCATTATCAAAAACCCTTCTGCAACAGATTCATTTGGTGTAATTGGCAAGGAAACAGTGGTTGTGTTATTGGTACTTGAACCACAGGAGCTTTTTGACCATTTGTAAGTCGGCTTTAAGCAATTGCGAATAAATGATTCAGAGGCATCTATTTTCAAGTACTGAGTTGAAGTGATGTGAACAGATTCATTATTGGCAGGACAATAACATGGAATCTGCAATTCAGATTCTATTCTTCCTTTCAGTGTTGCCATCTTTGGTTTCTCACCATGGACAAGTATCACGTGCTTTGGAGACAAGAACTTGACAAGATCCATAATCCCTTTTGCATCTGTATGAGGACTAAATGATAGCTGATGAATCTACAACAGAGAAAACTCATTCAATTTAGAAAGCGTAAAAGAGTGAAGCAACACGTAAGAATTTAACTCTGGTACAAAAGATTTGATCTTTGCTTTGTATATATTATGAACCTGCAAGCAATATCTTATGTCTTTCTGATGCACCCATGTCCCTTGTCAAGATAACTGCTAGATTAACTTAAGTCTTAATTGGACTTCTTTTGCTCGCATTTCAGTTAGCCTAAAAAGTATATTGATTGAAAAATATTTTGAAACCAGCCAAAATGGATGAAATTTGAAAGATGATAATCACATAACCTGGCACTTGACGTCGATTTGAGTTTCCTTATCCACGAATATTTTGCCTTGTCTGCCCGACATCAGCTTATGTCCTACAGTTCCAGCCACACAATACCTGTATAAAAGGAAAGGCTTCAGTTAATTCTGGCAAGAAAAGTACCCTGGAAGTGTTATAACAATGCGCTCATAGAAATGTACCCTGGAAGTGTAATAAGATTCTTTTCTGACGGAGCCCACAGCTTGAAAACTTCAAGTGAAAATCCACCACTGAGCATCCCAGGTGTTGCAAAGAGAACACAAGGTCCAGGAGCATTTATTAGAGAACGTTCAAAACTGCAAACTACACTGCCCACACAAATATAAATTAGAACCATGGAGTTAGTTTAGCAACAAAGTTAATCAACAAGAGTGTTTCTCTATGGTTTAGTCAGTAGTTGATAATAAAAACTTCCATGGTCTAGTAAGAAGTTGCTGAGACTAATGAAAATTCTAAAAGTAAGACACTGATGTGAGTGCATCCCTGTATGACAAAGCCATCAATGTTAGATGTTCATTATTTTAATCATTTATGATTATCTCAAGTTAACAATGTGACTAGTGTTCCACACAAGCATAAACTATCACTCTTAACCTGTAAAGATACCATTTGCTGCGCAGAGAAGTCTTTGAAGCAATTGGAAAACAGCACTAAGCATTTGTATTTTGTTTACAAGCTTAAGAAAAACCCTAGAATAATTCTACATGCTGGCTTTGTGATATAACATTACCATCTATAAAGTAGATAACAAATCAGTATAAATGTACCGTGTTTGAAGTCAAACGCATTCTTTGTGGCATATGAATCTTTGACATTTTGGCTGGTCCACGCAATAAGCATCTTATAATACATATTTGCTTGAATAGTTAAACCTGGAGATATCACAATTCTTTTCATACATAAGAGCATCAATTTAAAGCATGATAAGTCAGGGTGCATGAGATATAAGAGAATAAAAAGTGACAAAGCGTAGATTAGGACAAATGTAGAGGGAAACAATGTCTTTCCATGACAGGAGCTAGCGTGTTCTCCTAAGAAATACTACGTATCAAATGTAGAGGGCAACAATGTCTTTCCAGACAGGTGCTAGCGTGTTCTCCTAAGAAGTATCAAAAACTACTGCATCATCGTGCAGTATCCATTAGGATACACGAGAGGTGAATCTTGATCCATGCTCAGCTTACAAAAGAAGACATATGGTGTTCAAAGGAACAAAACATTTGAAATTCCAGGAAACAGTATCTAAGATCAACAGTGTGTAGAAACTAAATCTAGTACTCTGAACTTACCGTTTTACGGTCAAACTTTATGAAGACATAAAGTACAGAATTTAGAGAGAAAAGTAAATAACTTATAGTTTGGCTCCACATACCAGCAGAGAAGTAAATAGGAATCTTTAGGTTCAAGCGCTCCCAGTAATCATCCAATAATATGCAAAGCTCCCATTACAAGGAGGATAAAATAATAAGAACTATTATAGATATTGGGAACACAAAACTTTATAATTTCTATTGTTCCAAATGCTCACATAGGTCTCAGTGTCTCATATAATCATTAAATCACTTCTCAAAATATCTGTTGATGGTAACAACTAAAAACATTCACCGCGGTCAAAGCACCAGTTCTTCTTGATTACGGAACATGCCAATACAATAAAATTCCTAATGTAGAAGAGAAATAAAGGCTCAGAAATCACCTGTGCTCGCCCCAAAGCAAATGTTGGAATTAACCTTCCCTCCACCAGCTTTATGAACCTAAACACCAACAGATATTGGAACAATGTAAAAGACATATAAAAGCATTTTGTAAATAAAACCATTATATACTTCTGCAAGCACTAATATACTGAAGAGGTCGCTGCCAAAATTGTTAGATTGAGGTGATATACATCTCAAATATCAAAAAAGAAATTCAAAACAGCATTTATGAATATTTAGATATTTTGATACAATTGTATCAAATTATCATAAGACTTAACCATCAATCTCCTTTTTTGGCGGATAATGCTAAACTATTAGAGTAAAAGCCAAAAACTCTAAGAAATTACTCCAAATAGTAATCCTACCCTGAGTGACGATCCAATTTTTTAGAATCATGAACCATTAACACAGTCTCTTTGATTCAAAACACTACAGCTAAGACCATAAACCAAATATCCTACGGTGCAACCTATAATCTAATTGTTTTGGTGGCGACCTCATAAGTGTTGTCATAAGGTTCAACTTTTGACAGAATAATTCATGCATGAAATAGTTGCTTAAAGTGCACAGCAAATTTGCTATAGCGTGAACTGAGAACTAAAAACACAACCTGTACTACTGGGGCCCAAAAAGAATATTACAAATGAGAAGATGAAAAACAAAACAATAATAGGACATCAATGTGGATGTCATACAAATAGGGAGGGAAGTAATATAGGTCACGTACAGCCTTAAGAAATTCCCTCTCACGAGCGTATTTTGAATCGCGTATTGTTGTTGCATATGTAAACCTTCACAGAAGAGAGTGGTAATCATTATTGTGAAAAATTAAACAAATTGAAAAAATCACTCAATAGTTTCATAAAAACTGTAGCTGATGTCCCATATAATGATGCTAAATTCAAGTAATTATAAAAGGTTGTTAAGATACAAATTGATAGGAAGAGGGGTGCTGAAGCTCCAGAGCCCAATATAATTCCATGATTTAAAACACCCCAGCATAAATTAAGATTTTAAGATACGTAAGAGAAGACACTCAGGACAGCGCATACGCATTTACACTGTTATGACGAGGTCTAACTGTAATCGATCTATTTGAACAGCTCCAAGATGTCTATCAGGCGTCATATTATAATCCCCGGTATACACAAAAGCACTATCTCCAACATTTGCATAAAACATTGCAGCACCAAGTACCTTCACAGAAATTTAAACAATGCTTCAGGCGAACACATGAGAAGATAAGAAAGCAGTAACATTCCACAGTATTATTTGATGGAAGACACAGGAACCAAAGAACTGCATAAAGACATTGCAAATAAGAGATGCAGAATAAAAACTCAGCTGACAATTGTTTCTTTTTTGATTAGTAACTCGTGGAACTTAACGCTATCTAAGCGACAACTAACATATTTAGCACTAAGCAATTGATGCTAGGAATACAGAAAACTGATCAGACAGGCTGTCAGCATATCCAGTTTGTTGTAGGCAAAATAGTTGAAAATTTTGGCCCTAGAATCTCAACTTAGAAATCTTATGGATATATGTACAAGCATCGTTGTTAGACATCTAGGAAAAGAGCTAACAAAAAAGTTCAGGTAACATACATGTCCGGCATAGTATGCTCGTATTTGAAGATCTTTGTCGACCTGAATAGTTTGCTTCAAGTCCACAGCTGTAATTGCAAGTACCAAAGCAATACATGATTAGGCCAGATAAGTGAAACAAGAAAATGAGCATCCCAAACAAGAATCACATTGCAACATTATACCTTATTTATATCTACTCAAACAAAAACTACTAACCAATGTTTAACACGCCCAAAGACCAAAACAGGAAGGAGGCAGATGGGGAAAAAGTAAAAAAGAAAGAAAGAGAACTCATGAGGTCATAAACCAACTAGCAGGAAAGAGAATTTATTTGCAAAAAAGAAAAGTAAAATAAATGGACTCACAATACAGAGTTAAGGCTCTTATTTCAACCCCGAATAATAAAGGAGGCCCCTTATGGCAAAAATCGCATTCCTGGTAACTGAAAACATGTCAACATTCATGGAACTAGCAATTTCTTTCACACCAAACTCAAACCACACTGAAACTGTAAATAACTCGATTTTTTTAATTTATCTAGTGAAAGAGACAACTACCTTTCTTCATACAATCCATGATATGATCAGATGTAAACTGTTCTTCCTCTCCTCTTTGATCTACCATCACTTTTCGTTAATCCCCCAACATCAATGGAGACAATGCCCTCGTCGAATACTACATTATAAGCAAGCTTTTCAATACAAAAACCAAAGATTTATATAGAAGTGCCAAAACATGAAGAAGCTCAAAAATGTTATAATCATCTGCTCATTGTAAATTGGCATGCCACCCTCACCAATTTAACATTACCACAAGCATCATTTGTTTCTATGTTTAGTAAAAGACTAAATAGACAGTTTTCATAACTCACAGTCATGTAAATTGGCCCATTGTAAATGATCCAAGTGACTGAAAATTTTGCAATCTCAGAAAATTCAAACTCCATGAACACAAAAACAATCTAGTGAACAATAAATTGAGAATAGATAAACCCTAACGTAACAAGATTTACTTACAAATGGGTGATGATAACACATGTAAGAGAGGCATTAAAGTCAGCGGAATCAGAAATGAGACAAAATCAGGATATCTTCGATGATCTTGGTACCCCATATGCATTCCACAATCGAACATGATTCTTTTCTCTCCAATTGTCACCACAACACAGCTTTTTCCTACTTCTTTTCCAGCACCTAATCAGAGTGAGAAACTATGACTGATTTTAGAGGGGTAATCCCTTTGTTTATTAGAAAGAAAAAAACAAATATACTGAGAAGAGAAGGATATTTACTTACCTAAAACCAGACAATCGATCGCCATGGCTACTCTGCAAAACCGAGAGTGGAAGGTAGAGGGAGTGCCTTTGCGCCCTTTCCTGCCCAGCACTTTGTTCGTTTTCAAAGTTTAGCTGCAACGACTAAACCTTAAAGAGTTAAAGGTATTAATGGTAAGCGAGGGTGCGTGTGAGTTTATGTGAGGAGTAGTAGACATTCTGCCTATATATTCTGCCAAGCATGCTTAGCAAAAGTAAGTCTGTATTGCGTAAAATTCCTAGCTATACTGCTACCATCAAAAACACCGTTACCCTAAAATACATTTTATCTTTGCAACATATGTACGCTGCGTAGCTATACGTTTTGATGTTCCAAGAGGTCGAAAAATTGTGTAACTATTTGCTGAACAAAGTACTCGAAAAAGTAACGAAACTATCTGGTAATTATGTCTAGCAACCAATACTAGAACCAAATAAAAAAGTTCAGATATTTTCATAATCAAGGTTCTTAAAACTCTAATGCTGTAATTTATAAAGATCACTGACTAATATCCGCCAAGCTGTCCTAAGCAATGCTATTTCATGTAAATAAGAATAAAGAACTGAGAAGAGTAAACAAACCTGTGTCTCATAATTTGTAGTATCAGACGCTCATAAAGAAATGCATTTCAAAGAAAATAGAGAAGGGAAAGAAAAAAATGGAAAGCGGCTGGCGGGATTAAATATATCAGCCCAACTTTGTAAATACCAAGCCCAACCTCATGTAAGCTTATTTGATGGATGTTTTTAGTGGAAAAGATTTTTTCTGGAGCATTATTGTTTACCTTTCAGTTTTCTGGAGCATTATTGATTTACAAAGTTACTCTAAGTCTCTAACTGCCTAGCCACGGTCCGACTCAAGGCCAACTCTGGGAAACTAGTATGCTCACATCCTACGTTATTGTAGACAGACATTCATGATTGTGTGTTAAGGTGTTACTGTTCTGACCTGCCCTACATAGGTTTTTAGATTAGCATCTCAAAACAAAAAAAATCCATAGCAGAAGCCCAATTAAAAAGCAACGAATGGAGTCATAATCATTTAGTACGCCACATGCTAATTGGACGACTGAGAGGAGTCCTCTATATGGTGACTCCTCTATCATCTGTCAGAAACATTTTTATGGTACCATTGTTTTTTTTCATTTTTTTCTCATATAATTTTCTTTAAAATTGATCAAATCTCAATCAATTTTGATCAAACTTTCCCAATTCGTCTAATTGACCAACAACCTCACTTCAATTTCACATCAATTTCTACTTTTTCTCAACGAGTTTCATCAATTTCTACTTTTCATTTCATTTCATCAAAATCAGTTTTTTTCTTTCACAATTTCTTGAAATTGAGATAGAATGTTAGATAATCAAACAAATTGATTATAAAATTGGAGCAAACACAATTAAACAAACAAATTCACTGTTCAAAGTTCTTCAAAATAGCCATCAGATCAATCGGAACCATCAACTTCAGTATTTTTTTCATTCAAAAATAAAGAAACATAGCATTTCATCACAACTTCAGTGGGTTGCTGAGTCAGTGCCGATTCAAATCGAATCAAAAAAATCTACCCATTTCAGTTTCCTCAAAAAAATAAATAAATAAACTCATTTTGAACAACCATTCATCAACACGAAATAAACTAGATGACCGCGCACGGTGGGTGGGGTGGGGTGGGGGGAAGAAAAAACAACATGGTTAAAGACCAACAATACCAAAAGGATTACCTCATCATGTTCTGAAGCTCTAAGTGGTGTTGATCGCACTGTCTAATTACTTAGAAAACTTAATCTCAGCACGGGAAACCAAATCTTAGACTTAGAGATGTCTATACCACAAGAAGATCAGCTTTAGTCACTTCTTCTAGGGTTGCATGAAAAGCTTCCAAATACACAACAAAAAATGAAACATCGGTCGACAAATGCAAGGAATGACAAATTGCCGGAATCTGGAGACTTGTAGTTTTCTACTATATGCAAGGAATCTGGAGACTTGTAGTTTTCTACTGTATGCATGTCTTGCTCCATTCAAAAATATCAAGAAATTAAAACAATGGACAGACTCTTCCTCTAGTTTGGGTATTTATAGTTTAGACTCTCTTCTAGCACCAATTTACTACTAGGAACCGCAAGGCATGCAATCTTTGCACCATCTGAGTTACTGATTCGTACTGTACAGTGTGCACAACATAGCATGGATAGTTTCATTCGACCATCAGACCGCTACCATCAGACCTCAACCATTAAAATTACAGATTAATTCATACTGTTCGATCTCATAAGGGAGCAGATGATCGTTGTTTCAATGTGTTTATCAACAGGAAGATGAAACAGGATGTCTAGGTATTTCAATATTAAAAGATCTAATGGCTGTTGTCGGTGAAGCATTGAAAGTAAACATAACAACATTAGGTCCATTAGTATTACCTACGTCTGAACAACTACTATTTCTTTTCACATTATTTGGAAGAAAAGTACTCAAGATGAAGAATTTGAAAGCCTACATTTCTGATTTCAAACATGCATTTGATCATTTCTGATTGGCATATGGAACCTTCTAGGATGACACTAAATAGGTTTGGAAATACTTCTAGTAGTTCACTGTGGTATGAACTTCAGTAGTTATTGAGAAGGATTCATCATCAAAATGTGAAAAGGCAAAACCTAAACAATAAACACCAAGTGAGTTACTTACCTTCACAACTAGAGTTGGTACACTTCATCTGAATTCCATACTTGAATTAAAGAGTCCATATCCTGAATTACATTCAGAGTTAGGCATTCCTGATGTCGGTATGATATTATCTCATTGTTAATGATATACCGAACTCCATTGTGTCTATACTATGAAGACCCATTACTCTAAAACCTTAAACAAACAAAAAACCCTGATCAAAACCTCATTAAAATCCAAAAAATACAATCAAATTTAAGGAACATGATGATTACTTCCTTGAGGCATTTTATCAAACAGTAACTGAGCAACACTGTTTTCTTTTCTTTTGAATGAAACTTTGTAAATTATTGAGTTTCCACCACACTAATTAGGAACTCAATTGAAGTCGTACAAAAAGAAGAACCTGAATTAAGAGAAAAACGCTGCGGGTTTACTGATTAAATTTTTCTAAACTGAGTTGGATGTCTATTATGTAATTAATGGAGTGGTAGTTTGTGTGGGTTTTTAAGAGCACTAAAATGGAAAGGAGGTGGTGAAATAAACAGGGTACATACCGAGAACTTCACTATCCTGGATTCAATCAGATCATAGCAAGCTCAGAAGTCAGAACCGTACTTGCGTATCAAAGAAATCCTTATCTGAAGCATTCAACAAGAACAGGTAAACAAATTGGTCTCACTCCTTGTCTCAATTAGCAACTTCATCAGATAAATCGTAGTTATCAAGCAATACGATATCATATGCATCTTTAGGGGTTGCTAGTCAGAAGCACCTTAATGGAGTCTCTGCAAGTCAAACAAAGGCATGCGAGAATGAGCGAGTTTTTCTTCAGCAGAGAAAGAAGTTGCGACTCTGTCTAACTGAGTCGGTAACAGAGTTCAAGGGAAACACGGGGCGCGTGTAAGGGTTGGGTGGAAATAACTTGCTCTTCTCTTTTGGTTACTTGGTTTATCGTCGTCGTCTTTCATTCTCTGTAAATTTAGATTTCTTTTGTTTGAGCTGATATGAAGATTTAGTCAGTGAACTTTAAGGTTTTAGTTGTATCATATCGACATAAAAAGCATCAATTTGATCAGTTTCATAGAATTGTTCATTTTGATATTCTTTTTGTATTTTGAATGAACATGATTATGAAATTCATCGATTCTGATCGATTGAATGAGTTATTTAATTAAATTTTAACTATAGATTTGTTTTTTTAATGTTTTTTTGATCGATATTGATGATCAATTTGTTTGATTGTGTCAATTATCATCCGGATTTTATGAAATTGTAAAATCAAAAAACTGATTCAAATTTTTATATATTTATGTGTCTGACAAAGATTACAATTCTGATCACATAGATAGCCTCCTTGAAGTCGACCAATCATTTAATCTTTGTTTAACATCACAACTCCTACCAACAAATCGTTAATAGTTTTAATTTATCCAAAATTAAACTCTTAACAGTTGTTTGATCATCACCAACATAAAGAGATAATGTCATCAGTGGTAGCTAGTTTTTCTGATGGAAAAAAATAAGAGGTAAATTGCTAGATGACCGTACAATAATGGGAGGTCTGACCAAAGATTGGATTTCTTATAAATATTTTTTAATTTTTTGGAATTCATTGGTCATTTAAAACTATTGTAATCAATTATCAGTAAATTACAGTTAGTTTATAATGCAATTGAAAGATTTTGACTCCAATTTGAAGGAACTAAAAAATCAAGAAATCGAAATGGTTACTAAAAGCTTTTTGCAACCATTTCAGGCCTTATAGCAACTATGTCAAACTTTTTTTTTTCATAATATCTACATCAAGTTTGAGCGAAATTTTGAAGCTAAACAATAAGTTATGAATTTAATTTTATTATTTTCGCTTTAATTTAAAGAAATGTGGTTTAGATTTGTATATATTTTAAGAAAAGCGAGACTGAAATAGTTGTTATAAGGCGACTACATTTTAGCTTTCATTGTGAACATATAGAGAGACTCCCTTCGATCGTCCAATGAAGTGAGAAAAATAATGAAAGAGATTAGGTTTAGATTTGTTTTGAAAGGAAGTAAAACATGGAGCGAGATATAAAGGAGTGGAGAAAATAAGAGAGAAAAAGATTAGGTTTAGAATCTTTAGAGGTAAAAGGAATGCTTCTCTCTCTCAAATCGATTCCTAAATCTGAGTTAACTCAGATTCCCAAATCCTCCATTACTGCTTTTTAAATCCTCTTTACTTCTTCTTTGTATGCCTTAGTCAACTTATCTTCTTCTTTGATTATGCTTTTGATTGTTTAATTCTCTATACAACTATTATTATCAGTAATTAGGTTTTTAATTGTCTTATCTCACTTTATTTCTGTCGGTTTCTTTTAAAAGTTTTTAATCCCTTTATTGTTTTTTGCATTACTTTTCAGCTGGATCTTTAATCCTTTACATGTTTCATCAGTTTCAAGTTACGTGTGTTTCACCTCAAGGTTCATATTGGCCTGTTAATTTCACCTCATACAACCCCTTTCTTTTCACACCCTCTTGCTTGGGTATCTCCGTCGCAGCATATATAGATAAGTTGGAAATTTTAATTATATTTACTCAGCAATCTGTTCTCTGATATCAGCAACAATATGGCATCATCTTCAAATCAAATTGGAAATCTTAGAAATCAATTAGATACTGCTACACTTAATGAGAGAATTGTTGTGCATGATGATGTTGATATTCAAGAAGGAGTAGCTAACTGGGCTCATAGTATTATAGCCAAGGTTTACTATGAAGACACAATGTCAGTTGGATTTGCAGAAAAAACAGCAAGAAGAATTTGGCAAAATATAAGAAACTTTATCTTCAGTTACCATGTAAAGAATATATATACATATATTATTAACTTTGAAAAGGCAGAAGATAAAGATTTCATATTGGAAAAAAAAATCTCATCTTTTAAAGGTCATCTTGTTATCCTTCACCATTGGGATCCAAATGTGGAAGCTGATAAATTGGAATGGAATAATTAACCGTTGATGTCGAATTGTGGAATCAACCCCAAGAGTTTCAAACAAGATCTTTTGCAGAAAAAATGGGTCGATCTGTGGGAATTGTTCAGTCAGTTAAACCTCCTAATGGTATAGCTACAAAAGATCAAAAGGTTACAGTGACTACTACAATCTCAGTGAACTCACCTTGGCGAAGAGGATTTACTGTCGAAAGAATAAATGGGATTGAAGCCAAGATAAGTTTATTCTACATCAATCAACCTTATAAATTATGTCCCAAATGCTATGTTCCTAACCATATCAACATAGAATGTGCTAGCATAGATGAGAAACTCAAAATGAAACTCAATTTGTTACATAGATTTTTCAGGCATGTTACTCAAAGTGCTAGTGTCAATCAAGGTAGCAATAGCAATCTTCCAAGAATATCACCAAAACATTTAACTTTAGGGGAATCAAGCCAAAGACAGACCATTATTTCCTCTCTGAATATCTTAGAGGATAAAGGTGTCTTAAGTATAACTTCTACTATAGATACAAGAGGAAGTAAACATCCTAGAAGTGATACAAGGGTTGTAGTTGAGCCATCTTCTTAACAGCTATTGACAGAAACACACATAAGCAACAATAAAACTGATGAATAGGTAATTTCCTAACCTGATTTCTTAGCTCTCTATTCCAATTTCTTTTATGAAACTTTTTATCAGTTCTTTATAGTATATAAGCATGTGCCTGGTCTTTCTTTTTACACGTTGTCAATAGTATTTTCCTATCATTTTGCTCTTATGAAAATATTTTCTTGGAATGTCCAAGGAATTTGACAGATTTTAACTCAAAATCACCTTAAGAGTGAAATTCATACTCACTCTCCATATTTGATTTCTTTTTTCGGAAACTAAATACGGATTTAATAAAATGGATAACATTCAAAGAATTTTTAGATATCCAAATGTTTTGATCCAAAGCTCCATAGGACTGTCTGGTAGTCTTTACATTTTATCGAAAGATGGATTTCATATAGAATTCATACAGTAGCAGAAAATTTTAATTTCTTTCATCATACAATCTAAACATCTCTTCCGAGAACCAAATTTCGAAGGAAAAACATTCTCAAAGAACTCTGCATCCCTAGACTCCATAATAGTATGCAACCCAATGTCAGAAATTTTAGAACTCACAACCATAAACCTGTAACCACTAGTATGCTCAGGATACCCGATGAAGACACAATAAATAGTTTTGGGTCATATCTTAGTTCTCTTAGGATGAGGGATGACCACCTTTGCCAAACACCCCCACACTTTGAAGTAAACATAAGATGGATGTTTACCTTTATATAACTCATTATGGAGTTTTATATGATCCTTTAAAGGGCACTCTATTCAGGATGTAACAAGCTGAGAGGATGGACTTCCCCAACAAGTTTGCAGGTAATCCTAAACTAATCAACATGGCATTCATCATATCCTTACTACGGTTCTTACGTTCAACTACACCATTGGATTGAGGTGAATAAGGTGTTGTCGTCTCATGTATTAAGCCATGTTTTATGCAAAATTCTCTTACAGGAATTTCATACTGGTCAGACCTAACAGTTTTACTGGTAGCATCTAGTTGGTTTTCAACTTCAATTTTATACATCTTAAAGGCTTCTAAGGCATCGTCCTTACCCTTAAGTAAGTACACATGACAATATCTAGTACAATCATCTATGAAAGTGACAAACCACTTCTTACCACCTCTAGTTTGAACTGACTTCATATCAACTAGGTCTGAATGGATTAATTCTAAGGACGTTCTTACCGAATGATTTCTTAACATGCTTAGATTCTACGCAAATCTCACACTTATGATCTCTATCAAACGTGAATTTGGGTATGCAGCCTGTGCTAGCCAATTTATGCATCGATTTATAGTTTACATGAACAAGTCTACCATGCCAAATATTCAAAGACACGCACATGTAAGAAGAAGAATCATTCATATTTATTTAATCAGATTTTACATTAAGCTTATAAAGACCCTTAATCTTATAACCCTTACCCTCAAAATCTTTGCCCTTAGTTACTACAACTTTTCCAGACACAATTACAACTTTAAACCCTTATCATATAAAACAAAACAGGAAACAAGATTCTTGAAGATGTATGGAACATGAAGAACTTCATTCAATGTGAGAGCTTTACCAGATGTAAGCTGCAGTCCGACCTTTCCCTTTCCTACAACCTCTACTGCAGATGAGTTACCCATATAGAGTTTCTCGCCTTCCCCTACCTTCTTATAGGAGGTGAAAAAGTCTCGGCTTCCATATACATGCTTGGTAGATCCAGAGTCTACCCACCAGTCCCTCACATTTGTCACCAGATTAACTTCAGACACCATAAGCAGAAAACTCGTTTTTATTCTCAGCAACCAAGTGAGCATTATTCTTCTTATTAAGGTCCTTATGTTGTCTACAGAGAATTGACATATGAACATGATTTCCACAGACATAGCAAGCACCCTTAATCTTAGTAATACCAGATTTAGGTTTACGAAATGTACCTTTGTTATGAGGACTATGCTTATGGTTGCGTTTGTCGTTATTACCTTTTCCAGATTTGTGTTCAGTTATATGAGCCTTATTTGTCATATCTCTTGCAGAAGAAATATTCTTGTCTTTGGTGCATAACATTTCTTCAACTTGAATCTTCTTACCCAATTCAACCATTCTGACTTTACCAGTTTCATGCCTCAATTTTCTTTAGTACTCTGACTAAGAAGATTGTAACTTTTCAATTACCGCAGATACTTGAAAAGTCTCATCAATGACCATACCTTCAACAAGAATCTCGTTGATTATTTGTTAAAGTTCAAGGAATTGATCAACAACATGCTTATCATTCGTCATCTTGAAATCCATAAACTTCAGTGCTAGAAATTTCTTGCTACCAGCAGTCTCTGCCTGGTACTTTGCTTCTAACGCAGTCCACAAATTATAAGCACTGAAAAAAAATAGCATTATAAAAATCAATATCGCATCTTCCAAACAGTTCATAATATGATTTTTAGCCAGATAGTTCTGCCTCTTGTAAAACGTTTTATCATCTTCAGTAGTATCTTGAGTATTCATCAAATCATCAAAAGGAACCAGTACTGCGTCCAAATCATGAAAACTCAGGAAAAACAACATCTTGGATTGCCATCTCTTTAAATCCTTTCCGTTGAACTTCTGTGGTTTTTCAACGTCGTTCTTTCCTATCGTTACTAGATAAAAGCTAATGTGTTAAAATTGTTAGAATCTTGCAACAATGAACAACAACATTAGATGTATCAGAATAATATATAAAGAACTTAATTGAAAACAACTCTACCACAGACAACTATGAGGGAAGAATCACAGGTTCAACAAGTTGTCCTTAACACATTAGTTCGCGGGTATACTTGAGAAGACCAATGCTAAACCCCAACGTGCAAAAATGTGTCCAGGATAAGACTACCCGATATAGCTTGTATTAGCGCAATACAAACTACCCACTCTTGAACTTAACAACAGGGAAGGAAGGAAAATAAACACTCAAAAGCGCAAAACAAAACGAGAAAATGGTGAAAAGAAGACAGGATAATAGCCGCTTCTAGGATATCTTGAAAAAAAAATTAAGAGTTGTATTTATAGGAGAAAGTTACTTGCAAACCAAGTTAGGATTAGGTTTTCTTATAAAACAAGGTTTTGTTTCTTGTAAATCAATTAAAACCGAAAAAATGAATTTCCCATAAATAAAACTCTTAACAAAAATATTTTTGAAATTAATTTTCTAAACAAAATCGTTGTAAAAAATTATTTCGTGTAGGCATAGGACTTGGTGCGTGGTATATGTGCATATTGCATGGGTTAGGCCATGTATTGTTTGCCCATCTCATTTCACCCTTGTTTGTCTATCTATCCATATGAGAATGGTTATATAGTAAACATCATTCTCTAGAATACCCAATGTGGGACTAAAGAGATTCATTCACTCAAGGAAATGAGTGAGCATCCATAGAACCCTTAGGTCCTAATATCAAACTATACCAAGACAAAAAAAAACATTTAGTTAAAAACTCATTTTCTCCAACAATCCCCCACATGAATGAAATCTCGGTAAAAAGCAAAAAACATTGTGCGGAAAATACCATATAGGCAGAGGTGTCCATCAGGTCTTGAACCTTTACTTAGTGAGAAGTTACCGAAACTACTTTTTAGAGACAGTGAACGCGATTTCTTGAACTGCTAACGTTTGATGTAATTTACGATAACATCCAAGCATGATATCTTCCTAGAGTTGATAAATTCGTGTCGTTGTGTCCATTTTGGTCATGAACGTATCCCGTTTCTTAGAATGTTCTAGAGAATTCGCTCATATTCTCATAGAAAGCGACCCACTTCCTCATTCAAATAAGTGAATTTCATCAAGTGTGTTTACTGTTACACCCCACTTCAATCTTAAATTGAAACTATAGAACTCATTAAGACTTCTTAAAAGTCATCCTTCACATGCAGTCACATTATCACATCAATACACCATAGGGAGGGACATATAATCTAATTCTCTTGATAGTGCATACTTTTAATCACCACAAATTAGTTGTCTCATTGAACCTTCGTCTTGGGATTTCCAGCCAGTAAGGTTGAATATCCTTCATGGAAATTTTATTTTATGAGCTTAAGTCCCATCCCCCTCGATGCAACACTAACTATCGCTATAGACAATCCTTTCGTCAAAGGATCTGCGATATTCTCCTTAGACCTCACATGATCAACGGTAATAACGCCAGTAAGGATAAGTTGTTTCGAAAAATTATGTCTTTTACGAATATGTATAGACTTCCCGTTATAAACATTGTTGTTAGATCTAGCTATCGCAGATGTACTGTCACAGTGTATAGATATAGCTGGCACAGGCATATGCCAAAAAGGAACGTCTTTAAAAAAGCATCTTAGTCATTCGACTTCCTCTCCTGCTTTATCTAACGCAATAAACTTTGATTCCATAGTGGAACGAGCTATACATGTTTGTTCGGATGGTTTCCAAAAAATAGACGCTCCTGCTAGAGTGAATACATACCCACTCGTAGACTTAGACTCCTTTTAGTCTGCTATCCAGTTTGCATCGTAGAATCCTTCAAGGACGACAAGGTATCCTTCATAACTCAAACAGAAGGACACTGTGTACTTTAAGTACCTTAGTACTCTAATAAATGCATCCCAATGCATCTTCCCTGGTCCTAATATCAAATCATACTGAGACCAAAAAGAAATATTTAGTTAAAAATTCATTTTCTCCAACAATTATTATTGTTCAAACTTCAAACCGCACTTATAATAGTAAAGAATCAGAGAATATTAATCTTTGATTCCTATTAGATATTTAAATTTTGGATATTTGATGTCGGTAAACTTCTCAGGATACACACCTAAACCTTCCCCTTTCCCGAAAAAGAAAAGAAGGAAAAAAAAGATTACCTTAGGGAATAAGACTAGGGCTGCACAAAAAACCGAAAAACCGGTAAAACCACACCGAACCGAGCAAAAAAAAACCCGAACCGAACATCTAATGGTGATGCACGGTTTTGAAAAAAAAAGACCGATTAATCTTGGTTCGGTTTTGGTTCTACCCTAGAACCGAACCAAAAAAACCGAAAAAACCGATTAATAATAGCCACTGGATTCAGAGGGTTTTTAGCCGTTGATCTCTAACCCTAGTATATAAAAAGAAAAAAAACCTAGTATTTTTCACTTCTCTCCCTGCACCTCTCTCTTCTTCCCTCTTCTCTGCACACCTCCCTCTTCTCTTCCCCTTTTGGTTTTCCTCTTTTCCTTTCTCTATGCGGAATCAGATCTAATCTGTACATTTCTGTTCTATTACTCACAAACCATTAATTTTTAGTTTAGAGAGAAAATAGAGTTTATTAGAGAATCTTTTTTATCTCGTCTGGATTTCCATGCATCAAAGAAAAGCGAAGTACTTCTATGCTGTCTTTTGTTGTTGTTGGAGCTGGGAATTCACAAGAAGAAAAAAAAGGTGAAAATTATTTTACTTTATTTAGAGGAAAAAACTTGATGATCTTTATCATCACTTCATTGTTGTTCATTCAACACCTTAATTTATTTTTTCTACTTCATCTGAGCTTAATTAGATTATGTCTATGTTTGTGAGTAAAAATCATTATTTGTGGTCTAATTAGATTCTTTAAACTCTATTACCAACTAACTTGCATGGTTTTGTTTCTAATCATGTTTCTATATACACCCAGATGCTCGAAATACTTCCTTTTTACCCCTACCAAGTCCGAAGAGAACTTTTTAATAAATGATGTATGTAATTAAAACCCATGATTTTTGAGATTTACTGTCTTCATTCCCTGATTTGTTCTTAGTTAGTTAACAGAAATGGGTTTTGATTTGTCATTTTTCAGTTTGTTATTATTGTCATCAGAAGAAGAAGATGCACAAACATGGAATTCTACTCTTCTTGTAAGCAGAGTAATTTAAACAGAAATTAGTCTTTCTCAGGCTTGGGGATCACAATAGTGGTGAGCAGATAGAAGAAGTTGAAGAGGATCTAAGACGCCTGTTATCTTCCTTTTTGGATCTGAACTCTGGGGTCTATTTATTTTTGTAAGCACAATTAATTTCTGTAAGCTCAATTAAGTTGAAGGGATCCACGTCAGTACTATTGGGGATAAAGAATTTTGTTACTTTTGTTGTTCTTGTTCTTCTACTGTAACTTATTATTGTAGTTTACAGGAATGCTGAAATAGAACCTGACAAATTTGTTAAGTGAAATTTTTGGTTAAAACCGAAACCGAACCGAAAAAACCGAAACCGAGACGGTTAAAAACCGAACCGAACCAAAAAGCTTAATGGTGACATTCGGTTTTTCAAACCGAAAAACTGAAACTCTATGTTTTGGTAATGGTTAGGGGAAAAACCGAACCGAACCATGTGCAGCCCTAAATAAGACACGGAAGAAAAAAATAGTGAGTAGAATCTAACTCTATATAGCTCTCTATTATTAGCACTGAATTTACTTTATCTTTTTTTTCTGTTCAAATATACCTACTGCACGAAAAGTCAGTGGACCAATATACCTACTGCACGAAGCAGCTGTGGACCAAAAGAAACAAGATTGATTGATTATTTATCAATGAAAGAAACTCAGTGATTATGAAACATCTTAATGCATGAAAAAGAGGAAAAGAATATGTATAACTGATGATCATTTCTTTTGATATTCTATGTAATCATGTTGTTGTTGTTGCAGTCTTGGTTTGAAAGTGAGATAAAGAGTTGATGCTTAGAACTAACTAGAAATATCCTGACCAATGAGTGTCATCACTTTCAAGCTTTGCAAGATAAAAGAAGGCTGAAAATGTGTACAGCCAAACACGCTTGCACTTGTTTTACTTTCGGTAAAGATGACTAAATTGAGTCATGAGACAGAAGTAGTAGGCAAAAAGATAGAAAGAAGTGAAATTGAAGTAGAACCCCACTGCCTGTTTGTGTTTCTTTCTTCAAATTTCAAATAAAGGTAGTAGACTTGGTTGGAATTGGAACTACTACTTTGGAAGATAATATTTTTGTATGAGATGTTTACACGAGTCATTTTAAGGTACTGTTCTTCTAGTTGAGCAAAATATGACATTTTGAATCCTTTCTGAAACAAATTACTGAATAATAAATTTCCAGGAACAACCTTAGAGGAAGAAAAGTGAATCCAAATCCGACCAAATGGGAGTGGGATCTACAAACAGTAAAATTCGGAAAATTGGTTTCGACAGCATCTCGAATGTGAGTCATTTTTGGACTATTTTTCCTTTGCAAGTTGCACTAAGTAGCTAGTGACACTGTTCTTATGATTCTCACGTATAACAGGGAAATCATCGATTGATGAGGTTTGTTTAATTGTTATAATATCTTCGTCTCAAAAAAAATAATATTTTTATTTTTTTTATTTTAATCTAAAAATAAATTAAGATTAAAAAAATAAAAATATTTATTGAATAAAAATATTATTTTTATTGGGACAGAGGAAGTATAGATAGCTTGCTTTATCTTTAGTCTTTAGTTACTATTGCAGATTCCATTATGATAACTGTGCTTAAACCATCACTGATCATTGCAAATTTCAATGGCATCGAATGGTTGTGGTCCCGTGGAGACTGGAGTGCCTTGAGAGTAGGGGGATCAAATGCGTTTCCAGATTTGTAAACCCCTACAGAGGACGCAAGTTGTGCATTCTTGAACAACTGTATGCCCACAGAGGATACCAGACCAGAGTACAGTAAAACCTCTATAAATTAATAATGTTGGGACCGGGATATTTTATTAATTTAGCGAGATATTATTATATCGATAAATTAATAATTTATGAATTTAAAGAGGTTTTACGTATTACCTTTAAATTTCCAAGTCCAATGTACTAGTTACAATGTATATTAGTTAGAGATGAAAAATAAATTACAAAAACAAGTTCCAAGGCACATTTTATGAATGTACATTCACAAATTAATTGAATTTGTCAAGTTCATTGTTTTTGAATAAGTAAAAAGTTAGTTCATGGTACCAAAAAGTTGGTCCATGGTACCAACGCAGTACATTAAACATGGTTAGAAATTGATCACTATAAAATGTCCATTGAAATTTTTTAAAATCACATCAACTATGGCTCCTAAACTAAAAAGTGTTCAAAAATCAACAATGACCGATCAACAACGAAAATGTTATGCGAGTATAAGAGAGATCACCAAGGATGCACTCAACAAGATTTGGTGCAGTGGGTTGACAAAACTTTCAATTTGAAAGTTAGTCAAGGAACAATATCAAACACTCTCAAGCGATCATCAGAGTTCTTATCAGCTGACTTTGACAAAGGTGGATCTTCCAAGCGTCACAAACCAGCCATGTACCCGGACATGGAGAAAGTTGTTTATGAATGGTTTCTCCAACATCAAGAGCGTGTGAATATAACAAGAGAGCTAATCATAGAGAAGGCGGTTGAGGCACTGAAGCTTTTGTATCCACAGGATTCTTCAGAGCATAAACTTTCACAAGGATGGCTTGAGAAATTTAAGTTAAGGCATGGTATCAAATCATATCGCCGTTTCGGAGAAAGTGGCTCAGTCGACACACATGACATGGAGAAGAAATTGGAGTCTATAAGGGAAAAAATTGATCAATTTCCTATGAAAGATTTTTTAATATGGATGAAACTGGTTTGTTTTACAGGTTACAAGCTGACCATTCACTTGCAACAAAACAACTTGAAGGTAGGAAACAGGACAAGGAAAGACTTACAATTGTTATCTGTTGCAATGAGGATGGCTCGAAAAAAATTCCTCTATGGATCATTGGTAAGTATGCAAAGCCACGTTGTTTTAAGAATATCAACATGAATATCCTAGATTGTGAATACCCTGCCAACAAAAGAGCATGGATGACTGGGTTGCTTTTCGAAGAATATGTTCGTTGGCTGGATGAAAAAATGCACGGTCGAAAAATTCTCTTGGTAGTGGATAATTGTCCAGCCCATTCAAATAATATCCAAGGGTTGCAAAACATTGAGTTGTTTTTTCTACCGCCAAACATGACTTCAAAAATTCAACCATGTGATGCTGGGATAATTAGAGCCTTTAAAATGTACTACCGTAAAAGGTTTTACCGTAAGATTTTGGAAGGTTATGAGTTGGACATTTCTTCTCCGGAAAAGATTAATGTTTTAGATGCTATCAATTTGGCTGTCTCAGCTTGGAGAAATGTGCAACAAGAGGCCATAGCAAATTGCTTTCGACACTGTAAAATTCGTTCGGCGAATCCAACCGGCTCAAGTGATTTAAACGATGTAAATTATGGGGAAGACATTCGTGAGCTTGAGAACTTGATTACAGGTATGCATTATCGGCACAAAATGGATGTGAATCACTTGCTAGATTATCCTGGTGAAAATAATGAATGTTACGAGGTTCAAAGCATTGAAGAAATTATGGCGGATACCATTCAAAATCCGGTCGATGACGAAGTTGAGGATGATTCAATAGCTTTGGAACCGGTCACTCGGAAAGAAGCATTGCAAGCGGCAACAACTCTTCACAACTTTTTGTTGCAATACGAGAAGACAATGCCCCAACTCTTAAGTGCAATGAGGAGATTTAAAGATGAACTCAATATAGATTTGAAGTTCAACAAAAAACAAATGACTATAGATTCATTTTTTACTAGACAATCTTAGAATTTGGAATCTTTTAGTAATTATTAATTTATAGTTTCATTGGGACCAATATATATACACTGGGATTTCAAAAAAGTTATTATCTTATTATTTTATAGATTGGGGTCCAATTTTATACTGGTCCTAAGTTGGGACTGGACAAATTATTAATTTTATCGAGGTTATTAATTTATCGAGTATTAATTTATAGAGGTTTTACTGTATTTATAAAGATCAAGGAAATTTTTATCTCACTCTTGCACACCCCAGAACAACATGATCACCGGCACCACCAAAATCAAAATCTATCTAATTAAAAACAAATGAATATAACGGCTAATAATACACCGCGTCATTACCATTGAACAAATGGCATATTTTTGAACATTTTGTAACTGTTGGAATCTTGCAACAATGAATAATAATGTTAGATGTATCAGAATAATATATAAAAAACTGAATTGAAAACAATTCTACCACAGACAACTATGAGGGCAGAATCATAGGTTCAACAAGTTATCCTTAACACATTAGTTCGCGGGTATACTCGAGAAGAGCAATGCTAAACCCCAACGTGCGAAGATGTGTCCAGGATAAGACTGCCCGATACAGCTTGTATTAGCACAATACAAACTACCCACTCTTGAACTTAGCAACAAGGAAGGAAGGGAAATAAATACTCAAAAGCGCAAAACAAAGCGAGAAGACGGTGAAAAGAAGACAGGATAGTAGCCGCTTCTGGGATGGATTTCAACTCTGAAAACGTTTTGTATTTATAGGAGAAAATAAACCTTTAGGGTTTCAGATTTCTTGTAAATTAAGTTTTCCCAAGATAAACATAAAAAGAAACCTTTTGGGTTTCGGATTTCTTGTAAAAATATTTTCGGTAAAAATAATAGATCATGGTTGATTTCTTTCACATTCGCTGGTATACTCGAAAAGAGCAATGCTAAACCCCAACGTGCGAAGATATGTCCATGATAAGACTGCCCGATATAGCTTGTATTAGCACAATACAAACTACCCACTCTTGAACTTAACAAAAGGGAAGGAAGGGAAATAAACACTCAAAATCGCAAAACAAAGCGAGAAGATGGTGAAAAGAAGACAAGATAGTAGCCGCTTCTGGGATGGATTTCAACTCTGAAAACGTTTTGTATTTATAGGAGAAAATAAACCTTTAGGGTTTCAGATTTCTTGTAAATTAAGTTTTCCCAAGATAAACATAAAAAGAAACCTTTAGGGTTTCGGATTTCTTGTAAAAATATTTTTCGGTAAAAATAATAGATCATGGTTGATTTCTTTCACATTCGCGGGTATACTCGAGAAGAGCAATGCTAAACCCCAACGTGAGAAGATGTGTCCATGATAAGACTGCCCGATATAGCTTGTATTAGCACAATACAAACTACCCACTCTTGAACTTAACAACAGGGGAGGAAGGGAAATAAACACTCAAAAGCGCAAAACAAAGCGAGAAGATGGTGAAAAGAAGAAAAGATAGTAGCCGCTTCTGGGATGGATTTCAACTCTGAAAACTTTTTGTATTTATAGGAGAAAATAAACCTTTAGGGTTTCGGATTTCTTGTAAATTAAGTTTTCCTAAGATAAACATAAAAAGAAACCTTTAGGGTTTCGGATTTCTTGTAAAAATATTTTCGGTAAAAATAATAGATCATGGTTGATGTCTTTCACATTCGCAGGCCCAATACATAAGTTAGCCCACGTATTGTCACATTCGCAGGCCCAATACATAAGTTAGCCCACGTATTATCTTCCCACCCCATTCCACCCACGTTTTGAATACTATCCATATGAGAAAATAGTTATATAGTGGACATCCTTCTCTAGATTGCCCAATGTGGGACCAAACTAAAGAGTTTCATTCACTCAAAAGAAATGAAAAGCATCCATAGAACCCTTAGGGCAACCACAATGGGCGATCAAATCGTCGATCAAAGATGATTTTTGATCGATGGTCGCCCAAATTCTTCCCCAACCGTCGATTATATTTAGTATATAATCGACGGTTTTTACTGTAGCCGACTATATCTAATCGAAAGGTCGACGACGAAAAATATAGTCGGGCGGTATCCTAGACCATCGCCTGGTTTCAAGCGAGACTCCAGCATCCCGCTCATTTTTACTGGCGAAGAGGTAGGATTCCGCCATCTCAAGTGAAGTTTCCAAGCCCGGTCCTAGGATACCGCCTGACTATTTTGTGAGCGAGCTTCTACAATTTCGCTTCTTCTCAAACGCAGTCCTAGGGTACCGCCTGACTATCCACCGCTGTTTTTGTTGCTGACCATCGATCAAATTTTTAGTCATTTGATCGATGAGTTTGATCGCCCCATTGTAGTTGCCCTTAGGTCCTAAGATCAAATCACATCAAGACCAAAAACATTTAGTTTAAAACTCAATTTCTCTAACAGTAACAAGGCTTTTCCACCTTTCATTTGGTTTCAAGGGCCCTAAACATTATTATCACCATCTAAGTTATAAAAGCAGAATTTTTAAATATTTTAAATTAATAAAAAATTAATTTTTCTTTTTCTTTTTTTTATGTCATCCTTACACTATTCACACTAAGTATTATTAAATTAATTTTGATAATACTCGTGTACTATAAAAATCGATACATTATAAAAAATTATTTTACAATTGAAACTCCACCTATATAGCTAAATTAAAAATTCCACATTTATAATTTGGATAAAAAAAGAAGGTAACATTCTGGCCACATTCGAGAATGGGAGACAGACATGATTAAAGTTTAATGATATTCTATTTCAAATAAAATAAAATTAATGATACTTATTACAAGTAAAGCCATCCAAATCTATATCGGTGTCGATAATAAAAGCTTAATTGAACTCATCATTAATCATTATAAGTAGTTCGTTTTACTACACCGTGTGATGGCCGCAATCCATCCAAGATGGTCCACAGATTACTAAATAATACTGTAATACCAAACAATTTCTTGATCAAAATGAGACATTGGGTGATCGCGTCTGCAGCGCCAGCCATTTTAGTTAGTGTTAGTAGTTAAGATCAGTGGGTAAAACATAAACTAGGAGTACCGATTTAAAACCAATACGGTAATAGAAAAACTAGAATAAAACACGAATTTCACTTTCACGCTTCATAATTTTAATTTCTATACATGAATTTACATAAGTACGTCGTATTTATCTGACTAATATTAAGAAATACTAAGGCAGTATTTAGCATAGCTTCTGTATTGGTGCAGAGTTTATTAAGTATCATCATCTAAATTGCTTTCTGGATGTAAAGCTAATCAATCTGATACTCTCTATTGTGTTCTACAGTCTGCTTTACCAAACCCAACTCTGCGATTAACAACATCGAATTCCACCCATAGATTTTGCTGCTGAAAATTTCCTATGATGTTACTTGGAATACCAAGTAAATCTGACCGTCCAATAGCTAAACAACCAACTCCATTACCTACATCAGTTAACACCCGATCATTACTTACAACAATCTCTACTCCTTTTTCAAATACAAATACCATATCTCCTATCGACCGTCCGATTTTCATCGCATCACCACTAAAACACAAATCCAACGTGTTCTCATAGACATACCCTTTCTTCCATTTTCCTGGACCCACTAATCTTAATACCTCTTCCTTAATCGTATTGTACGCCTCATCCACTAGATAACTGTATTCCGATCCTGAATCGACGATGGTTTGACCCGCTCCATTTGGACTCGGTCGAAAAACAGAACTCGGAATGTTAAGATTTCTCCCACCGATTTTCACATCTATCATTCCAACGGTGTAAGCAGCAGGGTCAAGATTCGGCATGCGCTGACTTTGACCATGGCCGAAAGTCAAAAGGTCAACATACTGAAACCCACGGGAGTTTGGGTTGTCGCCGAGATAGAACATCCCGGTGGCAGGTGAGCCTTTTGACGGAACATGATATGGAGGAACACAGTAGGAGAATTTAGTGATTTTAGTTTGAGAAGCAAATGACAACCTACCTAAATTCATACCAAGAATACCCTGAGTATCTCGGGTTTCACGAGTACAACCGAGGATCAAAGGAGGGGTAGATTGAGAACTTGACAGAGATATTTTTTCACGGACGAGATTACCCTCAGCTAATGTCCCATCAGCATAGAAGTAAGAGTAGTGGCAATGAAGATTTTGATCACAATCAGTTGGAAGAGTAAAATCTGGAGTTCTTGGTTTGCAGAGTGGGTGATTACAAGGAAGTAGTGAGAAAGATGAAGAGAGAGATGGATCAAAAGATGAAGAAAGACTTGGTTTTGGTTTTGGTGGGGGGAATTTTTTGTTACATTTAATCCATGACAATTGACTACCTGTATCAAGAACCATTTCTTGAGTCTGTGGTGGTGTTCCAATGGGTAATGAAACTACTAAAGCCATTATATATTTGAATGAAGATTTGTATGGAAATGGGTTTTTCTTGATTATTTTTTGTTTTCCCGAGGAAGAGGTAGTAGATGATGAAGCTGCTAGAGAAGGTAGAAGAGTAGCACTACTTTTTGTTGTTGAAGACGCATGATTATAAGATCGTTTAGATAGAGATAGAGTAAAAGAAAGAGAAAATTTTGAAGAAGATGGGGATGTAGAATTGGTTTTGCTAAGGTTTTGAACGGGTTTAAGTTTAAAACTAGTACTGTTTTTTGATGATGATGATGTTTGAGTTGAGATAAATTTTGATGATGAAGAAGAAGAAGATAATTTAGTAGAATTGGTTTTAGTACCATTGTTTTGAAAGGGTTTATCAGTACTACTCTGTGATGAAGATTGATCAGTTGAGATAAATGATAGAGAAGAAAGAAATAGAAATAAGAGAATTAGTATTGAGTTATAACAGAGATTTGCCATGATCAGACAGAGGTAGAAGAAAGAGAAAAGAGATTGAGGTTTATGAAGTTAGCTAGAGGGGTAGCTTTATAAACAACTGTTATTCAAAAGGGACGGAAAGGAAAGGAAAAGAAAAGAAAAAACGCGTTAACAACAAACAAATTTTGAAAGGATTAGTTATAGTCTTGAGTTAGCAAGGAAATGGAAAGAAGAAAGGAATGGTATTTATGGAATCAGGTCAGGTCCACTAAGAAATTAAATTGCGTTCGTGTACAATTAAATCAGGGTTATTAGTGTTGTGATGATGGAAGTAGTTGATTTGATTAAATATGGTCCTAATTTCCTGACTGACTAGCAAGTCTGCTGCTGGCCAAAGCTTTTTTTCCTAGCTACCCTACCTTAGTTTTGATTAATCTGTTTTTTAAGTGGTTTAGTCAGTGCCAATGAAGAGTCACACTCGTCGAGTCAAAGTTGAGTCACAATCTAGTAGTGTCTTATTTTAATATATCACCATTTCGCAAGAATAAGAATACTTTTTTTTTATCAGTTTTGTTTTCGTACAGCAGTAGTGGGCATTAGACAATTATCTGCCTTGTTATCAGTTACACAGATGATGATTCGGGGACAAAGATTTTCACCACTGTCAAAACCGGTTTTTCAAAATTTAAATATTTAGGCTTCGTGGATGAGCACACGTAATTGAGATAAAAAGCACGTGAACATGAATCGAAAAGCATAACCATAACAAACTTCAGTTGCTGTATGTTGCTTGTAATGTAATTAGTATTGCGTCAAACTTAAAGAACAAAGGCAGAGAAACTGCTATCCCACTATGCTTACGTGAGTTAGATCATTAAAGTTTAGCTAACACGTTTCCGTTCGTCACCTTCCAAATTAGGTATGGTATATAGTCAAGGCATCTGATTATCCATATTCCATGTGAGTAATCATTTTTTCTTATGGAAATTACGGTAAAACTCCTATTCGATCAAAAAAAATTATTTTAAAGAGATATTATATTATCGATAATATAATAAATTATAATTTTATAATTGAATAATATATTATTATTTTAAAAAATATTTATTAGATTGGTGGTTGAATAATAGTTGTATTTTGAGTACAATATCGTCTAATTTTATAGAGATATCGTATTATTGACTAATCGCGATATAATTATAAGCACTTCAAGTATCACACACTTCAAAACCTATTGCTGCAATACAATAATGTGACTTCAATTATTTGAGTCCTTAATTATTAGGGATGAAATACAACTTGATTTGGATTTTTAAGAAAGACAAACTAATATTAACTCATATTTTAAAAAATTTAATATGCATCAAATTAATTTTTAATTTTTTTAGTAGCATTATTATTTTATATATTATTAAGGACCTATTAATTCTTAAAGAAACTATTGATATCTATTATTTTTATGATATTATTAAATTTATTGTTTTAGCACTAAAGGCCTGAAATAGGATTAGAAAATTTTATTATTTTAACAAGAACATTATATTATCGAGTATTGTTTTAAAGAAGTTATGTTGTATATGTTTTTCTTATTGAAATATATTATCTCTGTTCCAGAAACAGTGATACTTTCGTCTTTTTAATTTGGTTTATTTTTAGATAAAAATAAAAAAATATCATTATTTTATAAGAAGGAGATAGTATATAACTTTTGTTATTATTTCTTTCGCAGTATGACTGTCAATGTATTCTAAAAATAGAAGTTAATGAAATAAAATGCAATCAAATTTTGCAATTTATGTTTACTGGTTTTTTAGTAAGTATGTGTTCAGTTAGTTAGAATTTTCGCTCAAAAAAATTACAGTGTCTATATGCACATATATCGGTCATGGCTCATACCTCCTCTTGTTCATCCATAATTTTCAGAAGATGAGATTGATCCGAGTAGACTAGTTGGTAAATTGGAGTATATGTGTTTACGAAGATTCTTTAAATTGAAAAATAAAGTGGTGATGGAATCATTGGAATCAAAAATAGTGAATGACTCACACTTTCATAGGCCGCACTTTTGTATTTTATTTAAATACATAATACGTTGAACGGCTGAAGTGTTGCATTCCATTTATTTTTTTGCTTTTGTTGATGGAAGAACGACAATAATAAAGGTAGTTAATAATCACTACTAAGCTAATTTTAATGATATCCATATATATTTCTTTCCCTTTAAAATGCAAAGCGACTGTTGACCAAACACTTTGTATTTGAGCGGTGAAGAACCTCTATCAACTTCTAATCTTGACCATTAAGATACTCAACATTGGACCCACCAATTTGGTGGTCGTATCACTGCCGGAAGCTCAAGTTCTCCCGTAGTATTAGTTCTAACTATCAATATTTAATTTAATACTTCTTTCGTTTTTGAATAAATGTTACTATCATTTTTTCATTTTAACCTAAAAATAGGTTAATTTAAAAAAGTGATTGTAACTTTTTTCCTGAAACGAAAATAATATATACTACTTTGGTCTTAGAAAAAATAATATATTTTTTTTTTATTTTGGAAAATTCCTATAAAACACATCATATGAGATTAATAATTACAAACATACACCCGTTATTTCGATAATTGTTAAAATGTACCATCCATCCAAAATTCTATTAAGACCCACCACATTGTTTTAATCCATATCTAACCGTATATATGTTAAACCTGAGCGAATAAAACTCATTCTAAATAAGAAAATTACTGACGTGTCTTTAATTAGAGAACATAAATGTTTGTGAAGCATCGATGGTTTGTTGTTTCCGAGAAACAATTCAGGGAAAGTAATTGAAGATGTTGTCATAATAATAAAGTCGTTGCAGGCCTGAATTGGAGTTAGGGTTTTTATGGATTTGAGTAAAGTGGTTCTGGTTTATGGTGGTTCAAGACTAGAAGTGAGTGAATCTGTGATGGTGACCTGTGAAAAATGGAAGGATTTTCTTCATTTGGGGAAGAACTGGTGATTCCCATTTTGAAACAGTCAAAGGTATATCAGACATTTGATAGCCTAGTCAACTTAGTTAACTCGACCCGATTTACTAACAGCCGGAAACTTAACTTCCGTTAACCGTTTTATTGGAAAAAACGAGATGAAAAAGTGAAACTGAGTGCATTTTAGTAATTATCAAAATAACAGGTGTACGACCCCTTACATTAATTAAGTTTGTCAAAGACCTCGAAACGTCAGTTCCGTCCTTGTTTATGGAGGAACAAAGAATAACAACAACAACCAAAATTGTCACCGCACGTAATAGTCTTTTCTTTCTCCTTTTTAAACACGCCACAAATCTTATAAACGGCTGAAGTTGAAGCTGCAAAAAAGCAGTATTGCTCGAAAAAGTTCAAACAGAGGAAGCGTGATTTAATATGGTTCACAAGGAGTAGGAGGACATATATGTTTTCTAAAGATAGATTTTGTCACGGAAATGTCTACATGTGTCATATAATTATTTGTAGTTACATGATTGACGATAATGGGCAATAAATGAAACCAAATTATGGACAGGATAAGTTTATTTATTAGAGATGCACGCATATCATATATATATATATATATATATATATAAACGTACGTCATTTCACGTTTTATATATGATCCAGCTACTGTAGTTGAAAATACAGTTTTGACTGATCGTTGCATGCATATATCTGGAAAGTAAAGACATGTCATAGGACTCATAACTACAGAGGTAGTTAACCCCTCCTGTCGGGGGAGTCAGGAGCCATTTAATTTTAAGAATATACCTTATGTGTTTGATTGTTGGCGCATTAAGATAAGCCGGTCGACCAAGTGGGTGCTAGCAAACTATTTAAGGGCTAGCCCTGTGCAAACTTTGTGAAATATCCGTGTACCTAATGATTGTGCTTTATTTAATTGTTTATCTGCCCAGATCAACTCCTATGAAACCTTTGATTTATCACCTTTTTTTTAATATATCTTATTTAGATGTTTGTTATTGTTTTTTTAAAGCATTTTATTTTATATCTTTTAGATTTTGAGTTTCATTTTAAATTTGGGTATTATTTATGGATTTTTTTCTATTTCCCTTATTTGTTTAGTAACTGTGTTGAAGACGTGGAACTTGGATTTTTTTCACAATAATTTCATTTTCAACTTCAGTTGCAGTACAACTACAACAATGATCAGTATAGTATGCCTCGGCCATATCAGCCGAGTTACTCGTAGGTAACTCAGGTATCGATCTTAGGCGGATATGATTCTCAAAAATTTGGTCGAGCCGAGTATTTACAATTTACTCGCCGAATCGGTAATGACTCAGTCTGAGTCACGAGTCCTACCGGGTCACAAATAACTGGACAAGATATGGTCAAAGTGGTAAAATCAGCTAAAAACATCATTATAAGAGGAAAAAACCCTTAAAAATTAAAACAACGTGGCACAAGGAATGACGGTCCTTTAGGTTGTTTTTCTTTCTTTCTTTTCCACTATTTTCTTTTTATTCCATTTTTCTTTCTCTTTTTTTTTTTTTGACTTGCTATATTTTCAAAAAAATATGACCCATCAAGCCACCACCCGAGTTGAGGTATATTAAATCCTTCTTATCTTTTCAACTTATTTTTAGTATTTATACTTTACAATCTTCTCTCTCACTTCAATTTTTCTTCCTGATGTCAGTTGTTAGATAGGTTCATTAATGTTTTCTGAACATGTTTATTAGGTTTACTAATTAGTATAACTTGATTGTATATAAGCTATTAAATGCCTTTTAGTTGTATGAATGACTAATGTAATAATGCTATCATTTAACAGGTGAATCATTCTGATGATTCAACCTCATCAACTGATTGATATAGCTTGTGAATAGGATGCATATATTGATCGTAAACTAAAGCACGCATCAAATGCAAATTGTGCGGTTATGTAATAAGTGGTGGAATTAATAGATTGAATGTAAAACCCCTTATCCTAGAATAACCTACTCTCTAGTATTAGATTTAGGTTAGTTATTCATGATACGGTTTAACATTACGTGGGGAAAAAAAAGTCCTAGTAGGTTTAGGAAGACTAGTTAAAGTATTTATATTTAGTTAGGGTTTTGTTATGTTGGAGATATTTTTCGGAAGAACCTAAATTTTTTTCTTTGAAAAATCTAGAGAGAAGCTGAAGAAGAAGAGGATTGATTTTAAGCGAAGGGTGTCGATAGTGATTTGAGGATCAATTGCTTTACACCAGGTAGGTTTTCTGACTCTTGTGCTCTTATTTGTATGTTTAATAAGTTCTACGAGACCTTTCCTTTTCAAAAGAGAAAATAGAGAGAAGAGGAAGATCAAGGTTAGAAACTTACCTTGTGCAGAAACTGCATTGTAACGTACGGGGAGGAAGGACTTCTAAATAATCCGTAATAACAATTTTTGTGTATTTTGTTGTGAACTAATATAGTTAATCAACATGTTATTGATGTTTAAATCGTGATGTAGCTCATGTTAATTGGATAAGCTATATGCTTAGGCTTACTCCTACTCTATTTAAATGCTCATGTATATCAAAGTTACCCATGGCCATGCTTGGTGTACATAGGTTTAGTGCAGTCATCATCTTTACACTTAATTAGTTTTGGTATACAGAGCTAGTGTAGGAATCATCTTTATATTTAATTAGGTTTACCTAGTTCATCTTACACACGATCATAGTAAGTGATACTGTTAGACAAGGATTGATGTACATAGTCAGCACTACTGTATACTTCTTATGTATTGTTTGATTCGTTATATAGTCTTAAATGAAACACTACATCATTACTGACTTGAATGACTTGTGATATCATGTTCTTTTAGTTAGGATTACATTTCCAGTACTGAGAAGTGTGTGGAACGATTTGAATGAGTAGCATTAATGTTTCGTGCTAGAGATGTATATAGTATCTACCTGTTTTTCTTTTGGCCTGTATTTTGATAGGTTGTCTTGTTTTTCCCAAATGCTGGGTAAGATAGTTCTGTGATTCATTATTTCCGTTACTACTGGTGTAAAGTAAAGGTAAAGGGTGTCTGCCATGAATTGACTATATGTGAGCAGTTGGCATAATAATGTGTTTTAGTATGTTTGTTACTTGGTGTTTGCCATGTTTGCCGTAGTTATGTAATGCAAACTTAAAGGGTGTTCCTTTGTTGTCCGTTATCCGTAGTTGACTCGACTCCCGTGAAATAAATACGGCGATGACCGAGGGGTCGCCTAAAAGATATGGATCTATTATCTTGAATGGGGTCGACAACACTTATTTTCTTATGCAATGTAGGAAATTAAGTGGACTACGCAAGGGCCGGTATGTGTCGTCGTACGGCTAGAAAATGAAACTATAGAGAGGGAAAGTCGATTAGTATCATGGGTGGAGAAACCTGTTTTCGCTTCTTATATATATTTAATTGTTTTGTGTACCTTTGTGTTTTCCTAGATTCTAAAAGTTTTTATATTTCGGCTTATGTCGTCGAACTTGTTACTTTCAAAGAGATATTTCTATAAATTATTTGTACCTTACGAAGTCATTTCATGAACCTTGGATCATTAGTTTGTTTATAAAAAGGGCAGAATGGTGCGAAAACCTACTTTAAGTTGGGCTCTGACCCAACTTACTATTATTTTTCAGGGAACGGTGGCCACGGACAACCTAACTAGTAGAAAGATTTCTTGTCCCGGAAAACTACATCATTTTTCTTCAAGGTGCTTAAACGATTAAATATTTTATAGCTTGTGTTTAAAACCAAACTTCTTTATTTTAAGTAAGACTCTTATTATTTAAATTAAATATCCGACCTGTGTGTCGAAGATGAACTATTGCTTCTTTTTAAGACTTTCTGTTATCAGATTTCTTTTATAATACTCGTCATTTTTATAAGATTTTCTTTTAAATTTATTATTCTTCAAAAAAACCCCACATGATAGCCGGATTGACATTTGTTGACTTGAAGACTAGAGTGTTTTTCTTTTTGTCCCATGAATAGTACCACACTTCTATTTTAGGGCGGCCGACCTAAAATGATGAAGTGGGACGTTACATCGAAGGATCATATTATACACAAGAAAGGTGGAATCTCTACCAACAATTGAACTTCCTTCGCCATTGACTGTGCATTTGACAAAATTACCAAGAAAAATGGTCAAAAGATGGCAAGAACATCACCCCCTAGAATAAAAATTAGGGTTCACAAACTTATTGTTCGAATGGAACTTCAACCCTGAAAAAACTCTATGAGAGAGTGATCACTCCATTACGAGATTGTAAACTTTTTTTTTTTTGCTCGATTATGAGATTGTAAACGTCAAGCCATTTCAAATCCAGGTATAATCACTCACTGCAACAAACATACACAATATATGAGCATAGATTAAAATATAGATATGAGAAGAGAACTAAACCTAGCTACGAATTAAAATTAATGAACAAAGATGAAATCACGAGAGAAAAAAAAAGAAAGAGAGAATATGAACAAGGAAAGGAGGCGGTGTTAGGTTTTGGAATTAAGTTTTTAAACGTAAGCCATGGGTAGTCTAATGTACATGATGGAGAATCATCTGAAATCAGTAAAAGAGTACCTGTAAAATAACAAAACAATCAAAATCATTTTTCAGAAAAATCATTAAAACACACACCAAAGTATCCGAGTAAACAATCACCGAGAAGAGAATAGGGTGAGGAAAAGAGGCAGCAAAATCTTCTGGATATGAAAATAATAATTAGATTTTGTATTTTAGTCAGAAAGTATTTATCACCTACCCCATTTTATATGTGGCAAAAAAATTATTGAAAAAATTTCAAAATTCATAGATATTATTGGTCTATATTCTTTTAAGTAGAATCGGAAGTTCTAGAATTCGAGCTTTGTTCGACTTTCAACCATAATTCTCTAAATTGTTCTGAAATTATATGTATGAAACGTATATACGTGTTGAGTGACCTACTAAATTCTCCGGTCAAATCGGCCAGCTAAGTAGCTAACCGCAGTTAGTTAGAACCCTATGGGGACTTGGGGACCGATATAGGAAATCTCCCTATGTCTGCATACATGACTAAATACAATGGAGGTGGTACAATGTACATCCATAACTTAATGATGATGATGAGTACAGCTAAACTAGATATCACTGGAAGCTATGATTACAGCATTTTTGATAACTACATCAGCATCAGCATCAGCATCTATTTTTACATGCTTTGCCCATGCTCTGACTTCCTCACATAACGTATGCTAATTGAAAATTTTGGACCACGGTATTCGTTTGTAAGAACATTACTAGCTATAGAATTCTGATAGTTGCTGACTGGACCACTGTTTGGATTATTCTTCCTACAATCCAACGATGATTGATCTACAGATAGTTGACATTTCATTTCCATACCAGCGGATGATTTTAATTCTTAGGTTTGTCTTTTTGGCTAAGCCTATTCAGTCACCAACAACCAGTCGTTCATGGAGTTAATGAGGCCGTGGAAATTGGATAGAACAAAATGGAGGGCTAAGTCATAAGGTCTTCAATGATGTTCTAAGTTTCTAATGCTGATCGTGGGGACACTCGCACACTGTTGATTTTGTGGTACCTGGTTAAGAGAGCAGTGAGAGATGGTTAAGAACGTAAGAGATAGTTTAGGATCATATAAAATGATTAATTAAGCTGGCCAATTTAAGGCCTATTTGAAATTAATTTGAGGATATTTATTTATTCTCGTCAAGAGGAAAAGGATAAGGATATCCAAAAAAGATAAAAATATTAAATTATCCATATTAGTTTAAATTATATTTTCATCCTAATTTTTTTTTTTAATATTTTTATAGTTTTTATATATTTCTTTTCTATCTTTAATAGACCAAAATTCTAATAAAAAAGTAACAAAAAAAAAACAAATGAAAAACAAAGAAATAATAAAAAAAATAGCAAAATTTTAAAAAAGTAATTATAAATGATTAAAATTAGAATACTAAATGAAATAATAAATAAAATAAATACTAGTAACTTAATTAATCTAAGATGAATAAGGAATTTTGGATATTACTTTAAGATGTCCTTATCTTATTTTCTTATACAACCCAAATTATTTTAAAATAACCCCTGAATTAGCCAGGTTAATTAAGTTACCATTTCTTCACACAAGTGAATAGACTATTCATTCTTCGTACAAAATAAAAGATTAGACATCTATGAAATCTTGAAAACAAATATAAATACAAGTGACTTGAATTTCGTGCTAAACAATAGAGATAAAAGAAGGTGGAAGTGAGGGTTACACTCAGTCTGTGATTCGAAATCATAGAACAAAAAGAAATTCGGCCATGATGCTCAACAAGGTTCATTATCTCAACGAGTAATTATATATTACATCCGTTTCAGCAAAAACGTTACTATCACTTTTTTATGTTAGCCTAAAAATAGGTCAAAATAAAAAAGTGATAATAACACTTTTGCTGAAACAGAGGGAATATTTTTTTATAGGAAAATTCATTCAATCAAACATCACAGTTACATGGACCAACCTCATTACATAGATTTGTCTCATCAAGAATGGCAAAATCATGTGAGCAACAAGAGTAAAAGAACATTAGAAATAAGCTTAAACAATCTTTAAATCTAATCAGACTAACAATTTTGGTTTTGCAGCAATGAAACAACTCAATGGGATCAACCATTTCCATTTTTCCTTGTAAAGTTTAGATAGAATTGGTTGGAAGGAACTAACTTCTTCCAACGCAACTAACAATCCTGCACAAGTCAGGTTAGTTAAGATCATATAATGGTTCATCCATCTCTCAGGGTTTCGCTGGTGTGGTCGTGAACTAATTTCATCTTCCTCACCTATCTGCGACCAGTAATGGTCAAGTAGTAACAAAGTAACCAAAAAGAATAAAAAAAACGGTAAAACCACTAGAGATAGGATCTTGCTGTTATTTAGGTTGATTGTTGTTGCTGAGACTATTGTTGCTGATTTTGAAGTTCTTTCTGAAATTGTTAAAGTTGATGTTGTCCTTGCTGTAAGAGATATTGATGAAGAAACTGTTGAAAACGAAAGAGAAAAGTCTATGATGAATCAAAAGTTATTGTATAGCTGATGCAAATAGAACTAGACGATTTCCTTAGAAAACAAAGGATACCCATCTTTTCCATGAATCAAAAAATCACAAACAATAGAGGGAAAAATCATTAAGAAATAGCATGGGTTTAAGTATCTCTATATAATGGAAATAGCATTAAGAAAGCTTACCAGAGATAAGAAAATGATTACAACCCATAGGCCCTGTGAATAAAGTCAAGTAGAAATACCAAACAAAGCTACAACAGGCAAAAGAAGCCGACACGAGTTAAGTAGAAATACCCAATCTGATCCAAGTGGATTTCCTGAAGAGTTGCATTGGGCTGACACCAGAAAACTCATGATACTCGTATCATTCATCACCTAATTTATCCCTTTCCTTTGTAAATCTCCACAACCACCATCAGAAATGAACGGCAACTCTCACTCTAAATTAACGTACAACCAAAGCTGTACACACAAAAACAACAGAAAATTGTTAGAGAGACAAGGAGCGATTTCTGCATATGACAACAAACTGCGAAGGTCAATTGTAAGAGAGCATAGAAGAAGATTATGTTGCTTCCTTGAGGGAGTATAAGGGAAGCTTGAATATAACTTGATGAGCTGAAATTGGTTGCCTTGTAGGGGACGTTGAGGCGCCAGCTTCATGGTTCACGTGCGATTGCAATCCAGGGTCAGCTTCCATGTGAGGAAGCGTACATGCGACACATGCTGCTAAAAGCCTCCCACAAGGTGAAAAGTGGGCACACATTTCACTGTCACCATAGATAGAAAGATGTCAACATGCAGTTAAATATAGCCTGAGATCCTACCTTAACATAACAAATAGGAAAAATAAAATTCAGACTCATTTAAAAACTTACCTAGGAGCTCAATCCTAACTGTCCTGTTTTACATGGGTCCTAGTTGAGATGCTCTAAAAGATCTATTTACTTAACCAGCAACTCTCCCGCCTGGACTAACTGGCTTTGGAACTTACTTAACATAACCAGCAACTGCTCTGAGGGCTTAGGAACCAGGGCATGGGCTTCCTAATTCTAACTAGTGGTTTGCCTGCATTCTTAGTTATGGCATGGAATCTAGCTGTATCTTTCCCTCACATTTTGATAATTCACAATAGGTTTTTCTAAGCCAGTAACTTATGTTGATTCAAACCTACAGATACTTGAATAATCAGCAGTCTCATGGAAAATAGAGGGACAGCACTGACAGGTTAGCGACACAATCATGATTAAGAATAAAACCAGTGAAGAAAAAAAAAATACCTACAAAGGACGGCATGTGGAACAATTAAGCGATATTTCCTGCATCAAGTAGTGCACAAGGATCTCTGATGTAATGTGGCCAATAAAAATTTGAAAATCCAGAGCGTTGGCAGACTTGAAAACACGGAAGAAGAGAAAACCCTCAATTTTAAAGCTCCTAAGAGCAACCACAATCACATAGCGAAAAGCTATATATCGATAAAAAAGATGGCGTAGCCGGCAGTTGTAAAAGTGGTAAAAGCTAAAAAAAGCTAGAAGAGGTAGCCAAATCTGGCTAAAGCCAAATATAGCGAGACGCAGTTTATAACTGCATTTTGGGTTGAGCGCACTTAATACTAATAAGGTTTGAAACGAGACTCACTTTATAATAGTGCCCCAATTCCAGAAGGTTTTTATAATAGCGTCTGGTTCAGGCGCTATCTTTACATGTGTTCGCTTAAACACACTTTAAAGCTGCGTTCGAATGTAGACGCTAAATATAAAAGCGTTCGAATTTAAAGCTGAGCTCAAGAGGACTTTTCACACCAGTTGAGAGCAGTGGGTTCAACCATGGAAGTGTAGCTAGAGAAAAATTTCCTGCCCCACTACAAGGAGTAACCTTAAGACAACCAGCTTCTTCCTCATGCAGTAATGGCTCTTGAAGACTACCATTTCTATATACTTGTATCCCAGTAACACCTTGAATCGAAACAAAACATATGGTGTGGCGATAATATTATCCACAACAAGCACATTCAAAATCTCAGACCCATTTATAAAGAATCCTTTACCATCAACATATAGTGAACACAAACAGATAACAAAAGTGAGTAACCACCATATCCTTACCAACAATGGGTATTTCTCTAACCCCTTGAATTTACAGTGAAACGTAGGAAAGCTTAACACAAACCAAGCTAATATTTGAGCTATGCGTAAGTATATAAGTGACCAGTCATCTCTATCATCTCTTCCCCTAATTAAACTAGTAATATCAAACCCTAAGACAAATACTTGCAGAAACAAAAGCAAACAGTAATCTTAAATGCAGTACCAATCTGAATATTGTGAATTGAAATACTAATAAGCAAATATCAGCGTTAAAATTAAAAAACAAGTTGAAATTTACCATGTTCATCAATGATTCGCTGATATATAATCCTCCTTCCGTTGCAAATTAGGCATCAAAACGCAAACAAATCCATTGTTCTTGGTTCTTGAGTTGTCTTTCCAGTTCACCAAGAAAATCAATTTTCTTCGAATTTTACCACCAACATTTTTTGATCGAGAAATTTAAGCTCATGAAATCAGTGACTAATTTTTGTTGGATAAATTTCATGATTCGTGGGTGGAAATCTTAAAACCCTAACTTCTCTCTCTCTCTGATATATACGGGTTTTGTCATTTGGAAGATAACAAAAGTTAATATCTTGTAGGTCCTTGATAATAATTAAAAGACATAAGGTATCTAAGAGCAACCGCAATGGTGCGATCAAAAGCCGGATCAAAGATATTATTTGACCTTTAGTCGACAAAATCATGCCACAGTCGTGCGATTAAAGATTACGTTTAATCGAGGAAATCTATTCTACGGGATTAAAAGTAATCGCTCATCGACGACTAAAAATTATGATCAAGCGAGGCAGAGAAGTTCGTTTGGACAGAAGCGGTGTACCAGCATTTCGTTCAAAAACACGGGCGTATAGCTGGTAGTTCGCTAGATGCAGCGGTATGTTGAGGCTTCGCATGCTGAGACGAGAAGCTGGAGTGCCGCTTACACCCAAGCGCAACACCAGAGTTTCGCCCACTGTGAGCGATGCCTTAGTATACCGTTTGGATTCGTGCGGAACTGCACAGCTTCGCTTGAGTCCGAGCGAGGTCACACTATGTCGCCCCGTCCCAGGCGTTACTCCAGCTGCTCGCCTAGATCAATATTTTCGTTGGATTATGTTTACCGTTAATATGTTACCGTTGATTTAACCGTTGACGTTGTACAACGACTATATTTTTACACTATATATGAAATATTAAACCAATGTCATTTTACTAAACTCATTCATTGTTATTGTATTTCAAATTTCTAAAGTTCCTCACAATTTAATAAGTTTGCGAATCGATTAGGATTATGGCGCCATCAAAACCCCGAGGTCCAAATTTTTCTACATTTGAAGATGTTTCGATGTGTGCAATTCATTTGTCAATATCTCAAGATTCTAGCATCGGTACCGATCAATCTGAAGAAAAATTATGGTCTCGTATATTATATCGAATGAAAGAAGCAATACCTTCGATGCCACCACGTAGTTGGACCTCCTTTCAGAAACGATTTCAAATTATAAGTAAAGATGTGACATTTATGTCTGCAAAGGAAGCTGAAGTAGAAAGGGAACATCATAGGATGGGGCCCCGAAAATAAGGTAACTACTCATTTAATTTTGGTGATTACATTAATCTTTCAGATTGTATATTCTTTACTAAATTTAATTGCAAAAATAGATTGCAGAAGTAAAGAGGCTTTTCAATGAAGCTACTGGGAGAAGTTTTAAGCATGAAGATTGCTACACAGTTATGTTAGATAATATTAAATATTCCAGACGGTCGACAGCTGTTTTCGATTCATTATAAGCTGAGTCTGATTAAGAAAACATTGAGGACAACCAAGAAACACATGACTCAAGCCTAGATGGTTCCAGTGCCTATGAAGACATTGGAGATATCCCTAACACATTAGTCCGTCCAATGCGGAAAAAAGAGGCCAAACGACAGAAGACAAAAGGGAAAGCAAAGTTTACTGAACAACAGGAAATGATGCAAAATATTTATAAAGAGCAACAAAACTTCAACGCCAAATATACAGAACAAAGAGATATGAAGATGGCACAGAGCGAAGCTGAGTTTGCAGCAAAACTAGATGATTCAAATGCAAAGTTTGCAGCAAAACAAGCTGATTCAAATGCAAAGTTTACGGCAAAACAAGCTAGGAAAGAAGCAAAAGAGGAGTTTTGTATAATGACGATGAATATCTCCGTAATGGATGATGTATCAAGACAATACTTCGAATTTAGGAAGGCAGAAATTTGGAAGAAAAGATTAAACCAATCATAGAGGCAATTCTTATTTAGCATTGTCATATTAAGTTTGAACTTTTATGAATTTCTTTAGTTATTTTCAGTTTATTTTTAATCAATAAATTGTTATGTTTTTAATGTCTCCTAATTTAATTATAATTTTAAATTTATTTTGTTTTTTAAAATTAATTCAAATACTCAGATGAATTCAAAAAAAGGTTGTCATATAACAAGACCTTAATAAGTAAAGATAAAATCACTCTCGCTAGAATCGCGGGTACACTTACACGAGATTTACCCCCAAAACGTATATAGAGGATTTACAAAATTTCACTCTTCGCCTAGATATGACCATATGTGTTCGATCAAGTCATTTCGCAAACGAACCCCAGTATCTTTATCGAATATTGCACGTCTGCGTTGGTCCTTTATCATTCTCGAAAGTTCAACAATGTTGTGCCTATAAATATTTACTGGTGCACCGTGGATGCGTTGCTCATACTCGTGCGGCCAATCACCGGGTAAACGTTCATCCTCCACTATCATATTATGTATAATGATGACAGTTTTCATTATATATGCTAACACGTTTGGATTCCACATTCGTGCTGGTTGTTTGATGATTGCAAATTGATTTCGTAGCACCCCGAAGCCGCGTTCTACATCTTTTCGACAACCTTCCTGCATAGCATAAAATTTCTGTTTCTTTTGGGAATCTGGATGTTTAATCGTAGTCACAATAGTTGCTGTCTCTGGGTATATTCCATCACCCAGATAATACCCCATATTGTATTGATTTCCGTTAATTGAAAAGTTTACTGCCGGTACTTTACCGTTGATAAGATTTTTGAAGATATACGAACAGTTCGTCACATTGATATCATTGTTAGAAACCGGCATACCAAAAAATACATGCCAAAACCAAAGATCATACGACACCACTGCCTTCATGATAATACTTTCGCTACCCTTGTACGCGGTATAAGCACCAGATTCAGCCGATGGGCATTTGTCCCATTTCCAGTGCATGCAATCAACACTACCAAGCATCCCTGGAAATCCCCTTTTTTGGTTCTCAGCAAGAAGGAGTTCAACATCACGCTTAGTTGGTGTGCGCAAATATTCATCCTCGTACATTTGGACTATAACCTTGCAAAACCTACGAATTGCTTCCAAAACTGTGGTTCCCCAATACATAAATACTCATCAATTGCATCTGCCGCACATTCGTAAGCTAACATTCGAATTGCTGCAGTAATTTTTTGGTGAGAGGTTAATCCAAGAACACCACATGCATCTCTTTTTTGAACAAAACAACTATTTACCGCCACAACATCACCCAATACAGTTGAATAAACGCATTCTAAATCTTCTACGGAATACATTTGGCGGAAACGTCGGGTTTCTGCAAAAGTAATCTCTCCATAGAATTTTGGCACCGACATCACGTTGTCTTGGTATTTTTATACGTGTATGTGGACAGTTCATATTTGAAACCATTAATCCAGCAGTGACTGCTAGGTTATTACAGTTCAATGCAAGTGAACTTTCGTCTGATGAGTAATAACTACTGTTATCATCATCGCCTAATGAAGAAGAAGAAGAAGAAGAAGAAAAAGTATGAGGAGGAATAATAGAAGATGAACCATAGTTGTGGATGTTATTTAGAGAGTTTGCAAAAAAAAAATGGATGCAAAATGTTTTGTAGGAGATGATGATATTTTTGGTTTGTATTCAAGGAGAAGCCGGTGAGTTAATTTATAGGAAGCTTCAGATATGATTTTGAATATTGATATGACAATACACGGTCACCATTTCAATGCAAAAATGAGCCTTGAACATTGTCAGAGATATTAATTATAGGTTGACAAGCCAATGAAAGGAATTGATAATACACGGTCACCATTTCAATGTAAAAATCAGCGTTGTACATTGTCAGAGATATTAATTGTAGGTTGACAAGCCAATGAAAGGAATTGACAATACACGGTCACCATTTCAATACAAAATCAGCAGCACAATGAAAGGAAAAAATGTCAGAATTTCGAATATAGATATGACAAATAATTGGAAATATTGCCGTTCAACTAACAATTCAAATATGATGTGACAATACCAAATGACATAAACGACAAAGTTTAAAGAAAATCAGAGTTTTGCTTTGACACTACAAAACAAAAAAAGTTTCAAAAGTAATTTGAAAAGACAATTCATATTTGAAAAAACAAATCTTCAATCGGAGTTGGATCTTGGTGGGATAAACGAAGGCAAAGATGGTCTGACATTATGCATAAGAAATGAGTAAATTACCGATTAGAATATGTAGCCCCGAATTGGATTTCTTAATATTTTTATAAATCATTTCATTGAATCGAAAATGCATACATTAAAAAAGGAATACATTAAAGGAAATAAAATATAATAAATCAGTAGATTACACTTAAACACTTAAGCAAATCTATTATCAAACCTTCAACGGGTCGTATGACGACCGCGACGACGTTCTTCACTTCTTGGTAGAATAATCAACACAAAAGGATTGTATTCTTCCATCAACCTTAGGATCTCCAAATGAGGTTGGTACCTGAGATATGAACGTTTGCATCTTCTCCATTCCTCCAGAGATCTGGCAACAACTTCATCATCAGTTTCATTCCTAATTCTTCTTTCATTCACCTTAGCGGTTAAAGAAGAAAATTCTAGTACTTCCTTTGTGATTTGCACATATTGACCGAAAAGGCCTGCTCTGTTCCGGTTGTTGGGATTACCGGTTTCGTTACAAAAGGTAGCATGTGTATGTTCTAACCATTGCATGTTCATTGAACCATTCATCTGATGTTTATGAACCCTTGCTGGATAGTGTAATACTATGTTCCGACATATGGATAAATCTTCTTCTAGGATAAATTCTCTGCATTAAGCGTAAAATTTTCGTAACCTGACATTACATGAAAACAAGAGATTAAAAATTTTCTCCAAAATGTAAAATATGTGGATTTGAAATGGGAATGATAGATATAAGTTCATTTATTTATAGGTGTATCAGAATACAAATTATAGCCGTTGATAAACGGTAACAATTCAGAACGGTAACAAAACGGTAACAAATTTGGAAATCCAAACTTTTTGAATAATCTGAACATTTTGTACTTGGTCACCAATAAAAGGAATTGACAATACACGGTCACCATTTCAATGCAAAAATCAGCAGCACAATGAAAGAAAAAAATGTCAGAATTTCGAATATAGATATGACAAAGTAATTGGAAATATTGTCGTTCAACTAACAATTAAAATATGATATGGCAATACCAAATGACATAAACGACAAAGTAAAAAAAAACAAGAGTTTTTAATTTAACACTACAAAACAGAAAAAGTTTCAAAAGTAATTTGAAAAGACAATTCATATTTGAAAAAACTAATCTTCAATCGGAGTTGGATCTTGGTGGGATAAACGGCGGCAAAGATGGTATGACATTATGCATATTTGATCCAATTGTTTATGAAGATTCCTGAGCCATTGTCAGATACATTGGTGGTGCCGTATTCTGAGCATATGTGGCAAACCCAAGCGGTTGTTGTTGACGAAAATGGGTAAGCTGGTTGTTCAACAAGGAATTCTCATTTCGGAGGTTGTTAATTTCAACGTCTTTGCCAATCAAATACTCCATCCGATTCTTAGTTTCAGCGAACGTAAAATCACGCAACTCTTGCGTAAAATCAGACAACTCTTGAACTAAATCATAAGCCGCGACCTTGGATGAAAAAAATAGATTAACTATTGAACTAAATTTATAGTCTTTATTCAAATTTACAAGGCTTTGTTGAATACTTACGTATGGTAGTTGTTGTGGGGGAGGAATGGGTGTATGTTCACGACGACGTGGGATGTTGTGTTTGATACGGTCACCAGCATAGTCGTATGTTTCAACCTCCCAATCAACTTTCGTGACATATTTGTAAAGGTTGGTAACATGTCGCCAATATTCATAATACACATCGTAGTCCACGACACGTACATATTCACTAGCATTGACCTGACAGTTTACTGTCATGTCTTCAATCTCGTCGTCGGTGAAGTTGGAAATGCTACTAGGGGGGTTTGCAGGAACACCCCACGTTGGGTTGTTCTGCCTCCAACAACGATCTCCGAGATACATGTTATGCTTTATCCAAGAAATGTACAATAAATAAATACCTATCAGATAACCAAAATAAAATTGAAAAAAAACGCAATATGACAAAATTAATTAAAAACTCACGGTGTCTAGCCAAGTGAATGTAACCCTTTTCCCAGAGAGCTCTAAAGCTTTGCGTCCAATTTCTGGTGGCAGATAGTTAACTGCATTTAACCACGGTTGCCATGTCACAGTGTCTACGGACAACTGGTTCAATTCAGTCCTTGACCGAACAATTTCAATACCCTTCCTCCGGCTACACAACCACCTACGACATCTAGGCCATTCATTTTCACTTTCAGGCGAAGGGTTATTTGGACGACATATGCCCAGATATTCGTACCCCCAGAACTACAATATCAATATAACCATTGGAATAAACAACTTAGCAACAAAATTCTATTTAAAATAATTATAAATAACAATAAATAATTTACCTCCAAAATTTGGAAGGGTCTGGACACTGACTTTTGTCCCCTAGAAGCTGCCGCGAGACCTGAATACAATTTAGAAATTGTAGGAGCACCCCAATCGTACTGGTCAACTGCATTTAGATCCTCAAATGCAGCTAACCATCCAACATCAATATAGGTTTTTGCATTTGGAAAGAAGAACTGCCCCAGAACATACATATAGAAGGCTCTCGCCACTCTATCAGCAAGCCTACTATCATCTTTAGACGCAGTCAAAGTATCTTCATCAAAATATGTGGTCAAATTTTTTACAATTATTGCATCTGAAACCCACTGTTGCGGAACCCCTTCTCTTTTACACACCGCATTATCTTTGAGTTCAGGAAATATATGCTCTCGGACATATTCAAATTTATACTTCTATGGTTGATACGGAACAGATCTGCCAACACCAATACTAAGGCCAGTCAACATTACCCAATCAAGGGGAGTGAACCCAAGCTCCCCAAACGAGAAGTGGAACGTGTTTGTCGTATCCCAAAACCGCTCAACAATATAATTAATAAGAGCATGGTATGAATCTACTTCAGGCAGTGACAGTAATCGGTCCCATCCTCCCCTTTCAATTATATATTTGACCCTAAACGAAAGTTTAATAATACCTCTGTAGATCTGAAGGACGGATTTGAGAGAACCACGATGGGCAAACCTGAAATTGGCGTCGGTTGAATATGTAATATTGGTCGACACGTGCTCGTCAGTATCTTCCACAACGGTATAGTGCTCCAACCCGGGGACATCTACCGTTTTTGGTCCCATACAACCAGGTTCTGAATCCTCGACGATTTTAGCCTTCTTGGCCTTCTTCTTTCTGCCAACCCATTTGGACGTCAAACTGCTCGACATCTGGCCAAACAATTCATAGAACATTGTCAAATCAAGAGTAAATCACCACGATCATAAAGATAAAAATTTAGTAATCAATAAATCAATTAAAATTATTTTAACACCGGCTAAACACAAAAGTAATTATCTAATTACATAATCATATGTACCAAGCAATAAAAATCAAATATTATAAAACTAAATTCATCATTAACAAAATACAACAATCTCAATGCACCAATTATACCCAATATCATAAAGATTACCCTATTGCAAATACTTCCTTACACATATGTTTTTAAATTTAATCAAAATAAATTCCTAATTTTTCTAGACAACCTACTCAATTCAACAAAAATTTAACCACAACCCCACTAAAATTAAACAATAACTTCATCAATTATATCTTCAATTTAACAAATATCAACAAATTTTTATACCCAATTTATAACATTCATAAACCCTAAATATTTTCCCAATTCCATAATTACAACCTAATAATCACAATTCGATAATCAATTTATAACATGATAATTACATGGTAAATCATACAACATTTACAACCAATTTAACTACAAAATCATCAAAATAATTTACAAAACAAAATTAATTTATACTATTTTTTTTGTTAAAAGATACCTTGATTGTACTTGGAAAAATCTTGAACGAAGTATGAACATATGATACGGGACTTTGGGTTCTCGTTTATTGAATTAGGATGAGAAAATGGGGATTGTTGGAGGACCACCTTGCGGCTACAGGAGGAGGAAGAACTTTTCAACGTGCGGCTACAGGAGGAGGAAGAAGAGAAAAATTAGGTTTTAACATAAAAAGGAAGCGAGCTCCCAGTACCCCGCCTATAAACATGGAACGAAATTCTGTTGTACCGCCCGCACAAAAGTCTCACAAGCTCTCTCCGCACGCGCACAATTTTCTGAGACGAAGTGTTGGAATTTCGTTTGCCCAGGCGAAATGCTGGAATTTCGTTTGTGGTTTGGGCGAAATGCTGGGATTTCGTTTGGTTCAGGCGGTACACTAATATCTCGTCTGTAGCAATCGAAGTTGCAGTATCCCGTCCTTCTTCTCAAGCATAGCATTAACACTTCGCTTAGCCGTATGCGCAACCCTAGAATCTCGCTTGACTATCCATGGATGTTCTTGCAGCGGAGTAAAGATAAATTTTTTTGCTTTAGTCTTTGAGGGTAATCGCACAACTGTGGATGCCCTAAAAGCATCCACAGGGGAAAGATCAGACTAAACAACCAAAGACTAAAAATTTTAGTCTTTGGTACGGCGTAAAAATAGTCGTGTATAGTCGGGCGGTGTCATAGCAATTCGCATGTTATTGAGCGGTGTTCCAGCGCTTAGGGGGACAGGCGAAATCCTAGCGTAACGCTTGATGTGGGACGAAATCCTAGCGTCTCGCTTGATGTGGACGGAATCCTAACGTAACGCCTGTAGTTGGACGGTGTCCTAGGATCACGCCAGAGAGACAGGCGGTATCCCAGAACCCTGCCTGATGGGGCGAAATGTTAGAAGCTCGCCTGAAGACATTGCACATGTACGACGGTATCGTGTGAATAGAATGGGACGTGCGGTGTGCTAGCACACCGCCTGGATTTCCAGGCGAAATCCTAGCTGCCCGTCCCATTCTATCTTCCTATTTGTAGACTAACTAATACTAATTAATACTAACTAATACTAATACTAACTAATACTAACTAATACTAATAACTAACAAATACTAACTAATAGTAATTACAAGCGGTGTTCTAGGCTTCCATTTTCTAATTAATACTAACTAATACTAACTAGTAAACCCAACCACTTTCTAACTAATACTAACTAATACTAATAACTAACTAATACTAACCAGTAAATCCAACCACTTTCTAACTAATACTAACAACTAATAACAATTAACTTGTTTTTAGAAATGAAATTTTACCAAGGAATGCACTGGCGGACTCCTAGGGTTACGCTGAAACTGGACGATCCTAGGGTTACGTTCAAGCTGGGTGTTATCCTAGCGTTGCGCTTGTAAGTGGGCGTGATCCTAGAGCTTCGTTTCATCAGGCGTAGTTCTAGTATACCGCTTGATCAGGCGCATTCCTACGATACCGCATGTGTTTTTAAACGTTTTCCCAGAATAACGTTTGGCTCTGGACGAATTACTACGACGCTGCTTAGCATCAAGCGACACATTACGAGCCCGCTCGACTATAAAGACTATTGACTATAATTTTAACTATTTCTAGTCAGCTACAGTGGATTATTTTGACTATCCACTATAATTAATCGTTCCACTACGCCACATAAATTCCAACTATCGATCAGATCTAATCTTTAATCAGTCATTTAGACTTTCCTCTGTAGAATTTCACTTAAAATACAAATACGTATAAAGATAAAAATATCTTAGGGACTGTAGTGAAATTACAGTCCTTAAGTTTAAATAATGCTAATTTCGGATTTAGTGAGTATAAATAAAATAAAGACTCTTCATTCCCAATCATTACAATAATCCAGTCCAGTCAGAGAAAAAGGATGAAAAAGACCTGAGTCAAATCAAGAGAGAGGAAAGATAGTAACGGCACCAAAAATGGACATATCTGCTTCGCTTTTCAGACATTCTCACTTTCACGTTTTGATGGTATGGACAAAACTTTAATCATTCTTTATTAAATTGGTCATTTAAGATCAATCAAGATCTTTAATTGTGCACGAATATCAGAATCTCCATTATCTTCTTCTTTTGTTAATGTTAAATTAATTAGTATAGTTTATTGATTATTTGTATGAGCGCTGTTAAATTTTTTGGTATGTCGTTGTTTTTGATCAATTTTAAATCATACTCTTTGGTATGTAATGCTGTTTTAGATCAATATGTAATCATAATCTTCGGTTAGTATTGTGTTGTCTCGTGTAAAATTTTTAGGTCATTTGGTTGAAAAATCTTCAAAATGCCATCCTACTACTATTCTGTACTTACTTGTGTATTGCCTTTTGTGATAGTTTGAGTACGAATCTTTTAGTACTCATTGGATAACATGGATGCGCATGATCTTTGAATATAAATAATACCTTGATCATGTATCGGAGATGATCTCATTTCTTTTATAATGTTTACGGATTTATTGATGTCTTTTATAATTGATGTTTGTTAACCAGCTTAGTTGCCTTGATTTAGGTTTAGAATCAATCAAGGATTACTCACTCAAGATCAATTACCAGTTATTATAATTAGATTTTGCATGTCCAATGTTCTGAGACCCAGCCAGGACCAATTATTGTAATTAAATTCTCCATGTCCAATGTCCTAAGACCCAGCCAGGACCATGAACCGGTAATTCGATCATTTTTTTTTGGGTTCAATCCATTAATATTTAAATATTCATAAAATATTTATATAGGGAGAAACAAGATTGTAACATATTAAGACAAAGTTAAATTTGTTAATCACTTTGCCGACTTATACTATATTTTATTTTATAAGATATTTATATATTTACTAATTAAAATATATATTCAACGTTAAATATTTCCAACTCTATTTTTTTTTTAAATTTATTATATATTTGTAATTTTTATATGTTTAACACAGTGATCCTGGGTTAAACCACTGGTTGAACCGTATACCCTGACCCATTAATTTTTTCGCTTTGATGCCCGGTCTGGTTTTCAAAACATTGATTGTATCTCTACTGTAACTTTTATAAATATAGATATCCTTAACCCTCTCTGGGTATCAAAGAAGCTTAAGCCTTCATGGTATACTAGAGCAAGAAAAAAAAAATCCGATGAACTCTTCCGTTGAGACGTCTTTCATTCTCTATTCTCTAAAAAACGCCACAAGCCTGGGCCCATAAACTTCAAATTCCCTATTGTAGAAAAGCTAGATGCTTCCCCTCATTCATATCCAAGATTTACACCAAATTGTTGATCCAAAATTTCCTATCCCACCAGCCACACTCAGTGATACTACCACTAATCAAACTACAGAAAACCCATCTTACAATCAATGGTGCAGGACTGATCAGCTCATGTTGTCGTGGATCAATGCTACCTTGACAGAACCGATCCTCGCTCAAATCGTCGGTTTGAATACTGCTAGAGAGGTATGGCACTCTCTTGAGTCATCTTTCGCTTCCAACAATGATGTTCGTCTTTTGCAGTTGCGTTTCCAATCGTATAATATACAAAAGGGAAACTCCACCATCACTAATTATCTTTCCAAAATCATAAATATTTCCGACTCACTTGCTGCAGCCTCCCAACCAGTTTTTGATCTTGATCTGGACTAGTGTCTTATGAGGTTTTGAAATATGATGGTTAAATTATCGCAATTACGGCTCGTCATCCGCTTCCAACTTTAATCTTTATCGTCTTCTCTCAGAAAACAATGTTGCTGACTTTGTTGCTCGCCAGTCTAACCACACCACAGTAACAAAAATTCGACTCATCGTGGTGGTCTCTCTTCTCAACATTCAGGTAATGGACATGGTAGAGGTAATGGGTTCCACGGTCGTGGTAGACTATGACATATCCACTTTCAATGCAAACTGCCCATTTAAAGATCGAAAAAAATTCTTAGAGTGTAACAATTCCTTTACTATTTGACGACTAGGTATAAACGCATTTTGAGACCAGCAAATAAACTTATCAAGAAAAGGCTTCACCCTTTCGTAAAAAAATTTTCTACCACTTTATAAAGAACATTGCAAAAAGATATTGGTCGATAATCATTCGGTGTGCTTGGATTCCTTATTTTTGGTATTAATGTAATGTTGGTGTGGTTGAACATACATGGAAAAAGGGTAGAACATAACTGAATACATTCTTTATTGAATTAACTACATCATTACATGTAATTGACCAACATTTTTTATACAACACTGGAGGTGAAAGAACCCATTTTGACTACAACTAACCATATATCTTTTTAAGTTGGAATTCAAAATATATTCATTATCCACTATTCCATTTGAGCCTTGGCTTTCTCTCAATGTATTTTCATACTCTGGATTTATAGGTTGTTTGAATAAGGTTTGGAAATGAATAATGAGTTCTTCCGAATTTCCTCTTGATCAGTTATTTATCGAAGTCCATGGGCCCATGGGCATAACTAACCTCGAAAAGCGGCTTGCAAGGTTAGGGTTGCCCAAGGTTTATAAACCGTATGATCATAGATAACCCATACAACGTGGGACTAATCTCAACACACCCCCTTATTTGTAGCCTCGTTGGGTCTAACACGTGGACATTAAATCGGGTGACTCTGAGTAAAGGTGCGGTCAAATGACTCGTCACAAATAACCAGCTTTGTTACCATATTGAAGTCCATAGGCCTAACTAATCTCAAAAACCGGTTCGCAAAGTTAGGGTTTCCCAAGGCTTATAAACATACAATGTGGGAATAATCTCAACATTATCCAAGTGTTACCATTCTTCAAGAGATGAGTAATTGAATTTTTCCTTCTTCTTTGTTGTACAGATAACTGAAAATGTCGAGAATTCCTATCCCCACTTTTAGCCCATAACTGCTTCATCCGTTGATCCCAGTAGGTTGCTTCCATAATCAAATAATCATTAATCTCTGTTGTTACAAGTTTCTCTCTCTGAATATTTGCTGCAGTTGGTCTCCAAAACTGAATTCTAAGAAGTTTCTCCTTCAAGCCAATTTTTTTATATATTTACACACCCAATTCTCCTTCGACTCCAATCCGTTAGGAAAGTGCCTAATTTATTTAGTTTAGATTGAATGCTTTCTTTAGGATTCAAAGACCTGCATTCTCCCACTTTCTCTAGAAACTCTGGGTGTGAAATCCAGAAAGCCTCAAACTTATAAGGAGTTGTTCATGGTACATCTTTGTATGTATTCGATAAAATCGGAGTATGATCACTCGCTATTCTAGGAAGGTGAAGAACAATTGTTTTATGAAAAGCAATGCACCACTTAGGGTTTGCCATAACTCTGTCAAGACGTTGACGAATTAACTCATCTATATTACGACCATTACTCCAAGTATATGCCGGAATTTTAAAACCCAAATCAATCAAATGATTTTGTTGTATAAAGTTGTTAAAGTGAGATATATTTGAGTTTAGGACAGGCATACCCCCATATTTTTCATCACTGGAACTAATAGCATTAAAATCACCTATGAAGCATTTACATCCTTGAAATTCATGAACATATCTTGAGAGATTTACCATATTTAAAACACTTGGTGGACCATAAATACAAAAAAGATGCCAAGAACTATTTGTATCTTCATTATGAATCATAGCATGAATAAGATTTGAAGACTCGAAAATAATCTCCAAATTAATGTCCTCTCTCCCTAGTAACCAAATACCCCCATTTCTGCCAATTGAAGAAACACTGCAATAATTTTGAAACCCAAACTGATTAATATGTTGAAGAGAAATTTGATCTGACATTTTAGTTTCTGACAAAAAAACTATTGAGGGTTTTGTGCCAGTGAGGAATGATTTGAATGCTCTAGTTGTTGGGTTATTCCTCAAACCCCAACAATTCCATGCAAGAATCAACATCTATCTTGCGGCAATTTAGGATTAGCCACCTCACCATTAACCGTGTTTTGAGAACTTGAAGTTTTCTTTGCAAATTTTTGTTTGGGAGAGTTTCTCGGAACATATTCATCACCATGCCTTCTTTTTAGGTACATTGGCATATTATTATTTTCTTCCTTGTTAGGAGAAACTTGTTGATGAACTTTTGCTAAAGATTTCCACTATTTGTGGTTAGAACATCTCCAATAGTGGGTGCTAAAAATCTTATGCGTAGGTCTTATTTAGACCCTTATTTGTGGGATTTTATATATGTGACAAAAATCATAATGTTTTGCTCATGAACCATCTCCAATGGTGTGGGGTCTTATTTTTATGATTTGATTTATGGATAAAAAATAGAGGCGATTTCCTTTTTTCCTGTTGGTTTAGAAAAATTTATTTAGAAATAGTAATTACAAAATATTTTTAAGAAAATGACATGAAGGTCATTTCGAATATCTAAATAAGACTTTCTCTAAGACCTTTGTATTTTTATTTCTTTTTACAAATTAAGATTTCATTAAAAAAACACTAACTTAGGGAGCTAGAAACCCTGATTACAAAAGAAGTAGAGCCATCTAATGTAGTAATAAAGAAACTTTTCCTAGCATTAGATTTATCTACTACAAGGGAATTCCTAATACATAATGGGGGGATGAAATCCCAATCGATATTTACAACTATAAAGTTAGAATCCTTTGTTAGAATGTCTGCAATAGTGTCTGTTGTTCTTGGAATAAAATTAAAACCCAAAAAGTTTTGACATAGACTGATACTGTATAAAGCTTCTTCAAGAATAAACTGACTCTGCCAAAAGATCAGAATTGAATGCCCATTGAGATAATCAAAAACCTTCTTACAATCTCCTTCTCTGCTAAAGTTGGTGATGTTCTTCTCCTTTGCCCAGTTGAAGCCTGAAGAACCCCTAATGTCTCTGTTTCTTCTGGTGAGATTGTTGTGGATGGTCCTGCTCTTCCTTATTTTGGCACCCTTCCTACTTTTTAGGACCTACTGTTAGAGATGAATTTAATTCAAATGAGGGTCTAAAATCCTATGTGTCATAAGAAAATAAAATTCTCAACTTCTACTGGAGATACTTTTAGATCCTTCCATCTGGTTAGTCCTAGAAACAATTTTTTTTCCTGTTACATCATCGTGGTCCAAACTGTTGTTATTATTAGTTTCCATAGACAAATTTGAAGGTTGCATTATAGAGATGCCCATATGATGTGTATAATTAGGATCCAAAACTGAATTGAATGCAGAAGAATTTCCCTCTTTATTAAGTTGTAATTTTCTTTTCCTTTATCACCAAGAGTCACTCATATATTTTCTGCATGGGTATTTATTGCTTGCGAGATTAATTCACTTTCAGAGTTAGGAATTTCATATTGGGACATTGGTGGAGTAATATTTATTCTCCCCCCAGATTGATCTTGTCTTCTCGAAAACCGCATCACTAATGGCGAAACTGATACCACTTTTGTCGATGAGATTTGATATCATATATGCCTAGTAGGCGTAGGTCTGGCTACGATGGGTATTGAGGCTCATACTCTGATGAGTCCCCTCCTATCTAAGCGACACATCGCATTTAACAATATTACAAACTAAAAACGGGTTTCAAATAAGCTGAATCTTTTATTTTTTTAATTACTAATTTTACCACAAAATCTTATCAAATTTAAATTACGTCCTTAATTTTGGGCATTTTTCTCTATTTTTAGGAAATTTCCAGGTTATTTACGGTTGTTTCTCCCTTATATTGAATTTCAGTATTTATGGATATAGACTAAAAAATAATTTTTATCGAAGAATATTAAGTATAAATTGCTGCCTCGAATGTGTAATAATTTGTATGTAGTATATTAAAAATACAATCTCGTTCGATGTCTGCTCGTTCTTCTCTCTTCAATTCCCAATGAACAACATGATCTTGGCCTATCATTTCTTCAATTTGCCCTATCTGAGACTAAGTTAACTCCTTGATTTTGATCTTCCCACTGATACCTTGATATGATATTCAAGTTTCTAATTGAATTTTTATAGAATCATGAACTCAAACTCACCCATTGAAAACACGATCATCATCAATTTGATTTTTTGAGAAAACAGGATGGGTTTTTTTATTATTGGAAACACATTGGTAAAATACAATTTGTAATAAACAGATGCAATAATGATCCTCGAATCTTATAGAAATCAAATAGTAACTGACATTGATTAAAGAAAAACTTGTATGATAAGTTTGATTTATCTTTATCACGAAGAAGATGAGTTCTCATTATTTATTAATTCTATATTAATTTATTTCGAACATTGTACAAAGAAGTGATGATGCAAGAAGGGCTTGAGTACATATCGATAGACCTAGACCTTCGAAAACCCCTGCTGAGAAATCGCAGAGGATAAAAGCCATGAAATTACAAAGAATAAAGTTTTTTTGGGGATGATATAATTGTAGGAGAATAGGTATAGGGGTAAATTAGTAATTTAAAAAGAATTATAATCAAGTTAGTTTTATAACTGAAAAAGTGTTACTTAGGATAACGTGTCCCGTAGAGAAAAGGGGACGCATATTTAGTGTATGTGCCTCATCCCCATCCTATGCAGAGCCTTATTATTCAACCCTAATTGCCGTCATTTGACTACAATAATGCCACTCCTTCCGATCCTCATTCCACTCTGGGGTTAAAATAATTAGATACATTGATGTTTTAACTATTATCAACGAAGATAATTTAATATATTTGTAAAAATTGAATGTGCTATTAACAACCAATCCCTTATTGATTGATCAAATAGAATAGACTATTCTTTGTTATTAGTCGGTTATTTTTTTCCCTTTTTTTCTTTTTTCCTGATCTCTTTCTTTTTTAAAAAAAAAACTGGAATTTTTAATTTTCATATTTTTTCTCATCCAATTCTTAAAAGATTCTGAAAATATCAACATAAAAAAACCTTTTTAAACTTATTCTTATTCGGTTTACTTGATAACCAAATGAGGTGGCATGCAAAGTAACCAAAACTTGTGATTCTCTTTTTAATTCCAAGCCACATATTTTTTTTATTTATTTTTTTTTCCAAATAAGCACTTATTCTCCTTTTTATTTATTTTTTTAAACTTATTCTAAAATTTTCCAAGACTGCATTTCTAGGAAGAGCTATCGGTGTTCACCTATAACGAATATACACCACCACCATCATCATCTTAGACATGATATATTTCACTTCTTGCATTTTTGACATGAGATTGTGATATCATATCAAATCATTACCAGCAGCAACCACATCAATAAATGAATTTGTACCGTTTGCTCCGACTGTTGGAAAAAGTCTTGGTGTTTGAGTAGTAATAGTGTCCATCATCAATACTGAATGATATCTTTACGAATAGTAGGTTACATAGAATTAAGCTCTTAATTCGAGCAACATCAGGTACCTAATCAAACCTCCAGATGAAGAACATAGATAAAATTGGATGGTTATACCGTATAGATGAACCAAAGGATACTTTATACCCTTTCTCATCAGATGAATTATGATTTTTTTACTCTTAGTTAACTATACAACGTACATTGATGCCTCAAGTCGAAGACAGTCACAATTTTTTGATTATAAAAGCTCCTGATCTTTTGTAGTATTGATATGGATCCTAAATTAAGGGTCAGGCTTTATAATCGAGAAGGATTTGTTAAGGGTTTAGTATTTGAACCGAAATTAATGTTTTTTATAAACAAAAAAGTACAAATATAAAACAAATACCTGGCTCGGAAACAGGGCCGGCCTTGAGCCAAAGTTAACGAAGGTCAACTTCGGGCATCAAGATAGTAGGGGCATCAAAATTATTGAACTTTTCATATAATGTATTCTCTTATTGAGTTTATTCTGTAAATTTTTTAATAATTATAAGAGCAGTATATTGGAAATTCAGGTTTAAGAAACAACATATGACTGATTTTAATATGGGATCTATATAAAGTCTTATTTTACTTACTATTTTTGTTGGATATTACAATTATTTTACCCTAAAAATTAACTTATATATATGGCTATAAATATAAAATGCCTACCAATTAACTATAAAAACTTTATTCCGATTCTACCATGTTCTTCCGTTAATTATGTAAAGAAAAGTTCCTCTCATATATCAAACTAATAACTTCCTTTTATTGTCTGTAAACGTATGTTGACTTGATCAAATAACTAGAAATCAATATTGATAATATTTTTGGAGCTTGCTTGGGACTTCATCAATCTCAGGGCCGGTCCTGCTTGGAAATGAAAAAGGGATTGCATGTTTTGATTACTTTGGTTTGGATGCCATCTCATTTTGTTATCAAGTAGACCGAACGAGAATAAGTCCATTTAGCATTACACTTGTACATTAGATTTTTGATCTCAAAAATATAATTTGATTTAATTTTGATTCTCGATGATTTTAACAGAGAATTATTCATTCAGATGGACACCGGACCACTTCCATTGTAAACACGCTTACCTCCACAGATACCACTACGACCTTATGTGGATTACTATTCGGTAATTTTGTAGTTTTTTTTTAATTTTTAAATATTCTTTTCAATTTTCTAATTTTTTTTTTCTTCTTGCTGATGGTGGTTCATGCTTTGCTTCAGACGGTGGTTCATGTCTTGCTTTCCTTAGAGCCGGATCATCCAGCTGGTGCAGCTTTTGATGAGGTTTTACAGCAGATAGCTTTGTTTTACGAGGGTTTTCCACCTTCCCATACAGAACAAGTTTCCCTCAAGCTGACAGAGATGGTTAGAAAAAACATAGTTATCAGAAACCCAGTAAATCAGGCTTTCTTAGTCTTTCACACAAGTAAATATCATAAAAAGTTTACTGCTATGGGAGGAGGGGGCGGACTGAGGATGCAGGGGCAAAGAGCAGGAAGACCTATTATAGTCGATCATCAGACGATAGTTTTCTTGTTTTCTTTTCTTTTTTTTAATAGGTAAATGCGCATGACACGTATCCACTTATGATTTTGATCCACATGCCCATATAAAAAGTTAATCCAAGGATCTCTCTCTACCCTAAATTTCTACCTTCTTCTTAATAATCATGAGTGGAGAATCAAACTAAAATCAAAAAACCAATACCAGATCCTATTTGGATAATTTATGATTGATGTAATTACAAAATAAAGACGTTCATAAAAAAAAAATTACATACCAATAATGTTTGCTATTTGTGATGCCAATCAGATGAGTTTACTTTGGTAAGTTGTAAAGTTGTAAAATTTGATGGAAATGACAAGGTTTTTGATTGTCTGTCTGATCACAGTAGAGAAAGACAGATGTGAAAAGAGTGAGGAAAAGAGATATTGATTACTTTTTTTCTAGATGATCATCCATGCCTTGAATAATCAAAACCAAGGCTTGTATAGTGGTCAAATTGCTACTCGGATCAGGGCATTGTACGACGGATTACCACCTTCACATGAGGTGCAAGTACACGCTTGGTTAGGGGTTATGAGAGACAAAACTGCATTTCTTCTATCCACAGGGGGTTACAATATTTCTGAATCATGTAAGGCATAAAAAGAGTTCAAAGAATTTGGAGAGGAGGATGGGGCGCTGCTGCTGCTGGAATTTAAAAGTTTTGTTATATACCACGGGTAGGGCTGCACATACCCGACCCAACCCGTCAATCCGACACGCACCCGACTCGTCGAGAAACGGATCGGGTGTGGGTGATAATTTTAATCATCCGCCTTCTGGCAGGTCGGGTGACACCTTCTCTCACCAGATCCACCCGCCCAGCCCGTCGAAAATTCACTAATCAATGTAGCTTCAACCATTTTTCCGAATCTTCCTTGTATCAATTCAATCCACTGATTCTTCTCTGCTTTGTAATAACACCAACACCCATCGTATCCATCCACAACCATGGTAGCACAAACAACATCTCATCTCCATAACTCTCTCACATTCTCAGCACCATTAATACAAAACCCATTCACGGCAACCCCCTCAATTCACTGTAAGAATTCATTAAACTCAGCCACACAATCATTCAAATCTCAACACAAACCCATAAAAATAGTAACTGATTCTTCATTTCAGCTTCTCCCTGAGTTGTTCCTCTACTTTGTATTGATCTGAACTCAAGAACAAGACTCATAATCACCATCAGTTCACAACAACATCTCCCTGAGTACACTTTCTTATCAATTCGATTCGACAGCAGCATCAAATCACCCCATCTCAGATTCGAACTACAACCCTAATTCAAATTCATCTTCTTCATTTTATGACAGTAATCCTCTAACCTCGTTTTCTAATTTAAACAATGACAGCAACTCAAACCATTTATTCTCTTCCAATAGATCCATCTTATATTTCTTCCAAGAACAACATCAAGAGCCCTTATTCATTTTCTCTTGCATCTTCTTAAACCTCAAACTTCTGTAAAAACAGCCACAAAACCCATCTTCACATGTGAGCAGCAGCAACCACAAACCTCAACCAGATTCAAACACCACTACAGATCCATCACCACCTTCTCGCTTAACTCAGCTTCAATTTCACACCATAACCCCATCTAAACTGTGAATCCTAGATTTCATTCATCACCACCATCTTCATATCTCAGTTCAAAATCGAACCCTAACTTCTAATTCTCGATCAACACAACATCAGGACATGAAATAAACTTCATCGTCTATAACAGCAGCCACATCTCCTCTAAAAACCCATCTGACTGGATTACATAGCAGCTTCATTTCAATCTCCATCAACAGACCCATTTCTTCCTCTCTCAGGTTCTCTCCGCTCTCTCTTTTGGATCATCCGGTAGGTATATGTAATCTGGCGGGTGACCCACACCCACTCGCACCCGACCCGCCCGAATGGTGGACCAGACCCGACCAGCCGAAATGGTGGGTAAAACCCGACTCGACCCGTTCTACGGCGTGTTGGGTGCGGTGAAATTTTCGATCACCCGCCAATTGGCGGGTCGGGTACGGGTGAAACTAAACCCGACCCGATCCATCTGATGTGTAGCCCGAACCACGGGTCCTCATTCCACTATAACAAAAATGAACATTATCCATAATTTTTTTGGCTAATCATTTTAAACCACAAGTAAAACCCCTGCAAGATATAATGTCATTTAATATTTACTTTAAAGAAACAATAAACTAAAATTTCATGACGGTAAAGAAAGTAAAAATACCAATCTAAGTATTTTATGGTAAATTGGACGGAGCTCCACGTTATTTCAACTGGAAATTTCAAATATATTAAAGATAAAAAAATTTAAAAAAAATTATATCAATTTATATTATCATAATATATTATTTATTATATGTAATAATATTAATTTAATTATAAAAATTTGTCTCATGTGTTAAACATACATTAAATATACAAATGGATGGGATATTATTTTGAAAAAATGGAAAATTATGATATAATTAAGTGGTGATCCTTAATTTTAAACCCCGCTGTTTTGTCATATAAATTGTATCTCTTCATTTTAAAGCCATTATTTGAATTTTTTTATTGATTCTTGTGAAAAATATGTCTATAATTTTATAAAAAATATAAAGCAATTATGTACCCCTTCATTTTTAAATTATTGGTTTACTACGTAAATTGTATTATTTTATTTATCATATTGTTTTGTTGTATAAGTTATGTCCCTTAATTTTAAACCAATTATTTTTTTACGTAACATTTTAGATTTCTAAAAAATGTAAATTTGAATATGGTGATGTCATGTATGAAAAAAAAAGATCTCTTTTATATAATAAATTATTGATAAGCTACTTAATAATAATCAAGAATAGCTACAATAAAACCAGACTTGATTAAAAAATTCTGCTTATACGATTCAATGTGAAAATGTTGAAGTAAAATTATTCTGCTCATACGATTAAATGTGAAAATGTTGAAGTAAAATTACGATACCTTCCAATTACAACCCAATCATAAAAGACATTTCAAATGATTAAGCACACTGAACTAATGACCCCAAACCATACAAATATCTTGTTCCATCTTGCATGGCCAATTGAACACAATGACTGGAAAACTAAAAACATTAACATAATAAAGAACTCCCCCTAAATAACTCTATTAAGTAGCTAGGTCAATATATAATCATTTTTAGAAATTAGAAATGAATAGAAGGAAAAATTCTTTTTACCATTGATAGTATAGTTTAACCTCCATTATATAATGCGTTGGATTAGCCGAAGTAATAAGGGATTATGACAAACAAAGGAAATACAATACAACCTTGGCTCAAACATAATGGGTAATCCACCCAAGGCAATAGCTCGTTATCCAGTCCATGGATCCATCTAACCCATGAACAAGGTATATCCGAGAACACCTGTATATTTATAGATTGACATTATAGACTAATTTGAATTGAAAACATATAAACTAGTTAATTAAATTTTGAAAGAAGCTATAAATGTCAAGCAAGCCGTTTACCTTTGAAACAGAAGTTAGTAAATCGGCTGTGAAAGCATCCCTGAACGATGGAGTCTGCATACACAAATAAGAAAAGAAAATAAAGACAACTCAGTCTAGTTAACTAAAAAAATGTAGGGATAATCATAGAAATGCCCCAATTTGGAAGGGTCATAAACTGAAAATGCCCTAAAACGGAAAAATTAACAAAAATGCCCCAGTCCGTCAATTTATCAGTTATCTTCGGGCGTGCGAGTTCGCATGTGCGAAATTTGACAAAAATACCCCCAAATTATTTCTTATGGAAATGCCCCAAAAAGATTATCATCTTATAAAAATGCCCCAAACAGTTAAGGTAACAAAAATGCCCCAAAACGGAAAATGGTAATAAAAATGCCCCAAAAACCGGATAAGAAAAGACAAAGAAAGCCAAACTCAAAATATATGTAATTTTATGTTTTTTTCTAACTTAAGACTTCCTAAAATATTTTATGTTTTTGTTATTTCCTGTACCTGTTTGTTTTTATGTAAGAATTACTAAGTATATGTTACGTTTATTAACTTTCATGTTTCTGTTTTTGGGGCATTTTTATTACCATTTTCCGTTTTGGGGCATTTTTGTTACCTTAACTGTTTGGGGCATTTTTATAAGATAATAATTTTTTTGGGGCATTTCCATAAGAAATAATTTGGGGGTATTTTTGTCAAATTTCGCACATGCGAACTCGCACGCCCGAAGATAACTGATAAATTGACGGACTGGGGCATTTTTGTTAATTTTTCCGTTTTGGGGCATTTTCAGTTTATGACCCCTCCAAATTGGGGCATTTCTATGGTTATCCCAAAAATGTAATAGGAGTGTAACAAAAAAAAAAACTTTGCATCTTAACCGAACCACAAAAATGTTAAAAGGTGAAAAGCCCAAGAAAGAAACCCTATATATATTATTATGGGTAATGTAAAAGCTTGAGAAAGAGAAATTTTAGTTGAAAAGGTTTAAAGGTCCGCATCCCTATTTTTTCGAAGAGAATTTGATAAATTCTTAGCTCTCTCGGAGCGTCCACAATGGCTGGATCAAATGACGGATCAAATCCTTTGGTCCGTCAAAACCATATCACAGTGGGATGATTAGATATGATCTATGGTCCGTTTTTGACACTGTTTAGGATTAAGTTTGGAAAAAATTCCAGACAAATCTATTATACTCGAACGATGGTATAGTTAACCGCCTGACTCTAAGCGGGTGTATAGTGAACCGTTTGATGGCAGACTTTATTCTAGCGTAATGCAAATACAAATGAATTCAGGTTCGAAGGAATTGAGAGCAAGAGTGGAGACAGAATCAAGCTTAACAACAACAATAATGGAAAGGTGATAGTACAAAATCCGTGGCAGGTGAATACAAGTTGGACCATCGTTCAATCAGGTAGAAAATCCGTGGCTAGTGATTTAACAAACATATGATTTATAAATAGTGAAAACATTACAAAGTGGTGAGTGGTGATAGTAACAAACAAATGATTTAACAAACAGATGATTTAATCAAGCGGCTTTGTAGGAGTCCGTTTGGATTTCTAGGCGGAAAGCTAGGGCACCGCCCGTGTTTTACCACACACACTTCCCTCGCACATGTACAATTGATCAAGCGTAATGCTAGGAAACCGCTCCATCAGACGTTTGTCTAGTAAGCGCCCGTCTCTTGGGCGTGCATCTAGGAATCTGTCTATCATCATGCATAATCTTTGTTACCGCCCCACTTCAAGCATTCAACTAGATGTCCGCCTCACGCAAGCGTTATGCTAGACAACTGCCCATCTCAACAAGCGTATACCCAGACGCCCACCCAACAACAGAGCACCACCCGATTGTTTTTTAGTCTTTGGGCCGTTGTTTTTGGGCCGGACCAAAGAGTAAAATTTTTACTCTTTACTCTTTGGTAATGGTCTTACCATTGTGGAT
>JAJJMC010025602.1:2071277-2090526 GCA_023531435.1 Papaver californicum | reverse complement strand
GCAAGATGAACAGAAACAATTCATCTTTATTAATCAGAGATTCAGAAAGAATTGTACAAAAAAGCAAATGTGTACAGACTGTGTACTCAACCTTTATAGGCTTTTCCTAACGTCTAATTAACGTACACTTCTGTGCATTCAATGTTATTACAGTTGGACTTGCTAATATCAACCAGATGACAGTTAGCCTGTGCTATCATACGCCTAACAGAACGTGTATTGTGTGATTCTGTTTGAGGTGTAACTCAAGTGTAATAATCATCTGACATTTGATACTCAGGTTCCATTAACTTTTACCGTCCAGAATTTGAGCATCTCCCTGACTATGAACCAACAATTAGCAAGCATGCTTGCTCAATCAAAAACAAAACACAAAATAATGACCATGAGAGATGAGTACAATATGACTTGCGAAGCAATAAAAGATGATCAAAACATAAACTAATTGTTGACCTAATGAAATGTAATATCAAATGAAATAACATTGACATGTTATAAAAAAAGATCATACAATTAATTGACTTTCGAAGTAGGACTTAAAAATTGTTCAGATGAGCGCAAGTTCCATAACAAAAAAAAACTTTCTAAGATCAAAAGAGAACATTCTTTATAAAAATACTGGTATTTTTTTACTGTTTCAACCAATGAAAATATCAAAATGCAGATACATACAAATATAACTTGTATTATATATCAGACAACCCAAATGTTCATTCAACTGGATGAAACTAGATAAATAAATTATAACAGTGGTCAAATTAGACCAATATGACACACAGAAGCTGCAGAAATGTTCATACCATGCTGCTCCAATTGTTGTATTGAAGACAAGGCGGTCGCTTCGGGCTGTGTATTTTCACCCGCATGCTGCTCCATTTCTTTTGAATGCCAAGGTAACACAACTTGAATTGGCGTTTCATTAATTAGTTATCATTGCTATCTCTGTTTTAGGTCAAGTTAATGGATTATTAGCAGGTCAATGATCCCGGCTCTCCAGATTCTCCAATGGCACTGGCAACATCTCCAGGTTACTTGCACTATCCTCCACCTGGTGTATTTTTGCAAACGTACATTCTGGGACCCTTTCACACACAGAAACTGATTTGTCTCCTCTACCTTTTCCGTTCATGTTCTGTCCCACAATTGCTACAGTGGAAGGAAGAACATCTTTTCAGCATAGGAGTAGATTTGTTGGTTCTATTAATTTGCAGTTGTTGGATCTGCAACAATAGAAAGCACTAAACAGAAGAAGTCGTTAAGGTTAATGAAATTTCTGATTGATACACACACAATGGACAGAGCCACCTGCTCAGCAAATTGTCCTTAACACAATAGTCCGTGGATACTCCTCAAGAATGAGAGATGCTATACCCCAACAACGGAGATGTGTCCAGGATAGAACTGCTCGTTATGACTTGTATAAGCACGATACAAATCACCCTCAAGAACTTATCAACAAGATAGATGTGGAAGGGAAATAAACAAGCAGTGCGCAAAACAAAGCAAGAAGAGAGGAAAAGAAGACAGGATAATAGCTGCTTCCGGAGTAAGTTGAAATGAAGAAATTTGTTTTTCTTTTATAGGAAAAAGAATAGAATAGCTTTAAATGTAATTGAATGAGAATCAATTCCGTGCATGAAGCACGGACATAAGTTTTGAAACGGGGATTAAAACGGTCAATTTATTCTCTCTTTAATTCAGCTTCAATCTCGCCTGGTCAGACGTTTCCCACATTAAAACAAAATTTAATTTAGTTTTAAATTCTTTAAGGAAAATATATTTTGTTCAAAAAGGTAAGTCTTGGTTGGCCTGTAGCCGCAGCTACGCCCCCACCCGCAAGCCTTGGTAGACCCGCAGCCTCAGCCACGGCTGCAGGTGCGAGCGTGCGTGCTTCAGTGCGAAGCATCGCGCGTGTGGGAAAAATATGGTTGCACCAACTAGCCCATAGCCTTAGTCCTCTTCCAACCACAAAATAGTATAAACCCCTAAGGGCCCTCCATTAGATGCAACTTTCTTGGTAATAAGGAGAGAAATCATCTTTAGTTTCTCCAGTGTGGGACTAAAGGTTCATTCACAAAAGTGAAAATGAGCTAGTTACCTTAGTGACCTCTTGATCCTAAGATCCATTTCCACCAAGACCAAAAAACAAAACATTTTAAGTTCATTTTTTCTAACAGTAGCAAATGGTTGACTCTTCTGCTTCTTAGCAGCCTCAAATAAATGTAAATATAGGGAGTCAGAGGATGACTATTTGGTATCTCTGAAGGATGTATTTCCGATGATACCTTCAAGCTCATATAATGCACCGGAAGACTCGTCAAGCAGTAATTCATCAAGTGAGATGGAAAATGCAGTGCCTGACTCTGCGGTGGACGTTATGGAGACCACTGAAGGGCATCCTATTGGTGGCACTCATCAAAATAATTCTTACATCTTAGATTCATCACATGGTAGAAACATTGGCCAAACTTACACTAGACAACCTAGGGCAAACATCGAAGTCACACCTGGAATCTATCTTTCAAACCTGTGAATGCTAGCCTACGGAGTGGTGAAATTGGGCAAATGCATCAGTTGTTTCCTTTTGGTGACAAAAGCCAAGCTGGTTTACATCCAATGCTTACTTTGATTCCCTCCATGAAAATCAGCTGGATTTCTTCGTCCTATAGCGTCTGACAACTTGGCACCTAATTTGGCTACTCGTAATGTAGATTCGTCAGTATTGGCTGGTGCGAGTCATCCTCGAATAGGTAGACGATCGGGTCGCATTCTCGTGATGCGGCATTATCTGGGTCTGGAGAAGGTGCCACTTTCTTTAATATCAGAAGTAACGAAAGTGATCCTCAACCAGTGGTTGCTAGGACTGAATCTGAACTTGCAACTGCCTTTCACCACTTGTTGCCGAGTTACCTTGCACTGTGAAACTTAGAATTTGGCCACATGATATCGGAGATCCTTGTGCACTACTTGATGCAGGAAAATGTAGCTTAATTGTTCCACATGCTGTTGGAAATAAAAATGGTTTAATCTTAAAATTAAGATTTTATTATTTAAAATAATTTTGTTACTATAATTAACTTGATGGGTGCTAAGATCATTAGTCCAAACTTGGATGGAATTATAACCATCCATTTTCACTTCTTAGTGAATGAGAAATCTTTGGTTGTCCCACATTAGGCAAACCAAGGAGGAAGTTCATGCATATTACCACAAACGTTCTATATAAGGAAAAGAACTAGTGGATTGGATATGGACTTGGGAAATGGACTAGTGGGCAAATGCATACATGTGCGGTGCTTGCGTGTGCTTTGGCGTGAGCCTTGGCGCGACCCTTGGCGCGTGCCTTGCGAGTGCACACGTGTACCCATCAAATATTCAACGGGTTTATTTTAAAAATAAATATTTTACCGTTTTGAATTAAATGAAAAATAAAATCATAAATATTTTTTAATTAAAAATCTTAACGTTTTGTTTTAATGGTGATTTAATATTTTAAATTAATTTTTTTCACCGTCTTTAAAACTCAAAAGATTACTTCTCCTATAAAAGAACAACAATGCTAAGGTTTTCGTTTACCCCAGTCGCAGCCATTGTCCTGACGACTTTTCACCATCTTCCTGCTTTGTTTTGCGCACTAGCTTTACATTCTTGTTTTCATCTTCTGTTAAGTTCACAACGGGCCAACGAGCTTTGCTAGCTGGGTTGGTATCAGGTGATTTTATCCTAAATTCAAATTTGTCACTTAAAAGGTATAGCAGCATCTTCCTGAAGGTGTACCTGGCAAATATTGAGTTAAGGACAGTCTGTTGAACATGCGACTTCACCTCTCTGTGCTTGAGTGTGTGTGCTGTTTAATTCTAACCCTCCCTTAATCATCTTCAAGTTCTCTGTCGTTTGTGTTTCTCTGTTACAGGAAGATTGTTAGCCAACACATGTTGTCCTTTACAGGTATATTTTTTTTCTTTACTGGTTTTACTCTTAACCGTGATTGTGTCGTTAACCTTTCACTACTGTCCTTCTATTTTCAATGAGACTGCTGATTATTCAAGTATCTATAAGTTTGAATCAACTTAAGTTTCTGGCCTAGATAAACCTATTGTGAATTATCAAAATGTGAGGGAGAGATACTGCTAGATTCCATGCCATAACTAAGAATGCAGGCAAAAAACTTGTTAGAATTAGGAAGCCCATGCCCTGGTTCCTAAGCACTCAGAGCAGTTGCTAATTAAGTTAATCGATCTTTTGGAGCATTTCGACTAGGACCCATGTAAAACAGGCCAGTTAGGATTGAGCTCCTGGTAAGTTTTTAAATGAGTCTGAATTTCTTTCTTTCTTTATTTCTTTTTTATTATTTTTTTGAAGCATTAATTCTATTATTATGCTGTTTATTTTTACATTCTAGCTTTATTTACTCTTGTGGAAAAAGAAAAACCCAGTTTCTTTTTTATTTTGAAAAGCTTACATTTGCTGTCTGCTTGCTTACAAAATATGAAGGCCTCTGTATCTACGGTGACAGTGAAATGGGCGCCCACTTTTCACCTTGTGGGAGGTTTTTGGCAGCACGTGTCTCAATCGCACGTGAACCATGAAACTGACGCCTCAACGTCCCCTACACGACACCCAATTTCAGCTCATTAAGTTATGTACGAGCTTCGCATATATTCCCGGAGGAAGCAACGTAATCTTCTTATGCTCTCTTACGCTTGACCTTCACAGTTTGATGTCCAATGTAGAAATTACTCCTTGTCTCAAACCATTTGCTGTTGTTTTTGTGTGTACAGCTTCGGTCTGGTGCTTGCATCACGGGTAATAAGAGCGGCTCATTGTTAGACTTTGATTCTGGTTAGGTTCTTTCCAAAGACCTATGCATGCAATTACAAGAAAAAGCGGACAACTAATGATCTAGACTAGGACTGCACATCGGGTCGGCTGGGTCCCCATCCGTACCTGACCCGCCAGTTGGCGGGTGATTGGAATGTTAACCCGTACCCAACCCGTTGTAGTACGAGTAGGGTCGGACTTGACCCGTCAGAAGGCGGGTCGGGTGCGGATCATCCACTCAGATTCAATGCATAGTTGTAGTCACTAGATACACTCTTACACAGAAACAAATCTTTTCTTCACCAAACACATCCTAAATCTATCCTTGATTCACAATTTTTTTAAAGAAACAGAAAAATTAAAAGGATGGTAGAAAATCAAAACCCAAAGTTCTTCTGCAACTCGATTCAATTCGAGAAAAAAAAACAAAAATACCAAAGATCTTCTGCAACTTGATTCAATTCGAGACAAAATCCAAAGTTCTACTGCAACTTGATTCAATTGAAGAAAATCACTGCATCAAGTGCAGAAAGTCATCACAGAACCTGGGGATTCATCAACAAAATCGAATTAGATAGATAAGTTTACCTCTTCTGATCTTGTTTAATTTGATTGGAATCAGTCTTTCTCAGATTTCGAAATGGAATTTTCGAAAATAATTTTTTTTAAGGTTTGTCATTGAGATTTGCTTGATCTCTCAATCTTTTATCCAGATCGAAAATCTAACTTCAGATTTGCAATAAGAACACCTTATTTTACATTACCCATATCACTGATTTCATTTGCATGGAATTTCTCACTGATTTCATTTGCCATGAAACATCAGATAAAGGGAAAAGACGTTGTTGAGATTAATAGATGAGATGGGTTTCGAATTGAAGATCCAGAAGGGGTTGTTGTTGATAGAAGATTGGGTTTAGCTTGGATTGAAATTTGAGACAGAGAAGATGAAAATTAGGGTTCGTGTTAGGGTTTGGTAAATGAACAAGAATGAATCAGATAGAGATGGTGATGATGGTTGGTTAGCAGAGAAGTGTGGCTGAACAAGAAATTAGAGTTGGGTTTGTTGGTTGAGATGGCAGTAAGCTCGAGAAGATGATGGATCTGTGGTGGTTTAGGTCTGTGATTTGAGAAGAAAAGAAATGGAGAATGGGGCCTGTGAATTTGATTCGAGTTAGTAAAGGTTGGTGGTAGTGTTTGGGTCCTATTATTGCTATTGAGAAATTGAGATGTAGAGAAAGGGTTTGGAAAGATTTTGAAGGAACAAACAAGAATTGAAAGCAGATTGAGTTGATGTTGTTGCTTGTTAGAATGGGATTAGGTTGAATTTGAGTTCAGTGCATATTAAGAAGTGATGGAGATGTAGTTGGACTGAATTTATGTTGTTGCTCCATCATCGTCACTTTTGTTTCACTACTCTTTTTTTCTCCTTGCTATGGTGGTCTAGAAGAAGAAGAAGAAGAATCAGATCTAAGAGTACCTGAGTGTTCTTTAACATGAGACTGATTGTTTCATCCTTGTCGCTTGATATGTCTTTTGTCCATCATGACACCTCTTGAACTGATTATCCATCTCATCCCCCAAATTTTTATCAAATCGATGGCTCAGATTAAACAAAGCTATCTAATCCAAGGGCTAGGAAATAAGGATTTTTTTGGCGGGTTGGGCGGGTGGGTCGGGTGAGAGAAGGTGTCACCCGCACCCGACCCGCCAGAAGACGGGTAATAGAAGTTATCACCCACACCCGACCCGTTCATCGGTGGGTCGGGTGCGGATCGGGTTAACGGGTTGGGTCGGGTATGTGCAGCGATCTAGTACGCTTTCTTATGGGACCAGTTGTTGGGTCTCAATTACAAGATGCGCAACATTAAGCCATCAGAATTTTACTGTTAACATGGGCAATGGAACTGGTATACTAGGCTGTTCAAGTTCATGTCCATGTTCTGACCTGTCATTACTGTAGATTTGTCTCAGATGATTGAAGCGTAATTATAGTCATTATATCAAGCTGAGGTATGTCTGTGCTGTACAGTTTGGCCGAAATGGCCGAAATTTTGCCGGAATTTCGGATTTCGGGGTAAAACCGAAACGAAATCCGATAAACCGGTTTGGCCGATTTTTTTTTTTATTTTGAAAAATGAAAAAAAAAAGAAAAAAAAGTTATCCTTGTTTTAGGGTTTTGAATTGTTACTCATATTTTTTATGATATTTTAGAATTATATATGGATATGATAATATCTATATTTAATCTAATGATCTCGATTAGAATTGTAATATTCTTGTTTAATTAGCATTTTAGACGATGAAATTTGAAGTTGTCTTGTTTCTCTTGTGTTTCCAGTTTGAACTTTATATGAAATCTATGGATCTATATATTTTAGATGATTACTAGTTTTTCTTTCTAAACTTTGTGAAAAACGTTTGTTATAACGTGTTAAAATATATTTATAGTTATAAAATGTGAACTAGTAGTTTTTTATAAAATTATAGGTATAAAATATATGGACCGATATTTCACCGATATTTAAAATCGAAATTTCTCCGATATACCGACATACCAATGTATCGCTCTCGACCGATACGAATCGAAATCCGATACGGTACAACCTTGGGTATGTATCAAAAATTGGCTGCTTGATAGACACATTTTAGTGTCTAAATTGCACCTTAATTTCTAGTGAGTTAGTATTTGATTTTGTGTCTATTACGTGTTTTTATGCTTTTGTAGGTACATTAGAAGAAAAGTGATAAAGGCACCCAAGGACAAGTGTTATTGGCACCCCAAGAATGGATAAGGGACACCCTAGGATCGGCCGAGTCAACCCAGCGGGTCAACCAGGCGATTCAACCCAGTGAGCCAGCGAGTCGACTCAGCCGGATCAGCCGATTCAGCTCATCGGGAAATCTACTGGATGGGTAAAATCAAGTGATTCGAAGGATATTTTGCTTCTAGATTGTTCCAAATGTTAATAGTAATCTCACGCAAGTCATAAAAACATCAAAAGATCCCGTGAAATCAGCTTGGAAATCATGTATTTGGCCGGAATCATGATTCGATTAGGATTGGGATTTGTGGGTTGTTCTAGAGAGTTCTATTAGGTTTAGAACTCTCTCTAGGGTTTGTTAAGTCTATAAATACCAAGAGAAGCCAAGAGAATCGAACACGAAAACCTAGAGAAGAAATCAGAGCAATTCCGGCCACTTCCGGCAGCCGCCGGTCACCTGCTGGTGCATCGCCGGCACTGTTCTTCATCAGCCATCACCGAAGAAGACGACTAAGCAACGTCTGTATCTGTTGCATATCCAGTGTTACAGCTCTGCTCCTGTTGCCTTAGACTTTGAATACTCCTGTTGCTTAAAGCTTTCTGTTACAGCTGAACCCTGTTCTGTAACATTTATAAACATCTTTGTTCAGCTGTTACACCATTATTTCACTTTGTAATTGATATTTTGAGCAATGAAGAGATCTTTTGAGCAAGTTTTCTTCACCATGGGCTAAGTTTATTTAATGGGATGATGGATAAGGTAATTTTCTCAATTTTATGTGATTTAATTATTTTCTAATAATTATTTATAATTCTTTTGTTATTAGAATTGCATAGTTTTAAATAGTGAAAACGGTTTTCTTTCAACAGTTGTGCTTTTGCCTGATGGATTATGCTTGGTTAATTAATTTTGATAGTCCATGCTTGTGATTTACCTCTGCTTGTTAGCATAACGAAACCAATTTTGGCAATTACTTGTGCTTCAATTAATTTAAAAAGAATTATCTGATTAATCACATAGGTTGTCAGAATTACCTGATTCCTGATTCCTGGTCCTTTTAAAATTATTCAAAAATCTTCTTTAGGTTATTTAGTCTTTTTCTTACTCCTGGAATTTTCTAGAGTTAATTAGAATCATTATTTTCTAAAATCATTACCTTCACAAGTTCGAGAATCGAACCTCTTTTTACCACTATATTAAACCACATCAATTTTTGGCGCCGCCGACGCGGACTTGTTTTTAGGTTTAGGGTTTTAGATTTATTTTTAGGTTTTTATTTTTAGTTTTATTATTTTACTTTGTTCTATTTTACGTTTCTTTTGGTATTTTTCCTTTTTACTACAGGTTCGATTTTGGATCGAAAAGAGATTACGCCCAAGTTTTGGAATTAAAGCTAAAGACTTGGAATTAAAAAAGGGAAAAGCTTAAAGAACGAAAAAGAAGATCGAAGATTTTATTTTATTTTTCTTAATTAGATTTTTAGTTTATTTTAATTAGTTTTAATTAATTTAGAAAATTGTATTAGAGTTTTAATTATCTTTGTAATTTTTCTTTTATTTTCGGACACTTTTGGACATTATTTTTGGACTTTGGACTTTTTATTATTTTTAAACTCTACGGAAGGGTAATTTTAAATATCAAACTGTGTGCAGGGACGGACGACAATTACGATATTGTCTCGGCCCCTCGGGTTCGCACACTATTAAAAAGGATATTAGTGGCCCGAGTCGACTTCAACGGTTCATCGCCCGTCTAGTACGGGAGGTAAGCTTCGACCAACCCACGAATCTCCTGTCAGTGGGTTTTCTGGACGCCTTTGTATGCATATATGTTGAGGACTGAATACGGAACTTAATTTTTGCATAGTAAAGGGCAAGGCCTGGCCATACAAGATAAGGTTTCGGATTTCATCACCGTCTCCTTCTTGCCCGCCTTAGGAAAACGAAACCTACGCGAACAGAAGCCTAAAATCTTGACTAGAAAGAGACCTATAGGGTATCGAGCTTATTGAAAAATCGTTCAAAAGGACTGTACGGGTTACTTTATTAGCCTAACTCAAAGAACAGGAAGATTATTTTAAGTTGATTAGAGCCGCCTTGTAACCCAGGGAAAAGTGCCAAATAGACAGGGGTATCAAAGCTCCATTGAGCTTCTCCTGTTTCTCTTCGACTTAATCTAATTCAGATCGTTCTAAGAGGTTTGCTAAAATTATAACCAGTTGCTTTTTGAAAGAATAGAAGCTGGTCTAGAGACAATCTAAGTGGAACCATTATGCTTGTTGTTTGCTAGATTTAGGTTTGATTTGGTTGAGTCAGGGCACGATTGTGTTTGATTAATTGCTTGTTAGGATTTAATTTTTGCATGCCAAGAACGCCCTTAAGGCGAACTTGGGATAGAGACCCTCAAGGTAGGACTTGTAGTTCACCTTAACCTTGAGAAGTCAACTGAGAGTGAAATAGTCACTCCCGAGACCGTGTCAGCAATGACAACTCTGAAGGATTTGTGGAATCCAACCAGGACCTTACGTCCATCTTGCATCAAGTTAGCCGCTACTGAAGCGAGCTACGAACTGAAACCCAAAATCATCCAGATGCTTCCATTATTCTTAGGAAAAGAGAACGAGAATCCCTATTTTCATGTTAGGGAGTTCGAGGAAATATGTAGCATAATCAGGATTAGAGACTTGAATGACGAGTCTATTAAACTTAGACTATTTCCCTTTTCACTAAGAGATAGAGCCAATTCATGGTGGTATAGCTTGGCCCCTCAGTCGATTGAGACCTATGCCCAACTTACTTCATCTTTTATTCAGAAATTCTTCCCTAAGAGCAGAATATCCTCAATTAGGCAGAAAATTTTCACGTTTTCTCAACAAGAGGGAGAGTCTCTGTATGTTTATGTAGAAAGGTTCAACGACTTAGTGTCCCAATGCTCAGACCACGGTTTAGATGAGTTAAGTCTAGTTCAGATTCTCTATGAGGGTTTGGATTATGCGACTGTAACCTTGGTTGAGTCCTTGTCGATCGGAGAATCCGACAGTAAGACCCCTGCTGAGGCGATGCAATTTCTGAGTGACATCGCCGAGAAAACCCAGCAGTGGGAGAGCAATAGAAATCCCAACCCATTAGAATCCTTATCTAGAAGTCTAGAACTGGTCGAAATGAATCAAGCTAGTAGTTTAGAGCCCCAACCCAATCCAAGAGGCGTCAATGAAATGGCGACGGGTGAGAAATCATCAAGTCACGTGAATGCAGTCACGACCCTCAGGAATGGTAAATTGGTGGACAACGGGGTAACTGGGCCTGATAGTGGACATACTGTAGTTCACCCTGACCCAATAGCCGAAGAGACTGATAAAGTCTCTGATGAGCCCGAGGAAACCTCTCGGGCCACCGATTTTATGCCTAGAGCCCCTTATCCAAGGTTGTTAGCACCTACTAGGAAGGACCCCAGCTTAGAAACTGTCAACATGATAGAGACCCTAGTTCAGGAGACATTACCAAACACTTTGATAGAAGACCCATTAGAGAAATATCAAGCCCACTTTGGATTAGATTTTCATGAGTTGGACTTTAAGCATGACCCACCAGATACCCTGATAAGTAGTGAGTTAGGCCCATCAGAAGAGGAATCCAAACCGTCTAGTGAGATGGGGCTTAGGCCCAACCCAGTAGAAGATCCATTAGAAAAATGCCTAACCAACTACAGATTTAATGGCAATAATGATAGGGTTATTGATGAGGTGCGTACTTTGTTAGGCTTTGCACCACCGGATTGTAATTTAGAAGAAGCAGTTGACTATTTTCGAGAATCTGACGATCCGAAAATGAAGGGAATTGTTATTAGTCTATCTAGAGACACTGAAAACTCTAAGTTTGGGGGTGACTATCATTCTCCATGTGCTATACCATTAACTCTTAAGAAGGTCCCTAGCTTAGGACCTGACATAGGCACCGCTGCAATTTTACGAGATCATCCTCCAGCTAGATTTACCGATCCTCAGTTGCCAGAAACCCATCCTCTGGTCGATGTGGTTTACCTAGATAGGGATCAAGGTGTACTCAGATCGTTTATCCTCTTAGCTTGCTGCAGTTTACTTCTACCGTAGGGCACACTATTTGATTCAGATGACCCACAGTTGTTCCGATTATTGCTATATGATTTAAGGGGGTGACTAATTCTTTTCTAGTCTGGCTGAAGACTTTAAACTTAGCACTTCTTGGGAGGTAACCCATGATCAGGCATTCAGGTACTATTTTTCTGACTCCCTTACTTTTACTCTTTTGGTATTGTTCTTTACTTAGAAACATTGAGGACACTGTTTAATTTAAGTTTGGGGGTATTGGGAGACTTTTTAAGATTAATAAGATTTGGAATTTAGAAGCATGTGAACAATTCAGGGTGACACTAACCACTCTAGGTAGATGGAAACTTAGCCATTTTGCTATAAGGATTGGTGTGCCCAGCTAGATGGTCTATTCATAAAGGAGACAGAGTTCAGGTGTTAGAAATAACATGATAGTTGTCACCACCACATCACGTTCTGTTTTATTATTTGCAATTTCGTGTTTCTCTGAGAGTATTGGTGGGTCCTAGCATCGACATGTTAATTAGCACTGGAATGACATTTAGTGTGTTGAGATCATGCCCCACATGAATAATACGGTAGTGTTTTAGAGTTATGTGTGTGGTCCCCCTGTCTCCGTCGCCTAAGCAAGCGTGGAATGCAGGATCCATGAGAACACACATGTATTAGGTATCAAAAAAAAAAGCAAAAAAAAAAAAAAATCGAAAAATAATTAGAAAAAAATTGAGAAAAAAAAAATAGTATTTGGTATTTTAAAGTTCTCCCTGTCTCCGTCGCCTAAGCAAGCGTGGAACGCAGGATCCATGGGAACTTGTAAATATTTTAGTTAGTAGTAACCGTTGAAAATAAATGGGGAGTATCTCGACACACTAGGTTTCATCTCGGTACTGACCTTCAGACAGATATGGGACACATTGTTCGCCTCAGTCAACATTTGCGACCTTCTACAGTCTACGTTCATCTTCTAAGTCTTTTCATGTGATGGGTGGTTAGATAACTGTCTGGGTAGAACTCTGTTGTCTTAGATATGAATTTTAGTATGCTTGAGTTAACACTCGTGTACAGTGATTGGATCCATAAAGGGTAATGGTCCCTATAGCCGAATATCTGAGTAGCCAACTAACTAGCTTGTTTAGTGTCTATCCTTAATCATTCACATGTTGCTAAGATTCAAATCCAGGTTTTGTGGGTATACTTCTTGTAAACCCTCACGAGACAAAACTCGTCCACTAGGGACACCTAGGGGTTTAACGGCTTACTGCATATGCTAAATGTAGTCGCGATTCCTGCGAAAGTGAGTTAGGATTTTTACTTTATTTTTAGAGTAGTTTGCTCGAGGACTAGCAAAATAGTAAGTTTGGGGGTATTTGATAGACACATTTTAGTGTCTAAATTGCACCTTAATTTCTAGTGAGTTAGTATTCGATTTTGTGTCTATTACGTGTTTTTATGCTTTTGTAGGTACATTAGAAGAATAAAGATTTGTGGAAAAATTGGCTCAAAAAGTGATAAAGGCACCCAAGGACAAGTGTTATTGGCACCCCAAGAATGGATAAGGGATACCCTAGGATCGGCCGAGTCAACCCAGCGGGTCAACCAGGCGATTCAACCCAGCGAGCCAGCGAGTCGACTCAGCCGGATCAGCCGATTCAGCTCATCGGGAAATCTACTGGATGGGTAAAATCAAGTGATTCGAAGGATATTTTGCTTCTAGATTGTTCCAAATGTTAATAGTAATCTCACGCAAGTCATAAACATCAAAAGATCCCGTGAAATCAGCTTGGAAATCATGTATTTGGCCGGAATCATGATTCGATTAGGATTGGGATTTGTGGGCTGTTCTAGAGAGTTCTATTAGGTTTAGAACTCTCTCTAGGGTTTGTTAAGTCTATAAATACCAAGAGAAGCCAAGAGAATCGAACACGAAAACCTAGAGAAGAAATCAGAGCAATTCCGGCCACTTCCGGCAGCCGCCGGTCACCTGCTGCTGCATCGCCGGCACTGTTCTTCATCAGCCATCACCGAAGAAAGACGACTAAGCAACGTCTGTATCTGTTGCATATCCAGTGTTACAGCTCTGCTCCTGTTGCCTTAGACTTTGAATACTCCTGTTGCTTAAAGCTTTCTGTTACAGCTGAACCCTGTTCTGTAACATTTATAAACATCTCTGTTCAGCTGTTACACCATTATTTCACTTTGTAATTGATATTTTGAGCAATGAAGAGATCTTTTGAGCAAGTTTTCTTCACCATGGGCTAAGTTTATTTACTGGGATGATGGATAAGGTAATTTTCTCAATTTTATGTGATTTAATTATTTTCTAATAATTATTTATAATTCTTTTGTTATTAGAATTGCATAGTTTTAAATAGTGAAAACGGTTTTCTTTCAACAGTTGTGCTTTTGCCTGATGGATTATGCTTGGTTAATTAATTTTGATAGTCCATGCTTGTGATTTACCTCTGTTTGTTAGCATAACGAAACCAATTTTGGCAATTACTTGTGCTTCAATTAATTTAAAAAGAATTATCTGATTAATCACATAGGTTGTCAGAATTACCTGATTTCTGATTCCTGGTCCTTTTAAAATTATTCAAAAATCTTCTTTAGGTTATTTAGTCTTTTTCTTACTCCTGGAATTTTCTAGAGTTAATTAGAATCATTATTTTCTAAAATCATTACCTTCACAAGTTCGAGAATCGAACCTCTTTTTACCACTATATTAAACCACATCACTGCTCCGAAGTCCTAACTTTACGACGCTTCGTAACTTATGATATTAAAATGATTGAACACATTAATGATCTAGCAGCTCACTTGGATGGAAAAGGAAAACTGATTTGTATATTTATTGAACACAATTTTGTCAGACTTTTGGTTTTTTATATCTTCAGACTTCAGCAGGAAAAGTTTTATAGTGACAGGTGGCATCGGCCCATTGGGTTTTTGGGACAGTATGCCAAAAGTTGTTTTCTGACTGCTTTGTGAATTCCCAGTATCTTCCACATAACAATCCCGATAACAAAAGACAACATTCTTTTATCCAGTAAAACAATTGATCCTTGACATCCTTAGACATTGTTCCTTTAGTACCGAGTAATCTCGCGAAGGAAGACCAAGTAGTTTCAGTGGATTATGAGAAAAACAAAGTTAGATTTCTTTATATACTAATTGCAATTGTAAGATGCAAAAAGAATTAGCCAATTATTCCCTTCTCTGTCAACTGCTTGTGGTGTTAAATGGGAGACTACAGCAGATTAGGAACTTACTGTTAAGTGCAACCAGCTGATACAGTAATATTTGTTCATGAAAGGCCTGGCCTAAAATTAAGGTTTGGGTAAAGTTAAACGGAGATTTCACAACATTCAGGAAAGAAGGAAATAAAAGGGTGTTCTCATTCAAAAGCAGAAAATCCCTACAACATCAAGAGTTTCATCTTTTCATGGTGTAAGGTTTTTTCATTCGGTATTACAGTCTCTTTTGATAAATTGAAATCTTTGTTGGGATGCTTTATTTACATGATGATCGTCTGTGAAGGAAGAAGATTACCTAGATCATTAGATGTCTGCTTTTTTCTTTCCAAATTGTGTAATGAGAGCTTACCTTTAAAATACCAGAACTTTTGCTGTACATTTGTCCAACTATTACTCTACTGTCAGTTACAAAAATAAAATAAAAAAAAGGGTGGGGGTGGGGGGAAGAAGAAGATAAAGAAGATTCTATAGATTCATGAGTGAACTTTGTATTTGAGTTTCTTAAAAAATGATCAATACAATTATTCTTGTTTTAGTTTCTGTGTGTATATTGTTTTAGCAGGTGTTTGCTATATTTCCACACAAGTGTTAATAGATCAGAGACTGATCTCTATTCAACTTTTCCTTGACCTAATTATGACTATGCAATGATCGGTTTTCTTTCTTTTTTTCCTTTCTTTTCTTTTTTTGGTAATACAAACGAACATAGTAGTAAGGATTTATATAGCGGAGAAAGTTCTTCCGTACGATTCCAAGAGTATCCACACCACAACCTTTGAAGAGAAGGTAAACTAGTTTTGTGAGTCCTAGCCGGTATAGCTAGTTTCTATGTTTCAAGTATCTAAGGCCGGATCCTATGTACCCTTTTAAATGGGTTTGTTTGTCTAGGGCGCTGGATAAATAGGGTACGTTATTATGGGTAATGTTCTGGGCGATGACCATTATGTCGCTCGACATAAAGGTAATCGCCATGACCGGTTTTCTATCACCTATAAATAACCAAGCTATTTTCACAATTTTACATCCCTTCTTATTTTTACATCTAAAAACATCAAAATCATTTAGGGTAAATGAAAACTTTACTGTCATAATGAGTCAAATTTTAAGAGCCAGAAGAAACAGAAAAGGTCAACTAAGAGGCGACCCAAGTAGTGGAGTGGAGTGGAATCAGGATAGAGATGAGGGGTTCGAAGAGGTTAGACAACTTGCAGGCACTTTTGTAGTTGAAGGTCATATATCAGGCCATCAATAAAGAATTCGGTATACCAACCTAAGAGGTGGGTTAACTGAATTTTCTACCGTGTATGAGTGGCTTCCTGATGCAGTTAAAGCAAGAGTCTGGAGATATCTGTGGTATCGTTTTTATATGTTAAACCCCAATAACCATAGGAACGTTGTTGTTCAAGTATTATAATCACGTTGGTGGAAGACTACAAATACGTTATATTTTAGAGATTTCGAATGCGGTAAGTTTGTTTGTTCTCTAATTAATTTTTTACATTTTTATTTTTGGGTTTCTAGATGCAAACTTTAGATTTTGCAAAACATTAGGTTGATTCAAACTTCAGATTATGTAAACTTTAGGATTCATAGCCGAAAATTAGTTTCAAAATGTTGTTTGTAGGAGTTACGTCGTTAGATATTTATAAGTTAACGGGAAAACTATGCGAGGGAAATATTATTCCATGTGACCAAGGGAAGTGGAAAAATCAAAATACATGGCAACAATGCCTTGTATTGTATTCTTCTGATGAGTCAAGAAATGTTACCCACAGAAAACTTCACTCTGGTGGAATCAAAGTTGCTGGGTTGAAAGCGTTTTTAAAACGCTATGCAGAGAATGTTGAGGTGTATCTCTGAAGAAGAGAACGTTGAGCACTATGTTGAGCTCGAAAGAGTGTTTCTGTTATGGGTGATAGGACAATTGTTTTTTTCAAATGCTATCTCAGTGATACCTATTGGGTTTCTCGAAGCGTTTCAGGACTTAGAGAGAGCTCCAGAGTATGACTGGGGGTCTGCAATGTTATCTTCGATCTACATCGACCTCAGGAGTTGCTCGCGCGTCGCCCCAAGTTTAAATTGTTTTGGGGGAATCTTGGAGGTAAATCGCTTTTAATTTTCTTATAAAATTAAAAATGTTACATTTAGTTTTTAATTTTTTGGAATGTTACATGTACTAACTATTTAAATTTCCAAATGTTTTCACAGTTTGGTGGTATACTTACTTCCGTGTTGGTGAACCTGCTCTTATTCAACCAGCCGTTGTTTTTCCCATTATAGAGAAATACTGGTCTTCCAACTGGCACCCCAATCAGCCAGATGACGGTCAACATTCTGAGCTGGCTCAGAGGATTCAACAAGTGTGTAGAACAAGGCAAAACTTTATTCCTACGAGAAAAAGATTTTCCTTTATTTTTGTGAGAAATACTACAACAAATTTTCTTTACCCTCATTTTTCTTGGCTTGAACTTTTTCTTTTTCTTTTCTTTTTTTTCATTCTCTATTTTTTTGTAACCATCACATATCTTACTAACAGCGGCTTCAAGTATGACTTCAGAAAAATTAAGATTTGCAATTCGGGTCATTTTGAAAATAATTATAGAAAATAATTTAGAGTAGAAAATAGAGAAAGTAGAAAAAAATTTGGATAAATTTTTTGATGTAAAAACTAGATTTGGAAATGGTGAATTTATAGGCGAGAAACTGTGCAAGTTAGTTTTTTATACTTTACTCACTCCTTATCTGGTGTCTGCTTGTCTTTGACTCTCTCGTGACTTTGCACACTCTCCCCTGTCGCTCGACCAGAAATATGTTGCGATGGACATCCTCTTAAAATTAAGCGTTTAAAAGATCAATTTAATGATTTACTAGATGCATAATAAATGATTTCTACTAAATTTAATGTTTTGAGAAGTGTATAGGACTTGGTCTAAGGAGTGAGGAAGGTAGAATATCATAAGTTATGATATTCTTGACCACATGTAATAAAGACAATCTGTGAACATTTGTCACATTTTTGGTAATTAATACTACACACTGACATAACTATTACAATTAATACAAAGAAATTCAGACTAAACAGATGCTTTTGACGAACATTTTAAAGTATAAACCCTAGGCAACCATTCAGTTTAAGTAAGATCGAAGATGCAAGCACTCACGAGACCACGAATCCATGATACTTAGCACAGATCTCTCATGCACACACCAATGACCAAACTAAACAGATTTGACAATCTCACTTCACCTAAATGCCTAGGAAAAGTGTGGCCCACTCACCTAGATCAAATGTTGTCAGATGTTCGAGATATGAAATGTGGTTATTTTCTATACTTGAATATCTTAACAATGGCTCATCCCCATTCTTCACTAATTCTAAATATAAGTTAGAAAACATACACGCAGTCACTATATATAAAGACGAGGTCATGAAATCTTTTAGATTAAAAAAAATTTATTTCATAAATATTCATCCATTTTTCTATTTTAAGTTTTTATCCCCAACACAATATTCATATGTAGATAATAAATAAGAATATATATAAAAAAAATTATCTTAGAATTAAATATCCGTTTATCTAATGAAAACCAAAATTTAAAGCTCTAATTTTATATGCGGAACGGAGTGAGTATATATCCGCAAGCAAGCAACTGATTGCCCTAAGCCAGATTCCTAAGAAACTCCAGCAATCAAGAAAACGGAAAGAAAAAAAAACGAAAAAAGAAAAGAAAAAAGAAGCTTAATAGATTAATATCAACATGATGATCAGAAAAACCTCTAGTATCTTAATAGAATCTTGAATTAGAGCCACAGAATCGTTCTCCTTTCCTTGAAGATACTTCAACTGTAAAAGAACATGTGTCGCAACGTATCAGTTTCCATGACCCATAATTACAAAGAACAAATTATTCAAGTTCTCAAAACAGTGGAAACCAAATCATCTGCAACATCGAGAATCACTGTGACAGCACGAGGTTCCCATCAATTATTTGGGAGGATGCCAAATTCCCATGATATCCACATAATTGTCCTTACAACAAGAAGATATAGTCATCCCACTGAACAGTTATTTTATTGAAAAGGAACTACTTTGCTCCGATAACTACCAAGTAAATAACTCAACGATAAACTGATTCCAATACATTTGCCACTAAAAAACAAACATCCTGCATATTTGGTAACTCATGGAGCTAATACTAGTCTAGTAGAATCAAGGACATGTACCACAGAATTAAGCAAGCAAGAGATATAAAATGCTACCGTTCCAAGATGATGTTGGAATCTTGCAACAATGAACAACAACGTTAGATGTATCAGAAT
>JAJJMC010025602.1:2029349-2066277 GCA_023531435.1 Papaver californicum | reverse complement strand
TACATAAGTTAGCCCATGTATTATTTGCCCACCCCGTTCCACCCATAATGGAATCCTTCTCTAGAATACCCAATGTAAGAATAAACTAAAGAGTTTCATTCACTCAAGAAAATGAGTGAGCATCCAAGACCAAAATTAATTTAGTTTAAAACTCATTTTCTCCGACAGATGATACATAGTATTTGCATAGTCTGTATGGTTTTGTCCAAGAACACGCCTCTTTATCTACAAGTTTATGAAGAAAATATAAGGTATTTGTTTCACACCTCACAGATGTATACACTGACGAGATATAAAGGATGACATGCAAAAGAAAAGGAACAGATATATAGTATACACTTGCAACTTAAAACATTGAAAATACCGTGAGGATATGAAAGGATAAATTGAAGAAAAAAAGAAAAGAAATGCAGAGTATGAATTGATGAGTAGTATAAGATCAATACCTTTAACGCACGCTGCAGAAGAAGCGTGAAAAGAAATTGGAAGCGAGAGAAAGAACCTCAGTCAGTAGATGGAATCTAATAGGAAAAATAAAAATGTACAGGCAACAGATCACAATTGGGATAAATGAAGTCTTGGATTTATGTCAAACGTAGGAAACTGAAAAGGGAATCACCAAAAGACATGTGACGAAAATTCAGACACATCTTAAATTATGTATCTAAGATTAGCATTTTTGTCTTAAATATATAAAAGGCCTGGTTCCGGAATCATAAAATGAAAATAAAATAAAATACCAAACATGTTACTCCCTCCGTTTCAGGAAAAGAGTTACTTTTCATATTTGCACAATTGTTAAGGCAAGATGAGAGAGAATAACTTTTATAATTTATTTCCATATTTACCCTAACAAAAAGTTTAATACTACATATATCTTTGTAATGAAAATAATAACATTTCTTAAAATAACAAGGGTAGTTTTGAAAGTTTGTTATGTTGAAAAATGAAAGTAACTCTTTTGTTGGAACAAAAATTTAAAGAGAAAGTAACTCTTTTTCTGAAACGGAGGGAGTATTACTTATCACCAAAATCTAAATTGGTTGCTTCAAAAAAAAAAAAAAAAATCTAAATTGGTTTAAATAACAAGAAAAACTAAATTTTATTTAAAGGGTTACTGAATCCTCACATTCCTAACTCTCAATGAGTTTCAGTTTCTTTTTTTTCTTCCAAGGTGATACCTATGACACACTTGTCTACAGATTCAAAAATGAGAATAGGTTGTTGGGTACTAGTAAAATTCCTGGTTGGAAATGACTCGAGTAAGTACGTCTTAGGATATGCTATACAACTAATTAACAGATACCACAGACATATTCCACATCTCAATTCAGACTAGCAAAAAAATGCTCATCAGATGACCAAACCCCAGAAGGAAACTATGAACAAGATACTAGTAGAACCAGATGGGAAAAAAATTCCATTACCTCGTAGCACTTATGGGCTTCTTCAAGTTTCCTCTGCACAATATAAAACTGCGCAATATTGTGTAGAGAAGCTGCAACACAGTACAAAATTGGTTTCAGTCGCCAGATTCTAAATATTCCATTATCTCACAGTTTGCATTTAAAGACAAAAATTAAACATGAAGTACGCTTGGTTAAGGACCAAAGTACAACATTAAAGTCATAAGAAAATAACACATAGTTTACATGTTTTACGTCTTAGTGGCAAGAAGTTGCATTTTCCTGCTCAGGGAAGCTTTTGGATTGGGATGTTGTTCTTTTCTGGTGTTATTGCAATTTTGTTTAAGCAAAAAATAGGATCGGGACGTTGCAGCAGGAGCGTGTTGGCAACAAAAAGGATCTGAACTCTAGATATTGACGAAACTAATTTGAAACTAGTAAAAAAGAATGACCTGAGGATGGGCAGTATGCATCATCTAGTTAGGAAATCTTGTTAGTGTTGGAAAAATTGGCACCCCAAGCGCAGCGGAACACAGGATCATAAAGGGCGATTGGTGATTGGAACCAAACATAGATAAATAATAAGAGAGACAAAAGATAAACAAGCACACAACCACAACACAGGATATACGTGGTTCATTTTTACAGGCTACATCCACACACCATCAGAAAAACTTTCAATGCAATAAAAGAGCATTTCATGCTCTTTCCACAACCCACAGAAGAAAACCCAAACAGAAGAGTTACCAAGACATACCTGAGACACCATTGAAGAAACCTTAGAAATCAACTCTCTAAACCATTCTTCTACCAGCCTCATGTCTTCTCTTCTACACCTTCTTCACAGTTGCTAGTAACAGGGGAGAAACATGGAAACTCTCTAGAAACTCGCTCTAAACCCTAAACACTAGAAACACCAAAAACCTCTCTCTACAAGTTTTTCTCTCATAACGATATTGACCTTCACGGTAGCACTCAACCCTCTCTAACAAAGAGACCAAAAACCTAAGCACAAGGTTTTACCACTCTTCTGGATTGGATTGTTACATACCTCTAATTCTACTCCTGTATATAGAGAACACAAACTTAGCCCTTAAGAAACCATAACTTTACGAACAAGTTTCCTTAACTTGGTTCTCAAGTTCCTAAACTTGAGGAACAAGTTTACTTAAGATAAAGTTTGACGTAAACATTACACCGTCTTACACTAACAAGAAGAAGCGGCATTCCTTAGAGCTATCGAATTCATGGTCAGAAAAGAGAGAAAAATTGCTAACCAGCAGTAATTACGTGTCCAGTTCTACTGATTGGACTTCTTATAGAATTCACATTGGCGAGTCTTTCAGACCTACATGCCCAAATATCACAAAGCTTTTTCCCAAATAGTCAAGTTGTACTCAGATCATTCTCGAGTTTCCTAGTGAATATTTCTCTTTAGGCCTCTGCCAATTCAAGGATATCTATGCTACTCTTTGTCACAAGAAAAAAATATAAACACACCAAAACTGTTCCATATTAAGTTCAAGTGACTTCTTTACTGACATAGTTCATGTTGGATCTGCAACAATAAAAAGCTTGAAAACAAATAAAATGAAATAAAATCTATGAACTAAAATCGATGAGTCGCACACAAAGGACAGAGCCGCCTATTCAGCAAATTGTCCTTAACATAATAGTCCGCGGGTACTCCTCAAGAATGAGATATGCTATACCCCCACATCGGAGATATGTCTAGGATAGAACTTCCCATTATGACTAGTATAAGGACAATACTAGTCACCCACTCAAACAAACTCAACAATAATTGCAGAAGGGAAGTAAACATGCAAAGCGCAAAACAAAGCAGGAAGAGGGGAAAAGAAGACGGGATAGTAGCCGCTTCTGGTATGAATTGGAATGAAAATTCTGAGTTATTATATAGGCAGAAATCAGAGGTGGTTAGTAATGGCAATTGATGACAATTGATTCTCAATCAATTATGTGCATGGAGCGCGGACATAAAAGACAAAACGGAAAGAAAGCGGGCAGAATTAAAAACAACCATTACTGCAAGAGAAAAATTTTGGTAAGTAAAATATATTCTTCCGGGTCAGACGCCCTCCCATTAAGACAATTTATTTTTATATTTAAGTTCATTTGGAAAATATACCAAAAGAATTTTGTCCAAAAAGATAAGTTTTGCTTGACCCACATCCACACCCGAACCCGAGCCCGGCTCGACCGGACGGACGGCGGCGGGATGCGTGCTTCGGTACGAAGCACCGCGCGTGTGTGAAATGTGTGGTTGCACCAACTAGCCTATTTCCTAAGTCCTCTCCCTCACACAAAAGTGTGTTGACCTAAAGGGTCACTCGTAGATGCAATTTTTTTAGTAATATGGAGAGGCAACATCTTTAGTTTCTCCTATGCGTGACTAAAGGTTTCATTCACAAATACTGAAAATGAGCTAGTGTCCTTAGTGACCCCTTAGTCCTAAGTTCCAATCAATCCAAGACCAAAAACAAAAAACATAAAATTATTTTCTCCAACAATCCCTCACATGAACGAAAACCGACAAAAATCAGAAATCAGAAAGCAAGAAATACCACTATAGGCAATAGGTGTCTATAAGGTCTTGAACCTTTGTTTGGTGAGAAATTACCCGAACTACTTGATGGATAGTGAACCCGATATCTTGAACTGCCATCGTTTGGTGTGGTTTATCAATAACTTCCACGTGTGATATCACTCTAGGCGTTGTCAAGTTTGTGTCGTTGTGTCCATTTTGGCCCTGGACTTATCCCGTTTCTTAGAATGCTCAATAGAATCAGCTGCATTCTCATAGGTTGCGGCCCACTTCCTCATTCAGATAGGTGAGTTCCATCAAGAGTGTTTACTGTTACACCCCACTTCAATCTTAAATTGAAACTATAGAACTCATCGCGATTGCACTTAGCGTGTGTAACAAGCCTTTAAACCCATAGGTGTCCCTATCGGACGAGTTTTTGTCTCGTGAGGGTTTACAAGAGGTGTACCCACAAAACCTTTAACTCGAAAGCCTAGCTACTTGTGAACGATTGAGGGTAGATACTAAACATGCTATTTAGTTGGTTACAAAATACTTTGGCTATGGGCGGAATTACCCTGTTTTGAATCCAATTGTTATACACGAGTTTTACTCAAGCGTACCAAAATTCATATATAAGAAGAAAAAAAAAACATTACTCAGAAAGTCATACAATGGACCACGATACTCAGAATCTAACAAACCACAATCACATGGATAGATTAAGAAAATGGATATGGAGATAGAATTGTGCTCATGTTAACTAAGGTGAACGGTGTTTACCAGAATATTTGTATGATCAACGTCATGCCAAGATGAACCCTAAGGGATTGAGATACGCACCCATTGGTCTGAATCCTAATTCTAGTATCAACTCAGCTGGTATATACAAGGGCCCCAACGGTCGATTTATTGAATATATACAATTAGTTTTTACTTTTTTATTTTCCCATTATTATTTTTCCGAGAATATGATTAGATTTTTTGAATCTAAGCACATGCTCCTTGTCAGTAGATTACATGATAGTTCTCATGGATCTTGTGTTCCACGCTTGTTTAGGTGTCGGAGACAGGGAGAACACATACATATTGTTATCCAAGTGTCGTTTATTTTCCCGTCAAGTTCAATTAAAATAATGGGGCTTGATCTCAATGACTCTACTTCATCCTAGCGACAACAAGGCGATACTAGTGCCCCATCAAATCACTTAATGAAGCACAAAAAGATGCAAAAATAAAAATAGAACGTGATATGGTGATGACTCTGAGATATGGTGACGACTATCATGTTATTTCTAACACCTGAACTCTGTCCTTTTATGAATAGACTATTTAGATGGCACACCAACTCATATAGACAAGGATTTTGTTTCCATCTACTTAAAATACTTAGTGTCATCCTGAATTTTTCACAAGTCTCTAAATTTTGGAGTTTTTGGTACAACCAAAATTTTAAAATTTTTCTCCCCTACCCCCAAACTTAAACTAAACATAGTCCTCGATGTTCTAAAGATAAATGAATGAAAGCATGATCAGTGAGAAACAATGAACAAAGCAAAAGAGATAGGGAAAGATGTTACCAGCACCGTGTACCCAAAAACATATAGGTTGCCTCCCATGGAACGTTAAGTTTAAAGTCTTCAGCCAGGCCAAGAAAGGATTAATCACAATTTACGAATCATATAATAATAATCTGAAGAATTGCGGATCCTTGAAGTCAATTGAATTTGACTTATACAGTTGACCACAATGGAGTATATGAAATTGGTGGTCATCACTCATCCTTAGAAATATGTGTCGATTCTAATATTCTAAAATATTCGGGTTTAGTTCTAAAATTTATGAATTGACACATTTGAAATTCTTACGTTCCCACATTTGAAAGCAAAGTATTTGAAGGAAAAAAATCAATCTTGGTATTATCGCCTGGGTAGACCACATCAACCAGAGGATGGGTCTCTAACAACTGAGCTTCTTTTTGGATATTATTAGGTTCGGGAAACAGTTCTTGAAGATAATCTCTTAAAATGGTGGAGGAACATATGTCAAGTCCTAAGTGAGAGATCTTTTTAATAGTTAAAGGTAAAGCACAGGGAGAATGATAATCACCCCAAAACTTAGAATTTTGGGTGTCTTTAGATACACTAGTCACAATTTCACTAATTTCTAGATCATCATATTCCTGAAAATGGTCAATTGCTTCTTCTAAGTTGTAAGCAGGAGGTGCATCCTCGCTCATATTTAAAATCTTTACGAGTCTATCATCTTCGTTTGAGACTATTGTTCCTGAATCGTTGGGCTCTAAAACACTAGTCTCGGGATAAACTCGTTCCTCTAAACCATCATCGTCTTCATAATAACGAGGAAATATTTCACAGTTTATAATAATGGTATCTCTAGATAAATCCCTTTCCTCTTGAATAGGTAAACAATCATTGATATTATTAGGATCGGAACTAGAGACATCATTATTGTCATGAAGCTCAAATGGTGTAAAAATTTCCTGATCATTGTGACTGCGGATTTCAAACGCTTCATTAATACTCTCTTCATCATCATAATAATATGAAGATGGTTGGACCTTATCTAAACTAGTAGTGTTACCAATTGTAACCTCGTCATCTTGATTAGGTGAATAATAAATATCCTCATTTTCAAGGGTAATATTGGAAACATTGTATTGACAATTAAAATTAATTCGAGCAATTCTCATCGTTGCATTGTACTCCATTGCAAATAATTCAAACCTATTTGTCGACTCTGTTAACTGTTTGAGGGCATCTTCTAGAGGTATAATGGGTTCATAAGGATTACTAGGTCGCAACCGCTCGAGGAGTTCTTCTAGAGGAGAATTACTCATTGTTGCAATTCGTTTCTTCGTTTCTAACTCAAACCTATTTGTATTCTCAGTCAACTGCTTTAGGGTCTCTTCTAGAGAAATATAAAGATCATGAATAGTACCAGGGCTCAACTGTTTGATTAAATTCTTTAAAGACGAATAACTCGAATTTTGCTCGTTTTCCCGTTCATATGACTGATATGCCTATGAATAGAAGTTTGGGATCACCATGGTATGAACCATAACCTTCATAAGGTTGGTAGTGGTCACAAGTACTATCCACACTTTGGTCATAGTAGGAGCAATGTCCATTTTTAAAATCAGTCGGATATTCATTGTGTTGGCTATCGTAATACTAGTTCGACATTTTTTTATGCACGTGCAAATGCAGGTTTGACTAAATAGGTAAGCTTAGGTTACCTTAGCAAAATATACCTACAGTCAAAGACTGGTCAAAGGTACGAGGCTAAGGCTTGTGGAATTTCAGCTAGTAACTCCCATTAGGCCCACGACACGGGTTTAGCTTACTTTTCCACGGGTTTTCCTAAACTCGGTAGTCTGACGAATGCAATTGGTGTGTGCACAGTGTTGTTTTTTATATACAAAATAAAATAAAATCTAGAATAAATATATACAAATAAAATAAATTTTTAATGAAAAATCTAAAAAAATTGAGGTTTACTACTTACCTTTTTTGGTAGGCAATTTCCACAATAGTTGAAAAACTTTATCTGCACAACAAAGACAAGATGAATACCCACAGAAAATATGAAAAGGAAAAAATAATAAAAATAAAAATAAAATAAATCTTAGTTAACCTAATTAAAAACTAAAACACTAACCTATAAACAAGTCCACGTCGGCGGCGCCAAAAATTGATGTGGTTGCAGACAGTGGTAAGAGAAGAATCGTTCACTCAGACTTGTGAAGATTTGATTTTAGACCTAATTTTAATTCTAAGATAGCAAATAAATAGCAAAAGATGATATCAAACTTAAGATAACTGGAACTTAGGATTCCACCATTAATCATATCAAGTGATAACTATTGATTCTTAACAATCCTAACCAATATTATTGACTCTATTCCTTTGCCAAAAGTAGATTTCTAAAACATCAACTGTAAATCATAAACATGATGCATCGAAAGGCCTAAGTATAAGCATGCACCATCAAACAAAATCACAATTGATCATAAATCGATTAAAATCAATGCAAAAAGTCTATATAGTTACCATTCAATTAGAAAACTGGCTTCCTCCATTGTCCCAGTGTTGGGGTTTAGTTCTCATGATGTAAACTCTCTCTAAATAATATTTCATAGCTCAAAGTGTTTACAAATGAGGAAAAAGAAAGAAAATAATAAAAACTGGGAATTTGCTACGCTGTATTTGTGTTACAGATTCACTGTTACAACTCAAGTGTTGCAAATTCAAAATATACGTTGCACATTGAATGTTACAAAAACTATTGATAAACGACAGTTTAAAACTGTGTTTGTTCTTCTTCTTCCTCCTCCTCCGTCTAGGTAGCAGCAATGGCTTCCTGGATTTTTTTCTTTCTTTCTAGCCTCTGCCCCCCACCCCCCTTCAACCTTCACTTGACTCTCTATTTATATTAAACCTCATTACCACTCTAAATCACGTAAAAAAATTTCTCTAATTAATGTTTACATCTTGGCAGGGAAAGAAAATCTCGGTGATTATTTTTCTTTTCCTTTTCCATTGATTCTCAATCAGGTGCTTTGAATCTATATCATAACTCGAGAATATTCTGGACTTTGTCTCTCCAAACCTCCCGAGAGAATATCTAACTTCCAACCCGAAAGTAGTTGGTTTCTTCCTTTTTTAGTGCAACCAAGTAATTTTTCACGAGATTCTTTGTGATTTTTCCGAGAGTCCTTATCACGTACAACTTTTCCATATAAGGCAAGCGTATATCTTTGTCTTAAAGCCAAAAATCTCGTTCTAAAACTTCTAAAAACTCGATTGTGTTGTCTCCTTGTTTTGAGAGAAATATCTTTGCGCCAAAATTCGAACTCAAAAAGGTGGGTGCTGAACCAAAGAATGGGTGCCTTAACAATTTTCTGGTGTCTTTATAACTTTTGATGGGTTGTTTTTAGCACTTTTTCAAGCCTATTTTTCCACGATCGTTTATTTCGAAAAATTACTTAAAAGCATAGAAAATGATAATATTAGTACAACAATTGAGAAAAAGCAATATAGATATGAGCTCAAATAAGACACATAAATGTGTCTATCAGACATATAAAGGCTTGGTCATCAATGAGACTAGGTTTATTACGAAAGGTGTCTGAAGAGTCACACAATGTAGTAGTGTTTCTATTAATCAAAAACGTTCATTTTGGCATCGCGAGCCCGACAAGTGTTTTATTCTCGAGAGTCAGATGCATCTAACTGGTATGTGGTGTTGAAACTACCACCTAGGGGTTTCCATGAATTAGAGGAATACTATGAAAAGGAAGACACAAGTTGTCAACCATTAGATATTTCAACTCTTGGCAAGGCAATGGATGACGAGAGCGAGAGTTACGCAAGAAAAGATGCCGAAGATATCTTAGAGACTCATTCTAAGAAGAAGAAGAAGAAGAAGAAGAAGAAGAACACGACCTAGGACAATAATGGGTGATGTTAAATTTATAGTCAGTTTCAGTCACTTGAATCTTTTTTATGGAGATCTTATGTTAGTTAAGTTGGATTTTTGCAAAGTAGTTTCTTTTTTCTTTTTTCTTTTTTCTTTTTTTTTTCTTTTTTTGCGAAGTATTATGCTTGTAAATTAGTTAAATTGGATTTTTTTCAAGGTTTTTATTTTTTCTGGAATGTACTGTGTTTGTTAACTGGAGATTAAGTTAATAGTTCTTTCATCATTTAAGTCTTATTATCGCTTTAAATCTATGTTGTGTCTGTCTAATTTTTCTAAATAAAGATATATTGAAAACTGAATTTACTATATTAATTTCCAGCCTCGAACTTGGGTGCACATTGGTTCTACCTAGCACTTGGATGTCACATACTGAAATAGTTCCAATCAGGTTAATTTGTCTCTGATTGCTCACTAGTTCTCTAGTAAGTTGTGAATAGTTCTCTAGTAAGCTGTGAATATTGCAGTTCAAATTCAAAAAAATATCTACTCCGTTTATAGGCGTACTGTCAATGTTACAATCCTAATTGCAGTATGAAGTGGGAGCACATAAAAACCTGATTGGTGTAAGCATATGAAGAGTAGTATTGTCGTTTTTATTTAATAAAAATCCAAAAATCCGATACACAACCAACGGGGTCGATCGATGGTGAAGGGTGTTGCACTTTATGTAATACTTCAATTCAAGTTGGCATAGATAGAACTAAGATGACAACACTGTGAAATGTTGTTGAATTGCATAGAACTTCGCCGGAATGAATACAGGACTGACTGAAGCTTGGTATATATATTCCTACCAAGCTTTCACAGCACGCTCAACACACTCACACACGTGCACTTGGCACACACTCACAACACACTTACATCACACATGCTATTACCCTCCCTCAAGGTCAAGGTGCCTTGTAAAGGGACATTGAACTTGCACACACTCACAAGGACCACTATCAAAAGAAAACAACAACATGAAACAGATTATGAGAGAGCAAACAAAAGTCGTTCCAGCTTGTTGTTGTAAGTTGTTGCAGGAGGACTATTTTGTGCAGTAGAGCATGTGAGAAGCTTAAAAAGAAGGATAGGTATGAAGTATGATGTCAAGTGTCAACAACAGTTAGTAGCAGCAGCAGTTGAAGGCAGCAGTATGCAAACTGAATAGGCATGATAGGTGACAGCAAAAGAGCAGGTAGTTGATTTGAAGCATACCATATACACCGTGAGATAGGAGTTGAGTCGCTGACCATAACAAGCACTCCAAATACACAACTATGGAATCACTAGCCAGAACTTCATAAGAGGAATCAACAACCAGCAAATGCAGATTTATAGAGTAATAGAAGACCAGTAGCACCATTGTCGATGTATGCTAGACTGTGCAAATCAGACCTAACAAGTGCTCAGCACATTATTGATATAACAAGTACCTAGCTGCTAATAGCATCACCAGGAAGCAAAGTCATAATCCGCCTTGCTTATTTATTCACACAAAGAACAATCTGTCCACAGGGTATGAAACATCTGCAGAGTTTAATGAGTGAATGTAGCACTCACTGCAAATAAGCACAACACCAGTGCACCACAACCAAAACTAAATGAGATCAGAGAACATGACCAGCAGAAGATTTGATTGAGAATAAGCAAACACATCATCACACAAATACGATACTATCCGAGAACCTATGGCAGAGTTCAATGAGTGGATAAACCTACTCACTGCAAAAGGCACACTCAATAGGGAATCATTTCACACACTATCGAGTAAAACTTCTAAAGAACCAAGGAAACAACAAAAAATGACAGGGAACTAGAGCAAGAAGTAGGAAAGTAAAAACAAAATTGGAACACGAGTAACAGTTTAATGTTGCAGTACTAGCAGTATCACAGCATAGAAGAACAAAGTTGGTGCAATTTGAGAAGAACAACAACGAATATCCAGATCAGAAATTATTGTTGAATGAGCATCAGGAAAAGAAATTGAAGTCAAGTTAAAATGAATCTTAGCAGCATCAGAAGAGTAGCATCTTGAATCAGCAGAACACAGTATGACCAAAGTAGAGATTGAGAGTGAAAAATGAACTCAATCCTCACAGGAATTAACCGAAATCATATCAGGAAAAGAAAATAGGAATGTGAAAGAATCTGAAAGATAACCAAGAAATTGATTGTAGAGGAACTGGAAAACAACCAAATCTGTTGGTGTGAAAAAATTGAAAAAATCAAAGTATCATTGATAAAATTGTTGAAGAATGAAAAATCCTACTGGTATGATTGAAACCAGTCTTACGGGAATCGAAAAATGAAGATCAAAGCTGGTATAACTGAACCAGTCTTACATGAATTGAAAAACGTAGCTGGTTTGATTGAACCAGACTTACACGATTTGATGAACAAACCTGGTGTGATTGAAACCAGTCTTACATGTATATGATCTCAAAACAAGATCGAAATTCAAAACGAAACATAAAGGTGAATAAGAATGTTACCGAAATTCACCAACAAGACAGGAACAAAAGATTGAAGTAGAACTTTGCAGCATCAAAGGAACACCAGTGGAATCAACTGGAATCAGACGAAGAAATCGTACCCTAGCAAAAACAGATCAGATTGAAGATTGAATCCTTAGTAGTAGCAGAAACAGATCATATTTGAGAACCAAACTCATCCAGAACCAAATTGCTGGTAGACACAAAACAAATTGAAATCGAAAAGAAAACTTATCCAGAATTGAATTGAATTGAAAATTGAAAAGAATAAGCAACGGAAAAGAAAAATTCAGAAGCAGAGGATCTTATGCTCTGATACCAAGATAGAACTAAGATGACTACATTGTCAAATGCTATTGAATTGAATAGAACTTCACAGAATGAATACAAGACTGACTGAAGCTTGGTATATATATTCCTACCAAGCTTCCACAGCACGCTCAACTCACTCACACACGTGCACTTGGCACACACTCACAACACACTTACATCACACATGCTATTAGGCATAAGATGAATATCCTCAACAATCTAAAAAATTTATCTTCTAATTTTATTTTAAGTAACATAAATTTCACAACTTTTTCTGAAAGTCGTCATAAACTATACAACTATCTTTTTGTAAAACGTTGTAATGTTGTATTTTTATTATTACTCTTTTTACTAAGAGTTGGAAATGATACTAAGTTATAAATTTCACCGGATAAAGATAGTAAAAGATATAACTTTTTACGAGTATGTACTAAACGTTGTAAAACAATAGTTATAAAAGGAATTTGTTGTAGTTACTAAATGACGGCACGCGGTGGGGGCGACGAAGAAATAAAAGTACGACAAAAAAAAATTGTACTATGGAAATGAGATGGTCCTTCACTGTTTGCTATTGACTTTTGGTCCAGCTGACATCACCCCTTTGTTTATTTAGTGGGATCGCCAATGAGGATGTTAACCACATGTTACTGCACTGCAACTATGCATGGTTTATTTGGTGTTATTTCTTCAACTTGCTGGGCATTGTGGGAGCATTTCTTAGTGACTTTAAAGACCAGTTGTTTGGATGCTCAAGCAGTCTACAGGGGATATGTAAGAAGCTTAGTTCGATTCATCCATTTGCGATTGTGTGGAAACAGAGTCAGTTTTAATCCCAACAAATGAAACTCTCAGTTTTAATCAGTTTTAATTTAGTTCTTACTGCTGGTTCAACTCCAGCAAATGAAACTCTCATGTTTTGTCTTGCCAACCCTGGTGAAGCTTTTCTACTCCCTACTCCATACTACCCAGGGTTCGATAGAGATCTCAAATGGCGAACGGGAGTTGAGATTGTTCCGATACAATGTTCAAGCTCTAACAACTTCCAGATAACTGAATCAACACCTGAAGAAGCTTACAAACTAGCACATAAACAAAATTTGAAAGTTAAAAGGCGTACTCATCACCAACCTTTCAAACCCATTTGGAACTACTACCATCCCAGAGGAACTCAATCTTCTAGTAAACTTTGTCAACGATAAGAACATCCATATAATCAGCAACGAAATCTATTCAGGAACTGTTTTCGATTCACCGGGCTTTGCAAGCATCTCAGAAATATTGCAAGAGAAAAATCTAGAATACAGTAATCTATCTGACCGTGTTCACATTGTCTACAGTCTCTCCAAGGACTTAGGTCTTCCTGGCTCCAGAATCGGTGTTCTTTAGTCTAACAATGAACACATTGTCTACAGTCTCTCCAAGGACTTAGGTTTTCCTGGCTTCAGAATCGGTGATCTTTACTCCAACAATGAAGACGTCGTATCCGCAACCACTAAAATGTCTAGTTTCGGACTCCCCTCTTCGCAAACTCAGTATCTTATCTCACAAATGCTATCAGCCAAGAAGTTTACAAGCAATTACCTCAGTTTTTTTCCATTCGATTGAACTCAATGTCAATACTGCACTCTAGTTTTTTTCCATTCGATTTGGACCCTAAATGTAGATTTCATGTCCAACAAACTCAGATGCATCATAGCTGTTGCTACTATGTATATGAATAAGTACATGATGTAACATTACAACAGTTATAAGACTAATCAAATGACAATGTAGTTGGAATTTGGTTTACCTTTCTCCGGGGATTCTCATTTAAACGTGAAGTGAATCCGTTCAACGTCGGGAATAGCCATCAGAATTGTGTCCAGAAGTTCTTCTTTTCGTGCTCTTTAGCAAGATCCAAGCCATAATTCCAATACAAATATATGCAGAAATTCCCAAGTGCAGTCAAAACCTGAGCAGCAATTAACCAACATCAAACCCCAAATTAAACACAACAATAAGATAAACAGTTACAGTGGATGACAACAAATGTGAGAGTTCCATTGAAAAGTTCCTCACCTTTTGGAAATGACCAACTTGGTTTGTAGTATCTACTAGATGCACAGCTTTTCCAAAGAACTTATGGACTCCAGTAGCAATCACCACTGCTTCTATTTCACCCTGTTTACAAGTCGATCCAGAGAAGACACTATCCCCTGCATTCTTCATTACTGGTAAAGATTCGCCAGTAAGAGCAGACTGCAATGACAAAACAGAATAGAACATCCAACAACTATAAACCAACATAATTCGATAGATACAACTTCCATTCATCATACGCATAAACTGCAACTGTAAGACTAATGAGTTTTCTCAGAAGACAAAAGATAACAGTACCAACAGTTATCTAGTGATGCCCAGAAAACAGAAATAATTAGTGATAAGTTCATTGCAACTCGAAGAAACTCTGATTAGTTCAGCAACCTAATAATTAGAACCATCCGGTTCTATTCACTCTGACTAATTTTTACTCAAGAAACCGTTTTCTAGGAACTACTTAACAATAACCACGACAACATAACATGGATTTCTGAATTATTACTGCATAACTACAAACATTTTACACCCAGATGATGCGCATCATCCTGTGAACCGATGTTGTCGGCCTTAACCTGGTAGACTTCACATCCTTCCCATTTTGTTCGTATCATGACTCGTGAGTATTTTCAGAAGACAAAAAATAACAGTACCAACAATTATCTAGTGATATCCACAAAACAGAAATAATTAGAACCATCTGATTCTATTCAAAGCTCAGTCTAACTATAACACACCTGAATTAAAAGCACAATGAATGAATGATAACAAGCAACTATGAGGAACAGTTGTATCATTACATCTCATTCAAAACACAGCTTAAATCACCAGACTCCATGTACTCATTAGTGTTTGTATCCTAAGAGACCAAATTCCTATTCGACATGTTATCAAAATCTTCAATTGCAATGTCAACCTTTCCATTTTGAGTACCCATCAATCAGAACAGTCCAAGAAAAAAAAAGCCTTCTCAGGCATTTCATCAAACAATATCTGAGCAAGTTCAATTGCTCCACATTTCACATATCAGCTCGAAAGAATTCCAAAATGTCGTATCCATTCTATCAAAAACTTTTTCAAGCTAAATCAATATGAAAGCATTTAGAACGGAAAATAACTATAATTTCCAATTACATCAATTCCCTGAAGCAAGTAGTTCAAGTATCATCCTAAAAATCTGAACAGAACCCAACTCTGTTTTTTCTCTGTTTATTTTTTTGATCCAATTTCTTAAAATCAAAACGATACAATTGATTATTTGAAGAAGTTTGAACTGGTAATCTATTTTTTTTATTGTAGTTGAAGCAAATCGTTGATCAATTTCTTTGATTATCCCAAATTTGAGCTCAATTTCATGAAATTGTTATTTCAAAAACAGTAATTTTGATTTTCCTGCACAAGATGTGTGATGAACATAAGCTGGATTTCTCAACGTATAGATGGCCGACCTTTATCACCCATAACAAAACCTTCAAACAGTTGCAGCGCCCCATGCTCCTCCTCCAAATGCTTTAAATTCTTTATATGTTGTACTTGGTTCAGAAATAGCGAAACTCCCTGTAGATAGAAGAAATATAGATTTATCTATCATAAGCCCTAACCACGCGTTTACTTGCACACCATGAGAGGGAGGTAATCCTTGAAATAAATCCCTCACCCGAGTAACGATCTGATTACTATATAAGCCTTGGTTTTGATTACTCAAGGCATGGATGATCATCTAAAAAAAACAGAAAAAAAAAAGAAGAATAATTAATATCTCTTTTCCTACAGACAGACAATCAAAAACCTTGTATTATATAAATTTCACCGTCTCATAATTCACCATAAAAGCTAATCCTGCTGCTCCTTGCCCGGCTATCCTCAGCCCTCCACCTCTTCCTGCAGCAGTAATTTTATTATGAATTTTGCTTGTGTGTAAGACTAGGAAACGTTGGTTGGCTGGGTTTCTGATCCTAAGCATTTCTGTTAATTTGTTTGAGACTTAGTCTGTATGGGTAGGAAGAAAGCCCGTGTAAAACAAGCCCATCCGATCTACAACCTGCTCAAAAGTTGAACCATCGGGATTACCTGGCTCTAATGAAAGTAACGCATGAATAACCATCTGGAAAAAAAAAGAAGGGAGATATAGGGGCTCCGATATCAATAGAGGAGTTCCTCTATGAGGCGAGGTGACCCAATTTTCTGTTAAGGGATGTCTTAAGGGTAAAGTTAAATGTCTATTTTACCCTTTATCCAATAAAAAAAGATAAATTTGTCCTTTGATTAAAATCTTTCCATCTCCTCCATATCTTCTCCTTCTCCATTTTAATCAAATTTCTCCATCGAATCAAAATTTTATCGCCGATTAAACTTCCAATTTCGTGATGAAGAATACTAATAAATGTGTAGAAAGTAGTAGTGATGACAATCCGGATAAAACTAAATTACACTAACTAATTTGATGATATCACGATTTGAAAGATTGATTTTTTGTTGTTCAGAGAAACTTACGGTTGGGTTTCATGTCGAACCCAACCGTAACACCAAGAATACCGAAGAACACCATTTTTGCCCAGATTTACGGTTGGGTTTTCAACCAAACCCAACCGTAACTAATTTGTTCTTCATATTACGGTTGAGTCCTCGAAGGAGGTCAGCCTGAGCATTTTGGGCCTCAAGAGGCCAGAGTTACGGTTGGGTTTACTGGCCCAACCCAACCGTAATTCTTCCTGGATACAAATAAAAATGTCACCGTTTTGATTATAACTCCTTCATATGATGTCCGATTGACCTCATTTTTTTTGGGTTAGCTCCGTCTTTCAATTCTCTACAAGATAGAAATGAAAAAAATCTCAAAATATATTATCTAATTTTACAATTGGGGTTTGAAGATTAGTTACGGTTGGGTTTGGTTGAAAACCTAACCGTAAATTTTAATTGAATCTTCATCTCCTACATTTGAAGTTACGGTTGGGTTTGTTTAATAACCCAACCGTAATATGAAGAACAAATTAATTACGGTTGGATTTGGTTGAAAACCCAACCGTAAATCTGGGCAAAAATGGTGTTCTTCGGTGTTCTTGGTGTTACGGTTGGGTTCGACATGAAACCCAACCGTAACTTTCTCTGAATCACAAAAAATCAAACTTTCAAATCGTGATTTCATCTAATTTGAGCCATAAAAAGATCAAGAGTTTAATCTAGAGGTATCTAAATGCTACTATGGTTGATTGAATCAAAATCTAGGGTTTAAAAAAAAACGACAAAATTTTCTTAAATTTTATCAAGTTTTTCTTCCCACAAAACATAAATTCAAAAAAAAAAAAAATCAAATCATTTGATTAGGTAAAAGATTATGTTTAATTAATCATGATTAGTTTAAATTAATCTTAACTAATTAATGTAATTAAGATTACTAATGAGGGGTGGTTTGGGTATTGTGAAAATATTATGGATAAGGGGTTTTTGTGTTTTACTTCATAATGTCCCTATTTCGTCTTATTAGAGGAGCCCCTCAATCAATATTGGAGCCCCTATATCATCCTTCAAAAAAAAAACAGCATTAACCACCATCGATTGAATTAGAAAGTTAAAAATAAAAATAATATTTAAAAAAAGAAAGACAAAATTACCGAATGGTAATCAGTATAAGGTCGTAGTGGTAGTTGGGGTGGGTGGGGGCGGGGTAAGTGTGCATGCAACGGAACAGAGCTCAGCATTATTCCACTTGAAAATTTCAATTATATTAAAGACAAGAATTTTAAAAAAAAATTGGATCAATTGATATTTGTATCTACTATAACCAATAGTATTAATTTATTTATAATAACGTGTCGATAAATAAATAAATATAATATTTTCTAAAAAAATAGAAAAATTGTGATATAAGTTATATTCTTTTATTTTAAACTCATTGTTTTGCTACATAAGTTATGTTCATTAATTTTAAACTTATTACTTTGCTATATAAAACAGTATCAAATAGGAAATAATTCGTGTATAAATTCATTATCTATTGCTCGACTTTGGAGATTACTTTTCATTGTAGTGATTGTTGTTCCCTCGTTTATAATTGGGTAGTTTTAAGGTAATCTTAAATTAATTTCTCACATGAATTCCAAAGCAAAAAAAAAAGCCAGTGCCTTGTTTATGATCATTCATGTCTATTTATTTTCAATATCAACAACTCTATCATAATCATATAAATACTTATCCATTTCGTATACAATAATACTCATCTCCCATTCATCAGTCATATTTATATTTAACTAAACATCCGTCAGTTATGTACAAAATTCAGAATCATCATTTACTTTAATCTGACGATTGTCGTAACTAATTGCATTGAAATTCGAAGGAGGATTAAATCACCTTCGAAACCTTATTTGCTCAGAAACCCTGAACAAAAATTAAAGAGATGACACGATCACCTTATCCAACTTTTTATTCCTAATCCCATCACCGATTTGTTCAACCATTAAAGATCAATAACAAATCAGAATATACAGGGATAAAGAAGAAGAAGAAGAAACGATGAGTGAAGAAAAAAAAGGAGAATAGGCGGTGAAAGAAGAAAAAAAATAACGAGTAATGAGAAACTTTTATATATCATCTATGAATATCCATCACCCTGATATTTTCTGGTGCAACATATGTGTAGAAAAATCATTAGCACCCAAAATTCATGTTGGTATAAATGTCTTGTGATAGAACCACAAACTTTAATAATTTAGGAAACTCTTAACTTGTAACCCCGACTCTATTAATCAATCTCAAATTATATAGTTAAATTAAATGATTGTTTCAAAATAAAATAAACTGATATAATATGGAGTTAAAAAAGTAATTGTTTTGTGGGAGAAGTGTTTTTAGGTCATGTTGCTAATCTGGATCTCATGATGCCAAAATCCGAGTTCGAATCCAAAAGCCCCAAGCCGTCATAGAATACTCTGTGGAATTCAATTGGCCAAAGTTCCACCCTCTCCAATTGATAACCGTCAATTTGTCTTTGATAACCTTAAGAGATTCAAATTCAAGTAGATTCTTTAACGCTTTCAAGAATCATCTAAGTGAATTGAACTTTGAAACTTAATCAAATCCTAATGCAGAGACCCTGGGTTTTTAGAGCATAATGGTGGATGACAGTAACTTAGAAAAGAGGGGAATGTAGAACACACTTCGACTTGTTTATGCATGAAAGCTATTACACATATTTATTATTTATTTTATTTCTTCTAATTATCTTTTTAATTTTCTTTTAATTTTATTTTGTTATTAAATTAATTAGGTGAAGAATGTACAACCTACAAAACTAGGTTAACTAAGTCGGGTAAAACCCGACCCAACTAGGACATTCGTACTATGAACTCATGTGTTGAAATATGAATTGCATGGTTTGTTAGAAACCTTAATTATTGGTGTTGTGAGCTCATGGATTGAAATCAAGATTGGATAATGTATTGGAAATATTATTGGTATTGTGATTGTTAAATGTATATCATTGATTCATTGAATTTGTATTGTATTTCTTGTTATATATTTTTACTTGATAAATTAATTTTGTTTCCGCATCTTTAAAGAATGGGAATGCATTCTATTGAGTTGTCATCTCACCCCAATTGACATTCTTGTGGATTTTTCGGAAGTTGGAACTAAGAAGTTTGTTACCTTGATGATTGGTTTTGTTTTTGTATTGCTTGAATTGTATTTTGATTTGAAAATGTTTGGTTGAAAACGTCGTTAAGGATAATTATTGGATTCATATGCTTCAATTTATGGTATGTAAGTTTTAATTATGTTTGGCGTAAAAAGTAAGTTAGGAAAATATATGCATAAGTCTCTTTCCGACCCGTGACGCCTTGAGTTCGGATCTCCATATGGGTTTGACCCTGGTCCGGAACTCGGGGTATTCCAAAACGAGTAATTGGTTTTGATTAATTTTTTTTGTTTAAATAGAATTACAAATATGAATATTTAGCAATTTTATCTTAACCCTTCTTACTCTACAATTGAAACTAACCGGAAATAATTCAAGTTGGCTAGGGACCTACTTCTTCTTTTTATTACATTTAACAACAGCTTTCGCTGATTTCGACTCTAATCCCTTTTTATAAGAATTGCAAGGTAATGTAAATCAACGACTAAAAGGGAGTACTGGAGATAAACCAAAGGATTACTAGAAGCAATATTTGCCATATTACTACCCTTCAACTAAAATTGATCATATTGTTTTCTATAGGTAATTATTGAAGTATATGGTTTTGTAACAAATGTGAATGAGTTTATTATTCTTCAAGACAACGTTTATGGGAGGCGAAGAGTTGATTATGTCAGAATTCGCAACATAATTTGTGCCTTAATTGGTGCACTGGTTTAACTTCATATTTTGCCTATAAAAGAAAACGAATTTCTCATTTGCAAAACATCCCAGAGCAGGCTACTATCCCTAACTTTGTTCCCCTCTTCTCGCTCTATTGTGTGCTTTTGTTTGTTATTTTCCTTATTAAATCTTGTTGTTAAGTTCGAGAGCGGATAACTTGTATTGTGCTTATACGAGTTATATCGGGCAATTCTATTCTTGACACATCTCCGTTTGTAGGGGTACAACATCCCTCATTTTTGAAAGTGTATCCGCGGACTATTGTGTTGGGGACAATTTGATGAGAAGGTGGCTCTGCACTTTTGTGTCAAATTCTGCTTTTAATTTCAGTTGATTTATTGCTAAGTTCATCTAACGTTTGATGTTTCCTTGTTACCGGTTCCAACAGTTCTTCGTGGTTACAATTCTTATGCATATATGAATACAAGAAATCAACCCTAAATCGACTCCAATTTTTATTCGTATTTTTTATCACCCATACTCAATTTATACCGTAATTACTAGAGTTATTTTGTAAAAAGGTCGTAAGTTTATAACCTAATTATGGTATGGGTCGTGGAATATGCACTTGATGCATTTGGGTCGTAGACTAACAATGTTATAAAATTTTTGATTAATTTTTTTTATTTTGCCAAACACCTTAACCATTACTTGACTAACATTGACAGATTAAATGTTCTCTAATACATGTAAATCTCTCCTCTTTTTCCATCTTCTTCTTTGTATGATGCCTGTAGATATTCCAAATCAACATCACAACTTTGATCCAAAACTACACGGTTAGTAGGTACAAGTTTATGAGTCTCTAATGCATAAAATAACCATTTGCAAGGATGATTCACGATATAAAATTTACCCCCGAAGTTGGCATAACCTCGATCAATAACTTCATAACAAGATTTTATCTTCAAGTCTTCTCTAGCTTATTACTTTTTCCACTCAACTTCTCATTGTAGATTTAATCCATATTTTATAGCTTCAATTCGTGGTGCGGATACGAATATGACTCCAACCCAAGTTTTCTAATCACTTGCAAACTCTTATAGCTTCTCAATGTCCTCCATTGAACACTTTAATCAATAGTAACATCATCTTTAGACCTGCAATGTATTCAAAACAACTAATAGATAAAAACATATTACGTAACTCTTCTTTGCTTATCTAGAAAAAAGATAGTGACATCTGCATAGTGGAAAAGGAAGAGTTGTCTAATAGGTTTTTTGCTATTAGTTGTGTTGAATTCATTGTAGGTCTAAAGATTAATACTTCTAAGACTAGACTAATACCTATTGGAAATTGTCCATATTTGAATGTACGAGCAGAAAAACTTGGGTGTGTCACTGACATGCATGATTCAATTTCTATTTCTTGGAACGCCTTTAGGTGTTAAGGCAAACTCAAAGGCTCTTTTGGTATCCAATTTTGGGTAAATTTGATAAGAAAATCAGTGTTCTCTTTCAAAAGGAGGTAAGTTCACTTTACTTAAGTGCGTGCTCACTTCTTTGCCATTGTACTACTTCTCCTTGTTCAAAGCTCTTATCTCTATCATAAATCAGTTAAAAAATAAAATGAGGGATTTTCTTTGGGAGAATAAGCAAGGTGAAAAATGCTCACATCTGGTTGATTGGGAGTTGGTTCGTATAAACAAAGCTAGAGGTGGTATGGGTATTTTAAACTTAAGGCTAATGAATTTTGTTCTTTTATCTAAATGGTGTTGGAGGTTTGACTTTCTTCTTATAGTGTTTGATACACGGTTAGTTAAATACTATTGATATGATGTTAAGGAAAGGTGTTAATCTTTATGATTGTTGAAGTCTTTGTGGTGATGCTAATGAGACTGTTAGTCACTTATTTACACTGTAAGGAAGCCTACAGAGTCTGGTCGATACTATTGAATTGGACGTGGATAACGTGGAAATCGGACTGTGCTCATCTAACCTGAACCTAGGGGTGAGAAACGGATGGATGGATACGGATTTAGTATCACCCGCGTCCAATCCATCCAAATGACGGGTTTTAGAAATGCATCCGCGTCCAATCCATTACCCAACGGGTTTAATATCTGCGGATGAACCAGGTGGATGTGAATGGATTAGCAGATTTCAAAACATTTTCTATTTAATAATTAATCTTCATATTTATTTCACAAATAATCAACCATATATATATTATATATATATATATATAGTATGCAAGTCCCTTGAATAATCCCTTTGAGACCATCTCGTCTCGTAGGAAGTTTGAAGTCCTTGGAAATAAACATAAAGGTGAAACAAAGTATGTTGCTCTCTCTACATGATAAGGCAAGCACTTATCTCCTACTCATTTTGATCATATGAAGCTGTTTTCTGTATTACAATGTTAATAATGAGTTGATTATGTTTTTTGAAAGAGAAACAATACCCTACTGAAAGAACTGATAGCAAGTGGAAAATCTTCTGTTTTCCTTCTCCTGGATAAGTGAATTGGTGAACAAAATAGTCAACTTGGGGAGCTTGATAAGGGTTTTTTCTATGAATTGTTTTTCATGGGGATTCCAACTTAATTAAACATAATTATCCTTCTGTAGATGGTGGATTATTGACAAAGGAGAAAATAGTAAAATTATCTTTATCCAGTAGTAGAATCAATATAAATAATATATGATTTTGTCTATGCTATTGACCCGACATCAAAAGCATAAAATTCATATTTTACATTCCGCAAGAGAATTAAAATATCGAACGCTCACTACAGGCATCTCATATTGATCATGTACTCTCTCTACAAATATACATATGATATTAGAGCCTCACCCGGCTGAGCTCTCAATATTCTACATACAACACTAGTACTGTGCAACTCAGTGTTTACTCCTATACAATGATACGGCAACTCCTAGATGAATTAATCACTAGTATAGAGCATCATTGTCCTCAAAGTATCACCGATGCTGATTACAACTCTTTCCCAGATGATCTCTCACTATATAGAATAAGCATCCAGAACACATCTTTGTTCCTGAGTGGATGTTAATACTCCTAGATGGATTGCCTACTAGTATAGAGCAACCTAATTCCTCTTTATATTCCTGGTTGATTATATAGAGTGACTTTACATCAATATTCAAACTCTAATTGAATAACACTGATTGATAATAATCATAACAAGCTGCGCATGGATGCACTAGGACGAACCACCGCATGTTCGTAAGTCACCGTCACGCCAAATGCAAAAAAAAGCTCTAATAATGATTGGTCAAGCTTAAACAATGAACATTTTCAATATTGGTCGCATTAAAATCCCAATATTGGTTGAAATACAACAAAACCTTAATATTGGTTTCCGACACATTATCATGTCACCTTGCAAAAACGTGACAATGGGTGTGGAATAGGGTAAAATGTTCTAAACAACATATGCTCCGCTATTTGTACACTACAACATATTAAAAGGGCATCCCATTCAGAATAACGGTCTAGGAGATATGATCTAAACCCTAGATGAACTACGAGCTGAAAACTGTCAGAATTTCATCTGGAAGGTTACTGTTTTCTCCGTTTGACGGCCGAAACGATCACAAAACCTAAATCCTTACCCATTATGATGTAGCCAGCGATCTCAGGATTCAGAATTGGGGTTGATCATCAAAAACGGACATCGAATGAAAAATCTACAGTATTTTTACTGAAGTATGTCATGTCTGAAATTTTCACCCACAGGTCTAAATAACTATAATGCTCTTCAAAGCATCGGCCGAAGAGAATCGGTCAAAGAGCATGGAAGAGAGAGAGAGAGATAAAATAATAAAGAAAATAGGGGACTTGTGGGACCGGTCGGCCTCCCGGTCCCACCACTTTGGTCGGTCCTCCCTCTCTGGGATTCTCCCTCTTCTCTAGTTAGTCTCTTCACTAGCCGCTCATCTATCATCGGTCGTCTGGCATCACTCATCTACCATCGGTCATCTGGCATCGCTCATCTACCATTGGTTATCTTGTATTGTTCATCTGTCATATTAAGATTTAACTCAATTGGTCCCGCTACCAATATTTAAAATAACCTCACTTTGTCCTTCTCTGATAAAACTAAATATTTTACAATTTGCTAACACTCACTCGAATTAGTGCTCGCACGACCAAGCGCTCACGCGACTTGAGGCTCGAACGACAAGCATCATTCGAGTATTGTTGCTCCTCAGCTGACATGATGATATGACACAACTACCAGTGTCAACAATAATCAGACTCTCTACATTCACAATCTATTAAACATCACTGCTTGTCTCAGCACACAACTAGTGCTTCATTCATTGAGTTAACATGCTAGAATCATCAACACGCTAAGACTGACAGTCTAGCTTGGTCAACGACTAACCAATTATCTACAAAGTAGACTCAACCATGCTCGAGACATCAATTATGTCACATGGGGAGATATTCACTAGGGTTTTGGTCTGGCGGCCTACATCACATGTGGTGTAATGATACACCCACGATGAGAAAGTAAAAGGTCGTGTCGACAGTTGAAGAAGTGAAGGGAATAGTGGTTGCACAACTGTCAATTCCCACTCACACGACGGAGTTAGTTTTCACCATGATTTCCACTTCTCCACTATTCCGCTTCTCTACAACTGTCACCACTTACGAGATCAATGTGTTAACTTATTTTGCTATAAATAGGTTCTTCAACCTATCGACAGGGGACAAGAGTTTCATCTCACAAGAACCCAAAGGATCACAAAGCTATCATTGGTCTTTTACAGCAGTTCAAACACATACAACCATCAACATTCAACCTCATTGATCTCAGTACTCTTTCTGTTTCCCTCTCTACAGATCAACCCTTCTCCTTCTTTTGTGACTGAAACGAAATCGGAATGGTCATTTCTTGATTTAGGATGATTTCGTACAGATTGATCTCTCGAATCTTAAATGTACTTATACAGTACAAATGTTTGATGTTTAAGCTATTTTGCGTTTAATCGAGTGACTTGCTTTGACTGGCATAGCTTGATTTCTCATTGCTCTGACTAGCATTACCCTTCTTCATCATTTCCATTTTTACCCTCAAATTATTTTTACCTACAAACACCTCCGGACTGGGTATCTAACGGATGAGTGATATTCCATCCGCATCCAACCCATGAAAACAGCCGGTTTTAAAAATTTACCTACGTACAATCCACCAAAACACGAACCGGATATCTATCCGCTAAAATTCGGATGGAGCCGAATAAAATCCGCGGATATGGTTGTTTTGCTCGCCTCTGGGCTCATTTTTAATGAATACATATCAAGTTATCGTTGTGTAAGGTTTGAGCCTGGCCTGTTAAATTTACTTTGTCAGACAAAGCTTAAGGCCCAGTTAAACTCATCTGGAAGCTAGTTCAAAAGAGTGCCAGATATCACAGCCACTTAAAGAACGTGTCAAATTCTATCTGCCAATAGTGTAAAATGTGGCACTCTAACCTCACTAAACAAAACCACTCATAAAAATATAAATTCGTGTACAAAAACTAAGACTTAGAGTGCCAATTCAGTTGAGGCAATATACATATTTAGGCAATGGATGACCAAAAGAAGGTAGAAGAAGAAGAAGAAGTTATTCACAAAGGAGGATGTCATTGTGGGAAGGTAAGATGGGAAGCAAAAGGTCCATCAAACGTAAATGCAACAAAATGCAACTGTTCAAATTGCTCAATGAGAGGGAATATTAATTTAACAATCCATTCTAAGAATTTCAAACTACTTGAGAATTCTCAAGATTTTATCACAACTTATACTTTTGGCACTCATACTGCTAAACATACTTTCTGTAAAGTATGTGGGATAACTTCATTCTATGTGCCTAGGTCTGATCCTGATGGGGTGGCTTTGACTGTTAATTGTGTTGATCCAGGTACATTAAAACATATTGAAATTAAGCATGTTGATGGTAAAAACTGGGAGAAGGTGTTTGGTGATGGCATTCGCCAAGAAGTAGAACATTGATTATCTGAGTGGCAATATACTCAGATGGATCAATATAACCTTTGGTTCATTTTCGCAATCGTTATTTGTTACAGTAGGAAGCATGTGGCATTTCACCATAAGTATATAAAAAAGTGCTCATTCCGTATTTCTTTTAATATTATAACAAAAGAAGAAAAGTTGGAGAGAAAAAATAACAAGGGAGAAAGTTCAGAAGAACCTAGAACAAGACCTAGAGGTAATAACAATGTCTTTTATCCAATTTGTATCAGTTCTATGTAATTATTAATCATCTCTTTTATGTGAACTAAATGATCTCTTTAATTTAACCTTCATCTGCTACTGAATACTGAAAAGTTGTGAAGTCTTAACAACTGAACTCATTTTCCAGAGTTAATCGTTTGTAAATTTGTATGTGATTGGCAGAAATTAGTCATATAATTTGGTTCTTAATCTATCGGAGATCTTCTGATTAGCGAGATTCAGATGAAATTGACATTTGACAAACTCATCGCATTGACAAAGAAGTTTTGTGTACATTTAGAGAAACCATCACAGGGAAAGCATATCCAAATAAGTTAGTTACTACCTCCGTCCCCAGAAAAAAAGGATACTTTCATTTTTTTTATTTTTAATAAAAGAAATAGGCAAATTTAAAAAGTGAAAGTATCACTTTTATTGGTACAGAGGGAGTATTATATATAGATGATTCGATGAATGTGCAACTTGAAAGAGTGTTCAAAAAATTATGTTTTGTTTAAACATAGCAATAAAGATAGTTCAGTGTGTTCTAAACTTCACTCTTGGTCTTGGGGTCTTGGTATGGGCATAGTTTTAGGCTACTTGCTGTAGTACAACAGCTAGGTTTTAGCTGTTTGTAGGTAAGAGGAGGATTGACTGGAATTGCCATCCAGAAATGACTAACCGCATAGGACAAGCGGCGCAGCTTGTTATGTAATACACGGATTCTTTCTTGAGAAATCCACCTTGTGGACTTCACCTTTTACTTATCTCTGAGTTGTGTAGAGAGACCCTTGTTTTTGATTAGCTTATTCTATATTATCAGTGAAAAATGATTTGAGAATGAATCTTTTGAACCTTTGAAAACAGGTGAGCTGAGGAATGAATCCAAAGACCCTAATAACACACAAGGGAGGATGTCATTGCAAAAATGTAAGATGGGAAGTGGAAGCTCCATCGAGCATTACAGTTTGGAAATGCAATTGTACTGATTGTTCAATGAGAGGCAACACTCACTTCATAGTCCCATCGATACAGTTCAAGCTAATTGGAGATTGTGAAAAGTTCATCACGACTTACACCTTTGGCACACATACTGCAAAACATACATTCTGTAAAGTTTGTGGCATAACATCATTCTACACTCCAAGGTCCAACCCAGATGGCATAGCTGTGACAATCAATTGTGTTGATCCTGGAACAATGACCCATGTCGAGATTAAGCAATTTGATGGAAGAAACTGGGACAGGTCTTATGATCAAACTTCTATTGCTTCGTGCTCCAAAATGCAGAGTTAAAAGAAGGGTTGAACTCATGGGCATCACAAGGTTGTTGAACTCATGTGACACTTTCTCGTTGTAATTGTTTGTAATAGTCTTTTGAAAACTCTTTTGACTTCTTAACCTGTTAATATAGATTGTTTCTCATCTTATTTCTGATAGTACACGGAAGTGATGTCTGTGATCGTAGTATTTTGCATTTGAATCGGAGATTTTGTATCATGAATTTGTCTATTGATGTATTTGGGTTGCTCTGAGTGTCAGTTGGCTGATACTACACCATTTGATTATGTAATGCTATAGCGGCACTCAACACGCGTCATGTGCTGGTAGACAGTTCTAACCATGATTTGACTGCATACGGTTTGGCATCAAAAAGACTCGCTCGCCAAGTAGCAAGTAGGTGCAGTACTAAACAGAGCTACTTCGAGTCTTCGTACCACTAAAATATGATTATGCCAAACTCATACATACTCTCATGGCATTAAAAACTTATACCAACATGTATTTTTTTAGGAAAACCATTCTTTTCTTATTTATTTATTTTTTAAAAGAAGGATGTTTTTTAGGAAAACCATTCTTTTCTTATTTAATGTTTTTTAAAAGAAGGATGTATATTAAAAAACAAATAATGTACCGCTAAATATGAGATGGAGTTTGAAGACACTTTAAACTCGCTGAACAAAAGAAAAAACAAGGGGTCACGGAGGATCCAAATAAAAACCGAGCTCCAACTTCAAAATTGTAGGGAAACTCACAATGATGGACCTTGATTCAAGAGAAAATTAAAATCTTCACTCTAGTGATAATATCCTCAACTGTTGCCGACTTCCCATCAAAGATACGTGAGTTCCGTTCCTTACACAAAGACCATAAAATGGCAGACGGTAATAGGTCCCAGATGGCCTTGCCAGCATCCTTGAAAAACCTCGAGTCCCACTGGTAAAGCAACTGCCTTAAAGTACCAGGCACTACCCATGACCACCCTCCAAAATCAAGTAGAAGACCACACCAAACACGATACGCAGACACACAATGAAGTAGTATATGATCGTTAGTCCCCACTGTAGCATGACAGAACTCACACTGAAACGGAACGTCCACGCCACGTTCAATTAAATTCATCCTTGTAGCACACCTACCAAGCATACTTTGCCAAACAAACAAGCAAATTTTTGTGGGAACTTTGGGCATCCAAACTTGCTTTGAAGGATAGGAAGGTTCAGACTCAATGTTTGCTTTCAAAAGCATTAGCCAAATATAACAAGACTTAACAGAGAATAACACATTACCAATATTGCCAATTCTTTTCCAAATGATTCTGGAAGGATCAATAGATAGGTTAGGGGGAGAGCTACCAATAATAGAGAATAGCAAGCACAGTTCCTCCATTTCTGCCTCACGAATATCTCAGCTTTAGATTCAAATTCCAACCTCCTTGAATTCCCACCTGAACATGCTTCAGAATTGAGCCCTCTTTATCAGCAGCAATTTTGTACAACTCGGGACAAGATGAGCTAGGGACATAACAGTTGACCAGTTGTCATGCCAAAAAGAAACTCCAGCTCCATCTCCAATCATGAGTTCAAAATTAGTATAGCACACAGTCGCACATCTCGAAATAGCTGTCCAACAGCTAGAACCATAAGTTCCAACCATTGGACGGGCTAAGAGTCTAGAGGGATGAAGAATAAATTTACAAATAGAAAACCATTCCATTTAGGCAAGTTACATCTAAAATCGAAAGTTCAGCTGAAGTACAAATACTAATACCTGGTAACTAAAAACAGTGGAAAAAAAATATCAGAGAACTTTATCGAGCTACATAGATTGATATACAAAAGACAAAAATTAAGAAAACCATCTAAACAGTGAGATAAAATATACCAAAGAGTAGTAGAGAATAGATCAGTACCTGAAGTATTTTCAGTTGCTTGCTGAGCTTGAGTAATATATTTTCACTTGTAAAACAATTTTAGAATCAACCATTTTACGAATTTTTCAGAGCATATTAGGAATTGGAAGCCATTTTACCAGATTGCTTAAATGAAGATAGTACCCACAGGCCCAAGGTAGAAAAAATGAGTGTTTGATTAAAAGGGAGCCCTGAGTTGACAATGACTGTATAACAAGCTTCAAAGTTCATTACACGGTGTTTTGAACATGCAAATCAAACAAAACATCTCAATTGGATTACTACTATATAAATATGCGACTGTGAAACTTCAAAGCTAGATAACTACAAAATAAATAAGCAAACTCTAGAAAATGAAACCTTAAACTAAATAAATGCTAATATCAAAACAACCTATCAGGGGTGTTACACTCAATTCATTGCATCATAATCATCCCTCTGGTCATTATAATCCAAGACTTTCGTCTTTATCTTGGATGTGTCCACCCACGTGATCAAGTCTTCCATGTTTCTTGTCACAAGGAAGGCAGGATCTGTAACTGTTTCTGGTCCAACCCGGATGTGCCCTTGCTCAATGAACGTCACAGCTTCTCTCAAATGCTCCGCAAACTTCAAATGAGTTAAAACATTTGCTAACCTTCGCCTGCACATTTACCCATTAATAGGTAAATAGAATAAAGCACAAGAAAAGAAATGTGAATTATTTCCAGTGCTAATGGTGACTAAGAATAACGGTAAAAGGATATCTTATAAGTACACATACCTGCAAAAGGAAGATACAGATAATTTGTCACACAGAGCTAAGCTCTTTCTGGTAGGAATGACACCCATGTTGTACCTGCAGTATCAACATATAACCATCATCAGAACATGGTTTACAATATTTTGAAACTGTCTAACTTAAGCTGATGTGGACCATTCCAAGTAAAATAAACACTATAGATTGAGAAGTTCAATACTCTGCACCACAGTATACACACAACTTTCTAGTTTTCCCTAAGCAAAATTAGCCTATCGTAATCATAACCATAAAATAGATCATTTTCATTTCACAATGATTTATGGAAAGACATATTGCCATATTGGCAACGGACAAAAAAGAATCAAGTTGCACAAACAAATGTGTTAGTACACCATGACCCATGTTCCCCTATCTTCAAAGTTTCTCCTTCCACGTAAACTAAATTCCACTCTAACCCTGCAACAGTTCCTCTCACTCCCAGGTAATGGACTGAAAAGTGAACAGGTCTCGGCATTAACTAAAATACGTTTATCTAATCAACTACGCCTGGTTAGTTCCACACTCAATGGACAAGACCTCACAAATCCACTGAGTTTCACTTCTCGATCCTGCAAGTTTTCTTCATATTTCTTTATCATTTCATCAACACTTGTTTCTCCATTCTGGTCATGAAAACTGTATTGTCGAATTCTTCTAACCAATTCAAACTTTAGTATTTGAATTTCGCCTACCAAATTAACAAGATTTTAATCCGTCCCTTTTCTATCTCTTACTGTTCTCTTTAACACAAATGAATACAACCAACATCCCAGTTCATAAAACTATAGTTCTAGACATACACTGGCAGTTACTAAACTAAGAATATGTAGCACTATAAGAAAAAACCTTGGAACACTTGCATAATAAGAAGAAAGGAAACTCACAGTTTTTCAAGGAGTCTATCAGACATCTCAATCCGATAAGGATCTTTTGGATTCATCTGTTTCAAAATGTTAACGAGCTTTTGCACCATCCGGCACATTCCATTATACCTAAAAAAAACAAAATTAAAAAAGGGGAAAAAAAACTCAAACTTGAGAATATAAATTGGATAAAAGTAAAATTAGGTTAAAATGGTATAAGGAACTTACTTCTTGTAATCATCTCTCCCAGTGAGATTATACTTACGAGTAACTTGAGTTTCTCTGTGTCCATGTTCTCTCTTAAAGACATTGAAATCAGTCTTTTTCAAGAGCTTCTGCTCATGAAATTTTAATTGCCTCATTGATTGATTCCTCTAATTTCACCTTCTCTTCAAATATTTTTTTGGCAGAAGAAAGAAAAAGAGTAATCTCTAATACAAGCTTCTGTAAAACCCTAAAAACCTTTTGTTCATTTTCGACCTTTAAGGCTTGCACTAAAATAAAATTAACTATGTAACCCCTTATCAAGTGAGGACCACTTCACGGCCTTTGGTCTTTTGCCATCTCAATACTAGAAGGGAAGTCCAAACACCATTGGATTTTCATACGGGAGAAATCTCTAATTTTTTTAAGCAACATAAGTACACTACGAACATCACTGATTTTTTCATGCAACCTCCGATTGAAACCCAAAACACTTGGTCCAAGCCAAGAGAAAATAGATTGATTGAACATAGTAAACAAGAATATCGGTCACTAACTACAGGGTGTAATGCTGAGTAATGCCATTGGTCACAAGTTACATCTTGCACCGTCCATATCGACAAAAATATGTTTTGGGTTTGCTCAGGGTGTCAGTTGGCATTTGATTATGTAATGCTATACCGGAGGACATAGCGGAAGGGTACTCAACACGTGGCATATGCTTCCCAAGCATGCTTTGACTGCCTACACCTGAGACTGGTTTTGCATCTAAAGACTCGCTCTCCAAGTAGGTGCGGTACGAAATGGAGCTACTTCGAATCTTCATACCATCAAAATGTGACTATACCAAACTTATACACGCTCTTTTGGCATTAGATTCTCCTACTCAAAATGCAAATAAAGATGAAGGTCAGATATAGGTAGCCAATACATTCTCAGGCAACCTCTGCTATTTGGATAAAAAAAATTATACCTAATAAAAACTACTATAAAAGCTACTAATTAGTATTTACATCTAAAACTTTTTATAATACTATTTTCGTCACTTTTTTATTTTAACCTAAAAATATACGAAATTAAAAAAAATATGGAGTATATATTTATCCGTATTTTTAGGTATTATTATAATTACCACTAAATATAAAAATATTTTAATCATTTTCAACCACCCAACACACCACATTCGCTCTCTTGCAAATTAATAGAAAAAGGATCCGTTGACAACCTTTTATTTGACAATATCTAACAATGATCTATGAGCACCAGATCGTAATACAAAGACAGTCCTGATTTTCTAGATTATCAAATGTATCATTCGGATATTGGAGGGATCCAAAGTGGTTATTCGGTTTATTCTATTTATTTTAATCAACTTTTCTTCTTCTTTTATCCAATTGTTCCAATTTTTCTCTCCCACGTTATTATTTTGTATCTTTCTTGCCTTGCTCTGTCTTCCGAGATTTGTTTCATAGGTTACTAATTCTACTAATATTTTTCCTTTGGGTTTTATATATTCTCTGAAGTTAGTAGGAGTGGGTCAACTTTTAATCTCAGAAGCAAAGTTCCGAGAGCTGTGAACAAGATCTTATGATATGGAAGATTTTTAATAGTGAATGTTAAACCTTAATCAGTAAGTATTGTACAAAATATTATATTGTAAATCAACTAATACAATTTGTATCAATCTAGTCAATCAATCTTAATCATAATAAAGACTGAAAGACAACATAAATAACATAAGATCGGAATATTTATAAGATAATAAAATAATAAAATAATACAAACACTATGAAGTTATCTGTTATTGTATCCTAGTTTGATTAGTCCTTTCTATTTGTCTTTTTTGATCATATATACTCACTGATAAAAAGAGATACAACTCTCTAATATAACTAATAGAATGGAGACTGTGAGTCATGTTTGAGATGAGAACGAAGTAGGGTATATAATTGAGTAATCCTTGTCTTTTCATGTTTATCCCTAATCTGAAGAAGAAGAAAAAAAAACGGAGAAGAAGAATAATTGAATAAACTGATCCGGGTAACAGGTCGTCTATGAAAACCAAATGATACATGTGAAATTCTAGAAAATCAGGACCGTCTTTGTGTTGTGGTCCGACGCTCAGAGATCATTGTTGGACCTTGTTAAATACAAGGTTGTCAACGAACCCTTTTATATATAATTTCAGAAAAATTTCCTTGGTTGTGGTTAAAAGTTGAATCAAACTCGAGTTCTAGAGCTTCTGGTCCCACCAGATAAGATATAAACCAATAGGAATATATGGGACAAAAGTTTGAGCAATATAAAAAATTTATATCCCTTTTATCACTAAAAATAAACCAATAAGAGATAAAATTTATATCCCTTTATATCTCTTAATGTCGCGTCTTTTCCTTCGCCTTATCTCCTTCTTTTCTCTGTTCTCCTTCTCTTTTTATTTTTCAAGATTTTTTCTTCGTTCATAATATATGTTCTGATTGTTATTTTGTTCTAACTATTATTTGTTTGGTTTTATTTTTCGGGTACGATATTTCGTTGCTCTTGACCTATCAGTTGGTAAACCTTAATCCTATATTTCAAAGGGATTTTTATTGCTATTAGGGTTTCTATAAAATATATTCAATATCTTCTGATTCAATCTCTTTATTGTTGAATCTAAAATCAAATTGTCACATTACTTTTTGATTTTTTTGTGGGTGTAATTTTTATTTCCAGTGACGATAATGATAACTTAATTATGGGGATTTAAAGTCAGGGATCAGTTTTATTGTGCTGCTCATGAGTTCTTTTAAAAGGTATTGATGTTTCTCATAATTTAATTACTAAAATGGTCATTGCTGAAGTATACACTGTTTTATGCATTTTTGTTAATCTGCTTGCTAATTTTTCTTTGGTTTTGTTTGTCTGATAAAAAGACTATATTGATTGTATCACTTGCTATTTGATGGGCAGGAGCAAGTATTAGTGGGATTATCTGTGAATGATATTTCTGCTTATCTAGCTCTCTTTTGTACTAATGTATTTGGAATTGATAAATTAAGTGTTTGGTTCAAACGATATTACATTCATGAGGATAGGGATGTAAAATATACAAGGCAGAGGAAGACCACCATATTTTCTATGAACTAAAGGTAGAAGGCAATGGCATATCAGTGAAATAAATACACATATAGGTTTTCACATCTCTTATTATATTTTCCATTCATAAAAAAATAAAGAGAAAAAAAAATTTAGAACGATAGGATGACAAGATAGTTTTAATGGATGCCAATAACCATAGGGACATGTGCTTTGTGCAAGAGGATGTGGTTTTTTTTGGAACAACAATGAATTTGAATATGTGTAGCAAGTGTTATAAAGATCATCTTAAAGAAGAAAAACAATCTGTTTTAGTCAAAGACGCTTTTGAGAAGTCTGCAAACCCTAATAAAGCTTTGACAACCTCGCCAACGGACTCTACTGATGATTCTAATGTTGTTGCAAAGGAGAACACTACGGGATCACCGAGTTCTACATCATCATCATCCACATCTGGAGGAGAAAGTAGTGTAGTAACGAAAAAATAGGTGTTTTAGTTGTAACAAGATAATGGGATTTCGACTACCAAGGCGTCGGAAGAGAATCACTTGCAAAATCGAATCCTCAAGTCAAGGCAGACAAGATCGATAGATTTTAATTGCATAGGTTAATGTTAGGGTTTTGATTATTATAATCTATATTAGTCTTGGTATTTCCTTTACAATTAGAATGTAATATTTTTTTTCTTATATTTGAATATTAAGAAATTTTAATTTAATTTGATTAAAACTTCAGTACAACAAATTGTTGTGCTATTGATACCAGGATCTGTGCATGTTGTAATTTAAAGTTTGTCATGCTGCATGTCATCCTTGGACGTAGTGTTGTCGCAGTGCTTGATTGTATCACGCAGGTTTACAATACGTGGACTAGTGGCTCGATGCGTATTTTATCATAAAAGAATCACAAGCATCACCACATGCATACATCTAATATTTATTTTTTTAGGATTCCTTTCGCAATTTGTCTTGCACCTGCTAGATGCACATTTTATTGAAAAATCAGCACAAGCATCGCTATATTCATCCATCTAATCTTCATTATTTTTAGAAGTCCTCTCAAAATTGTCTTGTACCTGCCAATTTAAGTGCCACTAGCTTAATGAGCATAAAGTTAAAATATCTTAATGTACTTGCATAAATTTCTAGGAAACCGAGAATTTTTATTTTACAGATATGATAAAGTAATTTTTTTCTTGGAAAAATCTGGACAACAACAAAGACTTGGATAGGTTAATTGGTCCCAAACCTAGTCTGTCAAAATTAGTTTGGATTTGTTATTTTCTAGATGATTTTAGTTTTACTGCCAATCTGTGAGATAAAAAGAAAAGATTAATGAAGATTCATTCAAGCATATTCCCTAAATTGGTTGCAATCCTTAGTCTTGCTTAGCAAAATCCAATAAAGACATTTTTAGCTGCCTGAGATTGAGTATAGAGAAACATTAGATAGTTCAGTTTATAACACACAAAACATGAACATATTTCACTAATTTTCTTTCAAACAACACTTGATGATATTCGTATATTACATTCAAAACAAAGGTATGCATGCCATGCTATACTTTATATCTCAGAAGCAAAGTTCCGAGAGTTGTGAACAAGATCTTATGATATGGAAGATTTTTAATAGTGAATGTTAAACCTTAATCAGTAAGTATTGTACAAAATATTATATTGTAAATCAACTAATACAATTTGTATCAATCTAGTCAATCAATCTTAATCATAATAAAGACTGAAAGACAACATAAATAACATAAGATCGGAATATTTATAAGATAATAAAATAATAAAATAATACAAACACTATGAAGTTATCTGTTATTGTATCCTAGTTTGATTAGTCCTTTCTATTTGTCTTTTTTGATCATATATACTCACTGATAAAAAAAGATACAACTCTCTAATATAACTAATAGAATGGAGACTGTGAGTCAT
>JAJJMC010025602.1:1959978-2029339 GCA_023531435.1 Papaver californicum | reverse complement strand
CTTGTCTTTTCATGTTTATCCCTAATCTGAAGAAGAAGAAAAAAAAAACGGAGAAGAAGAATAATTGAATAAACTGATCCGGGTAACAGGTCGTCTATGAAAACCAAATGAACTAATATGTTAAATCATAACTCTACTAAATTTATGAGATATTAAAAATTATAAACTTATAATAGGAACTAAATAATACATAAATTAATAATTATTATAATAACACTACACTATGATACTTTATTTTAATAATAATAAAAATTTAAAATTATTTGTTGTCGTTACTATGATACTTTATTTTAATAATAATAAAAATTTAAAATTATTTGTTGTCGTTTATAAATATGCAACGCTGTACTTTATCTTTAAATTTTTCTAGATCTTTGAGAAGTTCTCACATGCTTTATTCATATTATAGGAGAGTAAAAAAAGATAATTTTAAGTGATAAAATTACTTGTTTACGAGAAAAAATCGGCTCCCTAATGAAATTATCATCCTTTAGTGTTTTTTTCTTGAGGAATTAAGTTCTTAAATGTTAGATTGTAATGTTTTGATACTTTAATAATTTAAAATTTATCGATAATTTAATATTCTCTAAACTTATAGAATATTAACACTCCCAAAGCTCTTAGTTTATGGAAGTTCTACTTTCGAGATTGTAAAACATCACTATTCTGGGCTTTGGCACACATATGACAAAAGTATACATTCAGTAAAGTTTGTGGCATAACGGTGACCCTAGAACATTGAGTGATTCACATCGAGATTAAGCATTGTGATGGAAGAAACTGGGACAGGTCTTATCATCAAGCGGGCCTCTATTGCTTCGTGTTCTAAATTGCGGAGCTAAAACAAGGGTTTGAAATATAGCTTCAAGTTTTGGTTTTAGGTCATGAAATTGTGTATATTTTTGTGTTATGCGAAGCCCAAGCAAGACTCTTGAACTACAGAAAGAGGCCAAGACAGTGTATGTATAGTAGTAGTGCATGTCGGATTGAATCAAGTGACATGTCTAAATTTGGATTAGTGGCGAAAGATCTAAATACAATAATTGCATGCTACTGCTAGTACCGAGATTTATGCAAATCATATCTGATTTGGAAAGTGCAAATAGAAAGCCTAAAGATACGTTCTCCTAGTTCCTACGATATTAGGAAGTCTATAGCCTTTGCAGTTGAATCGACTGCTTACATTTTCCATATGTGACAAGCTCTTCTTCTTTTACTATTATTTTTGATGTTTCCTTCGAATACCCACTCACTGAGTAGTCAGTATCAGTTTTGTTGAATTTGTGGTGTATACAAACAAAGCCCACTCGATTATGGAATCCCAATGATTGAATTTGGTGATGATACGAAAATTTTGGAAACTACGTTAAATGCTTGCATAGTACTCCCGCAACTAGATGTGGCCAGTGGCCACTATTGATTTTCTATTTCATTTTCGTTCTCTACTTCCATTTTTCACCCAAATGGATTTTCCATCTAATTAGAGATTAAGATATCCAGGTGAGTGAGTGTGTGTATGCGAGCACCAAAAAGGGTACTCCGTAGTCCCTAGCTAGCATGGTTGGATATTTATTTCCTTTTTTCTTTTCTTTTTCTTTTTTAGGAAACAAATAGAAATCCATGTCTTAAGTACAAGAGGTGTAGTGATATGGATTTAATTACAACATGTTTGGATACAGATAAAAAGTAGTTTTTGATTTTAAAAAGCAAAAAAAGTCAAAAATAAATTTAAATGTATAATTTCATAATGATTTCTAGAAGTAAAAAAACTTTTTATGAAACAAAATATTTTTACTTTTAACGTTTGGAATTGATTTTTGCTTCTGATATCCAAACATGCACTTAATGCTCTTTAGAAGGGTGTGGATACCAGAAGCAGAGATAAGAAGCAAAAACATTTCATTTAGAAAAAGATAAATTTTTTGTTTTTAAAATTTTTTGTGAAATTATTTATCCAACCAAACTTACTTTTTTCTGCTTTCAAAAATTAAAAAATAATTTTTTAAATGATATTCAAACGAACTATAAGGAACGTGCGCCACCTTATGCTTCAACATTATAAGCTTATCGACTTAACATGCAAAGCGGTTGTAGTCTCGTAGAGTTCATGCTTCTCGATCCTCATGGACACTATTTTTTTTTATTTTGGTCAGTCAAGTATCAAGAACCATTTGACAGAATTACGACTCAAAAGATAAAAATGGTTTTTGCATATAATATCTGCCTTTGGATTTTTTTGTTCTTTGTTTACTTTTTTTTTTAAATTGTTCTTTACTTATTACCTGTAAGCTTTTTCGATGAATTATTATCTTTGGCGGAGGAAAAAGAAAGACGGACTTATAAAGGAAACAAGATTTTGAAATTTGGGAAGTCATTCATTTTTTTATGTGCATATGATATGACGCATGCTGAACTGAACTACATAACCAGTTAAACAATCATTCACATCAAAAATGTTGGATTGTCAGTAGAGCCGATCCAATTTGGTAGATATGCTCAGGGGGGTTATGTCCAGTTTTATTTATGTGGAAAAAAGTATGTTAAAAAAAAGTCATAATTAACTTGCATGTTTTCAATCTTTTGATATAGCTTATAAACAAGCCATGGGGAGATACACATGTCCCAGACAAAGAGTATTCAATCCTGGACCGCCAAACTAATAGGATACTAAAAGCCTATTAACGATGGGTTTAAATAAATTTTTACCTGGATTTAAATCTAAATATAGATTTAAATTTTAATAAAATATAAAATATTGTTTGTTATTTATAAAAAAGAAAAAAAAATCTTTTGTAGGTTCTTAAAGGGGATTGAGCTTAGACAAATCAAGACATGAGTTCTCGACTTCTTGGAAAAATATTGTGAAATTTGCTAAGAGGTCGGCTGGAATGTCTATAGCTCAAGGGGAATGTATCCAGCGCCGTTAACCTTAGTCAGAACATGACAAATAGTACGAAAACAACACACTTTTTTCTTAATTAAATGTTCCCCGCACTTGTTTTGAACTCTAATTCTAATCAGTAGTAGTAGGACTGTGGGAGTAGTTATAAAGAGTATCAAAATTCGAAATAGATACTAACCACTACTCTTGCCAAGTACGTTTCTTATCGGGAAGAAAACGGTGATAAAGGAAAAAGTACATCATTTTTGGGAATTTGTTTTATACTCCGTTTTAAAAAATAGGTTTGTTTAGTTTTATATGAGAAATAAAAAACTTAACTATTTAAATTATTTTTTTATATTTTTTTTAATTTATACTTAAGAAAAAAATAGTCCGTTTAGACTTTGAAAAAAAAAATAAAAGAAAAAAGATGATCCCCTAACTTGTTAAAGAGAGAGATATGATTTTATTATGGCAAAGTACTAAAATTATGATATTTGACTTAATGAAAATCTGCATTTTTTAATATATATTTAAATAGAAACTTTATCTATTTTTTAAAAACGAAAAGAATACAAAAAAAAAAATTCCTTCCGGTGATGTTACGGATAATAATATCTTGTTGCATTGCAGCTAACAAACGTCAAATACAAACTTCAAAATTTGACACCACACAGAGTATGATTTGTTTTGTATGTAATGTGACCCACGCTTTGATACGTCCCAATCTTATTACCGTTTCGCGTCCAAAGATCTTTACTTGGTCCACTGCTCCTCCTCCATCCTTCTTCTTTACATTTCTTTCGCGTCCTTATCAACGGGAAAAGACTGACTTCAAATATAAGTTGGAGTGCTGAACCACAAGTGGAAGTGGAAGGAATTCGAAGATTGTTTGCTAAAAGGGCGAGAGAGGGACATGAAACAACTTTTGCCAAGGATTCCCCTCTCTTAACGGTCAAAAGACTCAAAACGAGTGGTTTTTTTTTTCCGGGATAGTTAGAACAAAAATATTATGAGGTTACTTGGATACCGCATAAGAAAAAAGTCAGATGAAAGTTAGTTGGAAAACTCAATTTCAACAGGATTTCTATAAGCAAAGAAAAGAAAATGTTAAAAAGCATAAAGGTTAGCTTTTGATTCTTGAGCATTCCTTGAGGAGAAGTTTTTATATGTGTCACGATCTAATGGACAGAGATAATTTTTGTTTCATAACGAAAAAACAAAATTTTTAAAACATGATTTATAAAAAGGGATACCATTACTAATAGAGATGATATTATTTTATATTAGATAAATAGATCCTAAATGATTATGATCGTCAGATCAATAAAATGGTGTCCCCTTCATATATCGTGTTTTGAAACTCCTTTCACTTAAAAAGTATCTAAAATACATTTCTAAAAAGTTTACCTTCACGTATAATTTCCACTTTTTTTGGGTCTCTTTGATGCGTGTGTCAATTAGCTTATTCATGGGCAACTATTTTTAGCACTTGTATTTCACTGACCAGTAATTAAAAATTTACAACTACCTCATTGGATTATAATATTACAATCTTCCCCAAAAATAATGCCAGAAAAATCATCCAAACGTGCCAACTGCCTTCAAAATTTCCGTACCAATTTATCAATTTAGTTAAGGAGATCCAGACCTGAAATAATAAGAGATCAAGGATAATGGAGTAGTCATGTTGAAGGTGATGGTGATAAAAGAAACATAACACATGCAGAAGGGAAGAAGGCATTGACTCTGAAACCTTCACATGGGATATCAGAAATAAGGATGGATGGATTTGAACTTTGAACTGAACATCCTCACGTGTTAAACCTTAATGTTAGTTAGTTAACCATCTTCTCTTCTGTAGTTAATTCCTTGTGATGGTTGTGATTAAGAGTTGTATTAATTAATAATATGGTTACACAGTCTAAACGTTCAATCAATGCACTTCCGTTGCCTGTACATTTACATTTGCTATACTGTTCATAACTGTCGGTATAACGGTTTTTTGTGTAAGAATTGGATATATATCTGTGGAATGATATTGTTTCATAAATGCTTGGAAATTTATTTTCCAATAATACAGCTTTCATTAGAACTGCCCATCAAAGTTGGAGGAAGAAAAACAATTTTTGATCAATTTTGTTTTTCTTTCTTTTTTAAAAAGGATTTTTAAATCGAATTTGAAGGAGTTAAAATCTTTAAAACTAGCATGCAAGTAAAATGCACGTTGTAACACCTTATACCATATCTAGATTTTAAAATATAAATGTCTATTATTTAGATGTTTTGAATCACATCTATTGTATGAATTGTTGTCCTGTCGCTCTTGGGGAGTTTCATGTTAACACTTCTATTTATTAAATAAAGGTTTTCTTATATCTTTGTTATATATACCAATACTTATAGTCGGAATTAGAAAATTAAAATTTTCCTAGTCCAAAACAGTTTTCCACGTATTTATGTGAATTGGACGTAGAGATCACATAAAAATAGTAAGGGGTTGTTTTTTTTCCTGTGCTCATTAGACTCCTATCGAAATTTAGTACTTTGTGATATGTAACCACACATCTATTAGTTTTATAAAAATCACAATACTAAATAATATTCAAAAAAAAAATTACTATTAGTTTCTCAATTTAATTTAAAAATAAATTAAATTGGAAAAATGAAAGTAATTCTTTTTATGGACAGAAGTAGTATATTAAGAAAATGATTTAATTTTTGATAGAATTAAAACATTTAATGTAAATACATGGCTTCTAATTAGTTTTCATTTGAGCTCATAAAACATTTAATGCCGGTAACATTTCGGCAATTTATAATTTTAGCCCTATAATATCAAAACAATTAATTGGTTCATTATCTACTTTTATGGGTCTAAAAGACAAATAAACTAAGATACTATTCTAATATCTATAGATTTAAAAGACACTTTTTTAATATGCAAATTTGGGTATTCTGCCCAAAAATGTTAGAAAAGTATAATTATAATTGCCAATATGCCCTTAAACACAATTGTATTACTATCAAAAGAAAGGGAAAGAGAAAACGAGCTCCATTTTTGATTTTGAGATACATACACGAAGAAAACGAAAACGAGCTCCAATTTTTTGATCCGATCGACATTCTATTTACTATCAAACTCTTCTCTAATCTTTGCTCAAATATGTAAGCTTGATTCTAGTGTTTTGAACTTATTTTGATACACAGTTTGATTTTTAATTTTGTTCGATCCAATCAAAACTGATTTTTTTCCAATTTTGTTTTTGTTTGATTGTAAGTTTCACACTGATTGTAACACGGTTAATTCTATGATTCATTGTAATTTGAAGTTTCATTAGTTATTGATGTGGTGAATTTTGTTAATTTTGGGTATTTATGTTCATGATTTTTTAGGGTTATTTTAGTTCGATACCAAATTAAGATTAAACCTTTAACATTTTACTTGGTTTTAGTCTAATTTATTTTTGGATCAAATTTAATTTTAATAATAATCTAATTTTTTAATTATTCATATATGTTGTCTGTGAACTGATTTTATTTTTCAATTTTTAAAGCATAGATGTATCAAGATTCATCCAGTATTGCTCTTGCTCTTGTATGTTTTTTTTTCAACTGTATAATAAGAGCCAAAACTTTTCTTTTGGTGGGTGTAGTGGGTGGTTTGAGTGGTGTGGGTTGTGGTTTTTGCAGTGGTGGGTGTGGGTAGAAGATGCTAGTGGTCAGTAGGGGGGTGAAGGTGATGGAGGTGGTGGATTGTGCTGGTGGTCAGTGGCGGATGGTGAAGGTGGTGGTGGTGGTGGTTTGTGCTAGAACATGTAGGGGATGTAATTGGAAACATAGTTGTGTAAGTGTATCGAAATTGAGGGTTGGACTTTAGATGAATAATTGTAGAGAAAATATCATGGCATCTAATATTTTCAACTAGTTCCTTAGGTGATTGTAGCTGCTTTAGAATGAGAAATATTTTCATTCAGTTTTGTGATTTTGCAATGAGAGGTTGTGGGTTGCAGGGGTTAGTGTATGAACCTTAAGCGGAAGCAGCATATCAATTGGAATGACAAGTTGTGGGTTGCAGGGGTTAGTGTATGAAGCTTAAGCGGAAACATCATGTCAATTGGATTTGACGATTTCATTGCAGATGCCCAAAGGGGTACTGGCTTCTATCAAAAAGATAGCATGGAGATCAAGATGGCTGATGCAAATGGTACCACGCTGCAGAGCATGTCTTCGAGAAGAAAAATGCTAACTTTTAAATGTATTGATCGTTACTATGTAACCATCTTCATTTAAGTTTTAATTGTAAAGATACAAATTGATCATTACCTTGTAAATGAAAGTTGAATTAGATAAATCTTACTTCAAGATTTCATCATTTATATCATTCTAAATTGTTTAATTACTATTTTTATTCTAGTAAACATGGATGAAACCAGTTTTATCCTGCATATTCTGACAAAAATATGTTTTCGTCTGGATGAAACTGGTTTCATCCTGCATATATTTTGACAAAAACATGTCTTCATCCTGCATATATTCTGACAAAAACATGTTTCGTATAGATGAAACCAGTTTCATCCTGCATATATTCTAACAAAAAATATTTTTTTCAGGATGAAACCAGATTCATCTACGTATTCTAACGAAAAAAACATGTTTTCATCTTTGCATATCTTGACAAAGATCATATGAATTCATCTGCAAATAATATTATGACTAATTCTAAGTTAAGTTTTCATATCAATTGATCTGCAATTAAGATATAAATAGATGAATCAAAATTTTCAATTTAGATTTTATAAATGTTTGTGAACGTAAAGTTTTACAAATAAGCAACTTAGGTAAACCACATCAATAACTTTCATAGCGGTGTAGTACTAAACAACCTAATGAAACGATATAGTCTTGATTGTCATTTTTCTTCCTGCAACTTCATTGTTTCGTCATTGAGGATTTCATATGAACCTGCCATATCAACTCATTTTTATATTTTTCTTCCTTTAGCCAACCATTTACAGACCATGCATATGCTTCGTTCCAAATTCACCAAATTCCTTCATCTCACGCCTACTTTTTGTTCTTAATTCTTCCCGCTTTTACTTCCTACACCAATTTTAGATAGTAGTTCATTTATAATGATTGTTTATCACATATTAAACCTCGATGAAACCAGTTTCATCCTAGTATAAACCTGGATGAAATTATGTACTTGACAATTAAACCTGGATGGAACCTTGTACACCATATATTAAACCTGGATGAAACCAGTTACATCCTATCAAAAATAAATTTATATCACATATTAAACTAGTTTCATCCTAGTTTAAACCTGCTGAAACTACAAATTAAACCTGGATGAAACTGGTTTCATCCTAATTTATACTAACACTTGTTTACCAATATCAACTCAACACAAATAATAAAAAATAATTAAAACATAAAGAAACCAAAAAGTAGTACCTTTAGTTGAGGGAGCCATTGTGTCCTACACAATGAATTTTACCAAAACGACAAGAATGAAGATAGTATAATTTCACCACCCACATGCACATCATGCCTATTCTTGGTTCTTACTTCAGCACTATTCTTGTTATTGCTTCCTACAACAGTTTAAATTGAAATCTAGAGTATGATGAAACCATTTACAACCTATTTTAAAGCTAGAGCAATTGTATCAAACCCTATTTTCGAAGATACGAAAAGATTAATCCAGTAACATCCTATCTTAAAGCTAGATGAAGCCAATTTCAAGCACGCATTAGTTGCGAAAATTCGAAAAAGTACATACACAATTGTTAAAGCTTCAAAAGATTGCTTAAAAATAGTCAGGGTCTTTCTCAAAACTCTTTTAATGGACCTAGAACAAAAAAAAATAACGTGATGATAATTAGTTGGAGCCTGGACTAATCTAACCATGGGATGAGACCACTTTCGTCCAATATTATGATGTAAGATGTTATTCGTCCCATAATCATTAGAATTAGGACCACCAAAAATACAGATGAAACCGGTTTCAATAGCATAACCATTAAGTTCATTACAACAACCAACTAATTTCAACCCAAGTTCAGCAAGTAATGTTAGATTAAAATCACCAGGTATTGCAAACACATAACTCACACCAATTTATACTAAAATAATAAAAAATAACTCAATTACATCCAGTTAAATGAAAATAAAATCACCCAATTCAACAAATCAAGCATGCCATTCTGAAAATAAAATCAAAAAAAATTTACGGTTTGGAAACTTTAGGAGACATTTTATGAATTGATTGATTCAAACCCTAATTAGGCTAGAAATCTTTCATGGTGGAGTTGGTGTTTGCAATATTACTGTTGATGGTGCAGACTGTGGACAAAGATGATGGTATTGTTAATGTCGTTGATGGTGAGCAGAGGTGGAAAAACCAATTTCAACAACGATGGAGAAAGATGATTGCAGTAGTTATCGTTCGTGGTGGAGAAAGAGAGACGATGGCGATGGTGGAGAGAAAGAGAAGATATGCTCAGGGATGATTTATAGGTAGTGTAATACAATGAGAAAATATGTTTAAAGGGTATTTCTGTCAATTTCAGGTTTAAATGGTTTTCGTCCATTTCACCAATGTCAAAACTTTACTCGTCCAATTGAACCAGGAATTACACTTTTCTGGGCACATGGCCCATTTTCTCATATCAAAATCGTAAAGCTCATTACTTTGTTTATGCGGGTCAAGGAGAATGTCATACACATATGTAATATATTAATGTCGGGTAGTCACACTTCTTAAAATAGAAAGTTGTTATGCCATGCAGAGAGACATTCACTTATCCTAATTTTTTTTTCAACCTAGGAGCATCTGCAATGACTGATGGAAATATCGTTCGTGCGGAAGTTGTTTGAACACACCATTTAAGTTAATACAAAATTCATTAACGTTAAGGATTTAAAATTTTAGATGAAACTATGTTGGCGTTGAAAGCAATTAATGGACTGTTTAAAGGTAGTGGGTTAATAAGGTTGGTAAGTGTAAACTTAGCCAGTTATCCTAATAAGAATCTAAGCAGTAACCATTTTAGGAGTTTTTTCTTTTGATGAGTAGTACCATTTAGAACAAAGGTTAAAAAATGAACTACTTATTCCTTCAATAGATTCCAAAAATAAATAATATTGAATTCAACTTCTTTTTCTTTTTATTTTAAGAGAATTCAGCTTAAATACTGCAACAAAATGTATTGAGTTTTTTTCCAGTAATGGGTTAATGGGGCTTCACAACTAAACTTATGTGAACCTAATTTTTTTCTTTTTTTATCTCGAGTTACATCAAAATTGTAAAAATGGTGGTTAGTTATAAGGTAACCATACAAATATTGGTACACAATTGTTTTTATCCGATATAAATTGATGGTAAAGTTTTTTTTTCCTTTTTGTGATTTTTAAACCCTAAGTCTTACGTAATGGTCTTCAATCGTCAAGTTGATTGTAACCTGAGAATTAATCATGGAAGAACAAGTTTAGTAGTGGAGACTTCTAAAGTGTTAAGTCACTAGATGTTAGGCGTCAAGAGACTCGACATTCCTCTTTAAAATTATTTATATATTATATTAATTATCTAACTAATACTTATATAATAATATTTTATAGTTATAATCAAACTTATAATTATACAGTTAACCGTTTATTAGTAGGTTTCCATCACTAGACTTATTTGTCTTCAAATAACATGCATTATGCATTAGGTCATAGAAAGGGTTTTGTATACGATCATAATCAAGATGAGATACATTCACAAAGTCATTCGTAAATCTGATTTTCCTATTATAGGTTAAAAGGACTCAAAACACTCAAAATACTGTTTTGATGTGCGTTTTAAATATTACATTTGATGCATGTCATAGGTGCAATAAATTAATGATCTTATTTTCACCTAATTAACAAACAATATAATAGAAGTCAAGTTAGTTCCTCCGAAGAGAAAGGAGTTTTAGTTGTTTAAAGTGTCAAAAGGGGTTTTTGTTTAGGTTTCCAGCAAAGTAAATAAGAAAACAATTAAAGTTGTAAACAATGGAGAGAGATATGATTGAGGAATCATTCTTCGTTACTGAACATTCATCAAGTTAGTATACTCTCATGTTAATTGTTAATCACAAATTATCACCAACCATATAATAACAACTAGATCAATGTTATCGTCGAAATTCCTTACATCACTAGATACGGAAGTTCTCGACTACCATAATTTACCCGTCTAAACCAACTAGTAGTAGATCACTTTAAGTGTAATTTCGTCGAATGATTTATATTTTTTGAATTTATAGGTTAATCCTAGCAGTTAAACTCTTGGACCAAGGTCCACTTACTAGTGTTGTTTATACATACAATTGCTCCATAGAATCCCTCTGGAAGGTCTCTTGTTCTTTTCTTGTGCAAGAATTACTAGATGATTACTTATCTCGTAACTTAGTACTATCATTAGGTTAAACTAACAAATCAATTTAGTTGGCAACCTAAACAATCTATCAATCAATCATCCATATTCATAATAGTATAAAAAAGCAATACTTATATGAAGAACTCAAAATAAATTCATATAATAACTCAGATCATGTCTAGATATTAGAATTCGTCCTCAATCAATTAGTTTTTAGCTACTCATGGATGTAGTAACACTCATGTTATACATATAAGAAAATATAAAAGAAATCGTTTTCTTCTTGTGGTTGATTCTCCTCCCCAAGCTTGCAATAATGATGTAAAAGGTGTCTTCTTAATGTCTTGGTGGTCTCCTTATATAGTTCTAATGATATATAAAGATTATAATCCTTCTGAGACCGGGTTTTCTAGATTTAGAAGTCCAAAAACGTGCCAAATTTTTACGTCACTTCACTTCATTTTACGTCTAGGATTGATGGCCTAGACCCAGCCGTAAGCGAGTCTGGAATTTTTTATTCAATATTTCATCTAGTCTATGACTAGGTTGAGAGGTAATTTCTAATCGTAAATTTGGATCTAACACTCCTCTCACAAACTTTGATTTGTCTACGGCTAGGTTGAGATGATTTCTCAACCCTAAATATGATAGAATTCTCATTAACTTCCCAGTTATATGACTAGTTTTCTATAAATTCCTAGTCATATGTAGCTTTGAAACTTGGTCCTAATCTTCGAATTGTTCTACGACTAGGTTGTGAAACTTTCCTAATCATAGGTGCTTATGGATTTTCAATCCAAAAGTGTATTTTCATCTCTAGCTACTCCTTCTTATGCCGGGATGAACACATTTTTTCTTCCTAGCTCTTTTCAACACAATTTCCATTGATGATTCACTTAAAGAAATAATTAAAATAGAAAACAAGAGTAATACAAGGAAATATGCGAGAAATCTAACTAAAACAAGTATGGAATCGAGACTAAAATATGTAAATTAAGCACTTATCAACATCAACCTTCGCATTCCAGATTTGCCAATGGATAGTACTACAAATTTCAAGCAAACCCATAACATAAACTTATATTTTATTCTTCTTAAACCAAAGAGTTAAACTAATCATGAAAACAAACATCATTATCAATGACATAATTCATGTTTAAATTCAAATACATCTAAAGTTATTTTTCATATACAGTTACAATGCATAAACAAATAATATAAGGTTCCATCCTTGTCTTTGCATTAAGTGCAAACATTATTTATATGAAGATTGACTGCTGCAAGTCTCATACTATTAGGCCATATGAAGTATGTTTTTTTCCATAGTAAATCCTTAATGGAAAGAGTGACTTTCATTTTCCAAATTCTATTCTAGTCATGATTTTAAGCAGTTTGGGTATGAATGTCTGACACAAAAAAATAACAATAAGCTTCGCTATTTGCACATGATACACATAAATTCTTTTGAGATTTCGGCATAACACTTATTATGAATTCGTGCTTTGAAAACATGTTAGCTAGAAATTTCATAAACATGATTAAAAGCTAATTGGAACTCAAACTAAGTTTCATATTCAAATAAGGATGCATTGATGAAATTCTCATATGTTTTCATAACTAAAGCCACCCACATTTATAGAATTGCAAATGAAGTCCCATGACTTCATATAAAAGTTCATATAAAATTCCATTTTTTTATTCCACAGACATGCCCATCCAGGAGTCCCTTGGGAGGTTGGTTAAAATTTTGCAAATTATTTTTTGAAATTAGAAAACAGTTTATTTAATCGAATTTTTTAAAAAATATATCAGATTCGATCATAGAAAATTTTCCTAAAGTAGTAAAAAGCTTACTTTTAAAAACTATCAGTCTAATAGTCAGTCTTTGAATAATAGGCACAAAACTTTATATCTTTGACTTGTTAGTAAAAACAGGAAAGCTCATATACCTACCATCTAAAGGGATGGGTTTAACATCAAGAATTTTTGTTTTGTTTTTTGTTAGAGTTGAGATAATTTTTAACCTTCAAGATTGTGTTCCAAAGGACCCAACCCATTTTGGCAATCGTGACATTATTGAATTTTTTTATATTTGAAAACTAAGACCTCCTGTATTTATAGGGCTGCAAATGGAATCTGAGGACTTAATATAAAGTCCGCTTTTTCTTTCCCCATATATTATGTAATTGGTTCTTTTATCAATAGATTTTTTTTTCTTTATAAAAAAAGAAAAAAGAAGAGAAGTCTTTCTCAAAATTGATTAAAATCTTGCAAGTTATTTTCGGGATCTACAAAATAATTATATTGATTGATACTTAGAGAAGAAGTAAGAGATTTTATGAAAAAGGAATAACTGATGTAACTATCATCTGGGGGATGACTTTGACATCAAGGATTTTCTTTTATATACCATGTCATGATGGGTGTGTTTTTGCAAAAGAAAAACCAAACTTGCTTAGGGTTACTTAGATTTATCAAATGATCACAAAAAAGTAATCGGATTGTTACTACCAGAATAAGCATCATAAAACAATAAGCAATCATCAGCCAATAAACAAAGGAACATTCTTACTGATATTTATACATGAATTTTCAATACGCAGAATTGATCTGAAAATGAGGGGATCATCTTGTTGAGTAATAGTTGTTGACCAAGTATGATCTTCTCTAATAAAAGTTTAGGTGCCTAGCAATGTTAAAATAGTTTCATGTTTGTTTAAAAATTAATCAAAACTTATATTGAATTTTTGTCGCTAATTCTTCTGCGGACGAATAAGAACTAGTCAGAAGCTATTTATTTCATACAATGTTTTCTTAGGTTAATTTTTAACATGTAAGTTCCCTATCTACCGGCTGAAAATCATTGTTCATTATTAACGGTTAGTGTTGTTAAATTTTATTCTAGTGAATGTATATAATTTGGTAATTATGTTTGTACCCATTCTTTTAAAAACTTTTCCAATGACATAAATATAAAGGCATAAATAGAATAACCCTAACAATCATTATTTTTTCTTGTTTCCTTTAAAATTATACAAATTATTTAGAGACAGAAGGAATATGATATTTGTTTAAAATTTTCTGATTAATTTTCATTTGAACCTCATTCATGTCAAGATTTCAAAATAACGATAACTATAACAATGTCGGTAGATTTTTTTTCCTTAGATTTATCTTATCGAACATGCGGATGTTTATTTTATAATTTCAGTTTATTAAAAAACATTTATAGGTTGTTTGGATTCTATTTAAGAAGTTATTTCTCGGCTTCTACAAACAAAATTATTAGAAATAAGTTTGGATATACAATTTCAGAATGATAATCAAAAACAAAAAAATTAACTTTTTATAAAACAAAATTTTTTACTTTTGATTTCTAAGATTGATTTCTAGTTCTTTGAAAATAGAAATGCAAATACCCAATTAACATGATTTATATTTTAAAGGAACTCTATGAAAAACATATAATTCTAGAGACGGTTAGGCTTATCGATTTGGAAAACATATAACTATGGTTTATATTTTATCGGAACCCTATAAAAACATATAATGTGATTTTATGTTTGATATGTCTCTCCTTAATTTAAAATTGATTAAGCTTATCGATTTACCATGACAGACGGTTCACCCTTTCGTCATTTGACTCATTCCCATACTCTGGCAAAGTATTTTCTAGTTACAAGTCCACTTTTGCCTTACAAGTGATTTGATATTTGAGATCCTAAGAGCATCTGCAATCGTCGACTAAATCGACGATCAAAGATGATAAATAATCGATAGTCGACGAAAGTGAGCCACAGACGTCGATCATCTTTAGTATTTGATCGATGAAAATCACTGTTCCAGATTAAATCTGATCGCTGATCGACGACTATAAATTATAGTCGCGCGTTACGTTATGGTGTCGTTTGTTTCCAAGCGATTCTACAGAATCCCGTTTAAAAACAAGGACGTAGAGTTGGCATTCCGCCAGTGTAAACGAGATACCTAAATTCCGCTTGTGAACACAAAACTCTGGAAGCTCGTCCTTATCATAAGCGAGTTGCCTTGATACCGCACCAACAATTCAAAACCGGGCGTGGTGCTAGCCCTGAGTTTATAATTGGGCGGTATATTGTAACCACGCCTGGAGCTGGGCGAGCTGCCATGTTATCGTTGGTTGAAGGGCGAGGTAATAGCCATCCGTTCAGGTGACCGTTTATACTTCAGTTCAAATGTTCAAATGTTAATACTTCCGTTGAAATGTTACCGTTGTAGTTTAACGGCTATATTTTTACCCTATATATGGGATAACAGACGAATGGCATTTTATTGATTTCATTCATATTTTGTGTAAAAAATCTAAAGTTTGTTTTTATTTCTAATCGAAAAGTAAAATGCCACCATCAAAACCACGAGGTCCAAATTTTTCGTCTTTTGAAGATGTTACAATGTGTAAAATTCATTTGTCAATTTCTCAAGATTCTAGCATCGGTACCGATCAATCTCAAGATCAATTATGGTCACGTATTTTATTCCGGATGAAAGAAGAAATACCTACTATGCCAGTACGTACTTGGACCTCCCTTCAGAAACGATTTCAAATTATAAGTAAAGATGTTGCGCTATTGTCGGCAAAGGAGGCTGAAGTAGAAAGGGAACATCATACTGGTTGGGGTCCTGAAAATAAGGTAACTCTCGTTTAATTATGCTTATTACAGTTGTCCATATGATTGTATATCCTTTAACAAATTGAATTGAAACAGCAGTTCGTAGAAGTCCGTAGGCTTTTCAAGGAAGCCACTGGTCGAACTTTTAAGCATGAAGATTGCTACACAGTTATGCTTGAAAATATTAAATATTCAAGAAAGTCGACATTTGTTTTTGATTCATCACAAGCAGAGTCTGATTACGACAATGAATCTCAGGACGTACAGGACACACCAGAGTTAAGTGTGGATGGTCCAAGCGCCTTTGACGACCTAGGAGATATCCCAAACACAGTAATCCATCCAATGGGGAAAAAAGAGGCGAAACGACAAAAGTCAAAAGGAAAAGCAAAATTTACCGAACAACAGGAATTGATGGAAAATATTTATAGAGAGCAACAAAGCTTCAACGCAAAATGTACGAAACAAAGAGATATGAAGATGGCACAAAGAGAAGCTGAGTTTGCAGCAAAATTAGCTAATGATAAAGCAAAGTTTGAAGCTAAATTAGCTGATTCAAATGCAAAGTTTCTGGCAATACAAGCAAGGCAAGAAGCAGAAGAGGAGTTCCGTATAATGACGATGGATGTGTCACAAATGGATGCTGTATCAAGACAGTACATTGAATTGAGGAAAGGTGAAATTTTGAGGAAAAGATTAACCCAATCATAGAGGCCATAAATCAACACTACTGTCAATTTGTTTAATTAATTTTATGGATTTATTAAGAAATTTCTGTTTAGTTTAATACCAATAGATTTTTATGTTTCTAACGGGTTATAATTTATTGGATTGAGTTTTTAAAATTACTTCAGAAACTAGATGAGGTCGAAATATAAATATACCTACTAATAAGTGTAGTCCTTACAACAAATTCAGTCAAAAATCCCATAAAAATAATCATTCATCCCCAACATATGACCATATGTGTTCGATCAAATCATTTCTCAAACGAACCCCAGTTTGTTTATCGAATACGGCACGCCTGCGTTGGTCCTTCACCATTCTTGAAAGTTGAGAAGTGTTGTCCCTTGAAATGACACATGGAGCACCATGGCTTCGTTGTTCATAGTCATGGGGCCAGTCGCCGGGAATACGTTCATCCTCCACTATCATATTATGGAGAATAATGACGGTTTTCATGATATAGGCTAACACGTCAGGATTCCACATTCTAGCTGGTTGTTTGATAATTGTAAATTGACTTTCTAATACCCCGAACCCCCGTTCAACATCCTTTCGACAACCTTCCTGCAAAGCTGAAAATTTCTGTTTTTTTTTGTGAATCAGGATGTTTTATGGTAGTCACAATAGTTGCTGTCTCTGGGTATATTCCATCCCCAAGATAGTACCCCATATTATATTGATTTCTATTTACCTCAAAGTTAACTGCCGGTGCTTTACCATTGATAAGTTTTTTAAAAATATACGACCGGTTCATCACATTGATATCATTGTTTGAACCCGGCATACCAAAAAATGCATGCCAAAACCAAAGATCATGCGACACCACTGCCTTCAAAATAATACTTTCGCTACCCTTGTAAGCGGTATAAGCCCCGATTCAGCGGAAGGGCATTTGTCCCATTTCCAATGCATGCAATAAACACTACCAATCATACCTGAAAATCCCCTTTTTTGGTTTTCATCAAGGAGGAGTTCAACATCACGCTGAGTTGGTGTCCTCAAATATTCTTTTTCGTAGAGTTGGACTATGACCCTGCAAAACCTGCGGGTTGCTTCCAAAACTGTAGTTTCCCCAATACGTAAATACTCATCGATTGCATCTGCCGCGCAACCGTACGCTAACATTCCAATAGCTGCAGTAATTTTTGTGTGGGGTGTTAAGCCTAGAACACCACAGGCATCAGTTTTTTGAACAAAATAACTATTTACCGCAACAACATCACCCAATATACGGTTGAATAACTCTCGACGCATTCTGAATCTTCTGCGAAAAATATTAGGTGGAAAAGTCGGGTTGTTGCAGAAATAGTCTCTCCATAGAGCTTTAGCACCTACATCACGTTGTCTTCGTATTTTTGTACGTGTATGTGGAGGGTTCATATTAGACAACATTAAACCAGCAGTAACTGCTAGGTTATTACTGTTCGCTTCAAGTGAACTTTCATCTGATGAGTAGTAACTTGTGTTATCATCATCGTTTAATGAACCAGAAGAAGAATAAAGTATAAGAAACATAGTTGTCTATATGATTTACATAGTTTGCCATTTTGTTATGAGCTGGAATTTGTAAGGAGGAAGAGATGATGATAATACTCGGTTTGTATTGATGGAGAAGCAAGTTTGGTTATTTATAGTAAAAAAAGGAGAATATTATTTCAATGCAAATATTATTTATCAGATTTGTAAGAGATATTTTATGTTTCTTGACAAGACAATGACATGAATTGACAATACACCGACCACATTTCAATGCAAATATTATTTATCAGATTTGTAAGAGATATTTTATATATCTTGACAAGGCAATGACATGAATTGACAATACACCGACCACAGTTCAATGCAAATATTATTTATCAGATTTGTAAGAGATATTTTATATATCTTGACAAGGCAATGTTATTAAATAAATTATTGTTCTCTATTTAATCTCAATACTTTCTTTGTTTACTTCATAACTTACGTACACCCATGTCAACATTTCATTCAGCCGAAGACTTGGCTATAACAAAATCATGGTATTACGAAACCTTACGTCAAGATGTAATAGTCGGAATTATTGATCCAGAAACTGTATGGGGGAGGATCCACAGACATTTTGGTGAGGAATATGGAAATTCAACCCAAAGATCTGTTGTACAGATTTATGATAGATACCAAGTTATTCAAAAGGGAATAGCTGATTATGTATCTATACAACAACGGATTTTTAACGACACCCATTTAGGATTATCGATCCAACAGTTTGTAAGTATCCATAGCATTACAAAAGTTGTGTCATGTATCATTAACAACAATTACAAATAACAAATTATTTAATTGTTTCTTCCCTTGTGTATGAGGAAATCGCTAAAATGCAGTACTTACAGGAAATGGGGGAAGAATTCATATTTGTAGCAAGCTATGAGTTCATGAAATCCATAATGTAATGGGAATTAACTCCTAAAATTATCAATTGAAGTTAAAGTTCAACGGTTGTTTATTTTTAGAGTTTCAATTTTTTTTAATGCTAATGACCTCACAATATCCCATGAATCTTCGTTAACTGAACAACAACTTAAGGTAGTACAATACTTTTATTAAATTAGAAAAGACATACATGAAAGGGAAAGAAAAATAAACTACCGATACAGATAAATAAAGTAAAAAATAAACCTATTAGTGAAACCGTAAGGATTGGGTTGTCAGACGACGTTGACGACGTTCTGGCCTACTAGGTAGAAAGATCAACACAAAAGGGTTGAATTCATCCATTACTCTTAAGATCTCAAAATGAGGTTTGTACCGGAAATCACTTCGTTTCCATCTTGTCCATTCCTGTAATGATCGATCAACAACTTCATCATCAGTTTCATTCCTATGACGAAATTCATTGACCCGAGCAGTTAAAGAAGAAAATTCTAAGACTTCCTTAGTAATTTTCACATATCGACAAAAAAGGCCTGCTCTATTCCGGTTGTTGGGATTACCGGTTTCATCGCAGAAGTTTGCATGTGTGTGTTCCAACCATTCCATGGTCATAAAACCATTGATATCGCGTTCCTGACCCCTTGCTGGATAATGTAATACTATGTTTTCGACATAGGGATAAATCTTCATCTAAAGTAAAATTGGTTGCATTAAGGGAAATTTTTTCGTAACCAGACATTGAAAAATAAAAAGTGGGAATAATGAAATGAGTTGTGTAGCTATTGAATGTTATTTATAGTAGTATACGAAAAAAAATATAGCCGTTTTTAACGGAAAAAAAAACGGTAACATAACGGTATTAAAACGGTAACATAAGGGTAACATAACGGTAATGAAACGGTCATTTAAATTTCGAATTTAGCTGTAAAATTATCATATGACTTAAAAGGCATACTAAAAAAATAACATTTCATTTAACCGTAAATCAACAATAAAAATAACCCAACACGTTCTTTTAACCGTCATTTCGAGATTTTAATTTTTTTTTTTTAACCGGAGTTTGATCTTGGTGGAATAAATGGCGGGAAAGTTGGTCTGACGTTCTGCGTTGGGCGAACTGTTGATGAAGAACCGGGAGGTGGTGTGGTGGAATGTGAAGCAAAACCTAAGGGTTGCTCTTGACGCAATTGGGTTACCTGTCTGGTCAACAACGCATTCTGATCTTGTAAGAGGAGGTTTTCAGCGGCATACTGAGTTCGAATGTTGTTCAACTCAACTTCCTTAGCCATGATGTAATCCATCCTATCCTTAGTTTCAGATAAGGTAAAATCCCGAAACTGTTGTGTAAAATCAGCAAAGTTTTGGACTAAATCATAGGCCGCCACCTTGGATGGAGAAAAAAAAACAACATTAAAAAAACAACATTTTTTAAACCGTAAAAAATTCCCCCACGACTTTGTTTAGTACTTACATATGGTAGTTGTTGGGGAGGAGGAATGGGTACATGATCAGGTCTTCGTGGAATGTTGTGTTTTATACGGTCACCCGCATATCCATACGTTTCAACCTCCCAATCAACTTCCGTCACATATTTTTAGAGGTTGGTAACATGTCGCCAATATTCATAATAAACCTCGTATTGCACGACACGTACGTATTCACTACAATTGCCATGGGATCTGTGTATCATGTCTTCAATTTCATCGTCACCGAAGTTGGAAATGCAATTAGGGGGGTTTGCAGGAATACCCCAAGTTGGGTTGTTCTGTCTCCAACAACGGTCTCCGAGATACATATTGTGCTTTATCCAATAAAATGATAATAAATAAATACCAACCATGTGACAACGGTACAACTTGGAAAATTAATGATTGTAAAGAAAAAAGAATTAGAGAACTTACAGTGCCGAGCTCGGAGAATGTAACCCGTTGGGCAGAAAGTGCTATTGCCTTGCAACCAATATCTTCTGGTAAAACTACGGTAAGCCATGGTTGCCAAGTCACGGACTCAGCAGATAACTGATTTAGTTCAATCCTTGACTTCACGATATCAACACCCTTCTTCCGGGGGGCGAACCACCTACGACATCTGGGCCATTCATGTTCACTTTCAGACGTAGTCTTGTTCGGACGAAATATCCTAAGGTATTCGTATCCCCAAAACTACAACAAAAATTGCAAATTATTTAACTACATACCAACAAAATTGTAAGAAAATTTAATTCATTTAAAGAAAATAAATTACCTCCAAAATTTGGAATGGGCCGGATACTGACTTTTGGCCCCTAGAAGCCGAGGCGAGACCCGAATACAATTTTGAGAATGCAGGACTACCCCAGTCGTACTGATCAACTTCATTAAGATTTTCAAAGGCGGCCAACCATCCAGCATCAATGTATGTTTTTGCATTTGGGAAAAAGAAATTCCCCAGAACATACATATAGAACGCCCGCGCAACTCTATCAGCAAGGACACTATCATCGTTCGCCGCGTTCAATGTACCGATATCAAAATAGCTGGTCAAAAACTTGATAGTTATTGCATCAGAAATCCACTGTTGTGGAACACCTTCGCTTTTGCATACCGCATTATCTTTCAGCTCGGGAAAGATATTCGCACGAACATATTCAAATTTAAACTTTTGTGGTTCATAAGGGACCGATCTCCCGACACCGATACTAAGCCCGGTCAACATAACCCAATCGAGGGGAGTGAACCCAAGCTCCCCAAATGAAAAATGAAATGTGTTGGTAGTATCCCAAAACCGCTCGATTATAAAATCGATTAGAGCGTGGGATGAATCTACAACAGGTAGGGATAGTAATCTGCCCCAACCTCCCCTTTCTATTATATATTGGACCCTATTGGACTGCTGAGTAATTCTCTTATAAACCTTAGAACTGATTTAAGAGAACCACGATGGTCAAACCTGAAGTTGGCGTCAGAGGAAAATGTAATATTTGTAGAAACATGTTCCTCCATATCTTCGACAACGGTGTAATGTTCCAGGCCCGGAACATCTACTGAATCGGTGACCATGGACTGTGCTTCAGATCCCTCTGTGATTTTGGCTTTTTTGCTGGTTTTCTTTCTGCCAACCCATCTCGAAACAACATTACTTGACATCTGTGGTAACAAATAATAGAACATTATCATTAAAAATGAACAAATCACGACAATGCATAAACACTTAATTTTTTTTTAACACAACCTAAACAAATAGGGAAAGCAAAATCTCAATACACATTTGTACAAACAATTATACATTATACATTCTAAAAATACATACATCATTATTAAAATACAACAATCACACCCATTATAACCATTCTAAATTAAATTACACAATTGCAAAAAATTCCATACACATTTGTTTTTATATTAAATCAAAATTAAATCAAAATTAAATAAAAATTAAATAAAAATTAATTTTTTTCTACACAACATAATACATTCAACCAAAAATTAAACATAAACCCACTAAAAATTAACTACAACAATTTCGTATTGTATGTTCAATTTAACAAATAGCAACACATTTTAAAACCTAAAATTCATAACATGTACATAAACCCTAAAAAAATTCCCAATTTTATAATTATATGACAAATTCATATTTCAATAATGGGTTTATAATAAACTAATTAAACAACATGTACAACCAATTTAACAAACTATTCATCTAAATTATATACAAAATTAACGAAATTAAAATCATTGAATTTAAATATTTTTAGGGTACAAAATATACCTTGATTTTTCTTCAAATTTTGGTTGACCAAATTTGAAAATTGGGAACGGGATATTGGGTTAACGTCAAAGAGGTGCAAGTTGTTGCCAAAATTGGGTTGTTAAGAATGTTTTGGATGTGAGTGGTAGGAGGCGGGAATGGGGGAACAGGAGGCGAGAGATGAAGATGAAGAAAACAGAGAAAAATTTAGGGTTTTATTTCCTCAAACACCCAGGCGCTAGATTGGGAAACCGTCTAATTTTCTATATCCAACCACAGCATCACGCCCGAACTTGTAAACCCAACCCCAGCCTCATGCTCGAAACTTCCACCACGTGTAGCTCGTCCGTTTGATAATTCACACGGTAATTCCGCACACTCAGTAGACGTGAATTAGACATCCCGCCTGAACAAACGGAAAGTTGAAATTCCGCTGGGAGAATAGACGACATTCTAGGATCGAGTTTGTAGTTTTGGTTTGCGGACGCGAAGTCAAAATCTCGCATGTACCAGGCGTTATGTTCATGGCTCGTCCGTTTTTCCAAGCGCAAAGACAGTATCTCGCTAATACACAAACGCCACTTTACTGCATCGTTTGATTATTCCCTGCTGTTTTTACCCTGGATCAAAGATCAAATTTTTTGATCTTTAATCGTTGGTTATAATCGTATGATTGTGGACGCCCTAATAGGACATAATATTTTTGTTTTGAGGAGAACGTTTAAAATTGTATTAAAAAAGTAGGCAAAAGCCACCGGCGATTACAAAGACATACTACTTACAATTGATTAGCATCACCATTGAATAGCGATATTTCCTTCGTAACTCGACTCCTTGAATGACAGTGGGATTGGGGTTCCGAACACAGGTCGGTGCCTTAAGTTCCTGGTCCTCACTCTACTCAGTTGAAGATAAGGCACAAATATTCTCCTTAAAGGCTAAGCCATTCCTTAGGAGCTATAAATTTGTCAAACTCTAGTACACTACTAACCAGGAATAGTAGGCTGAGCCATGAAATATCTACATAGACAGACATCTAGTATTTTGCACATAAAAGTCAAAAGTGTGCATTATTTGCCATATACACGAAAATACATATCTAAGGACAACCAGTTGTATAATTATTTGATTTAGTGTTAATATATTTTGCCTAAAAATTCACTAACTCTAAATTGACGACCATGATTCAAACTCTGTAAAAGTCGAGCATATTTCATTGTGTTTTCTGCGAATTTAATTTTCATTTGGTCGATAATCAGTTCATATTTTTCTTTTATAAGATTTAGATTTCGGTTTCTTTGGAAGAATTTTTAATACAGAGACTCAAAATCTTTGAAGTACTTTTTATTAGGTACTTAAAAAAAGTGTCTTACGTTAATTTTTCTTGTTTAAAAGCCAAAACAACAAAATCAAACACCCACACTCGGGGTCCTTCTCCCCTGTTTGTTTATTATATATATATCTGCTCTTCCCACACACGGCACAACACAACGGTTGGGGTTACTGCTTAACAGCAAAGCCTCTGTGGTTCAAAGTATATTTTAATCAACCGCCCCCTCTCTCTCCTCTCCATATCTGTAGGATTCAATCCTTTTCTTAGGAAGAGAGAGACTAAAAAGTGTGAAACTCGAAAACAAAGTGGAAGAAAAGAAAACGAAACACGATTTTTAAAGTAGAAATAGTGTGTGTCTGAAGAGAAAGAAAAAAAAAACGCAAAAAAGAAAAAAAAGCAAACACTAAACTCAACTCACACTCTCTGTCTGAAGAGGAAGAAGAGAAAACTTGGATTGTCATTCAAGTTAAGGAGGTAGAAGAAGATAGAGGAGTTAAAGGTTAAGGTTAAGATTAAGGATAAAATTAAATCGCAAAAATCGACGAATAAAGTGTGAGGATTTTAGGGTTTTTAATTTGAATGTGATCAATGGCCGATCTTCCCGGCGATAATGATGGTTTTTCTTCGATAACAATGATGTCGGATTTTAATTACAGTGGTGGTGGTAGTAGTGGTGGTCGTATGGGTAATGAAGTAGCGCCTCCATTAATAGGTTCTGCATCTTTTAAAGAAGGAGGAAAAAGTTTAAGAAGAAGGCCATCTGTAAGACCTAGTTTAGATGCAGATGAGTTTATAAATCTATTACATGGTTCGGATCCGGTGAAAGTTGAGCTTAATCGTTTGGAAAATGAAGTTAGAGGTGATTAATGTGATATGATCTGTTCCTTTTCTATCTTAGATTTGTTCTGTTTTTGACCTAATTTTGTTTGATTTCTTATTTTTTGGTTGTAGATAAGGATCGGGAATTAACTGACGCACAAGCTGAAATCAAGGCGTTGAGGTTATCGGAGCGTTCTAGAGAAAGAGCAGTCGAAGAGGTAATTACTAGTTTAATTAAATTTATAAATTCGTATTTATAGCAATTTAGTGTCTGTATTTTCTGATTGAAGTGAAATTTAAGCTTTTCTTATCCTTTGATGGTAGTGCAAGATAATTTGTTACTTTCAAACTCAGCCATCCTAGATCACAGTATTATATTTTCCCGAGGGAACTAAAATGTTTGCTTGAATAAAATCTCCCTTTTGCCCTACAATGCGTTTAACTTTTGGGTTGTAGGTAAATCTGTAAGTTGCATTTGTGTTTGCTATCATGGTAGACGTGATGTGTTTATATGTTAAAATTTGTGATAGCCTAACGTGTTTCCTTTTATTTGAATTTAAGTAAAAGTTAATATTCGATAGTTTTGGTTGAACCTTCATGTATACTGTCTCTTAATTTCTTGCAGAAACCGAATGATGTCTACTATAATGCTAATTGCGTCTATTGTGTTATTTACAATTGAGTGAAGATACTGTCTATTAATATCTCGCTTAAACTGGAAAATGCCTACTATTGCGACTATTGTGTTATTTACAATTCAGTGAAAGGTCCGCCTTTTTCACAGATTGCACTTTTTTAGCTGTGATGCTTAATATGTGCTGACTCCGTTTCTATTTGTACTCTTAGCCTACTGATGAAGCTGTGATGCTAAATATATGCTGACTTTGTTTCTATATGTTCTCTTAGCTCACTGATGAGTTGTGTAAAGTGGATGGAAAGCTGAAGTTGACAGAGTCTCTACTTGAAACCAAGGTTTGTAAGTGGAACTCATCTCGTGTTTTTTTGTTTCAATTTTTGTTACTCATGTCAAGGTTATGCAAGCACTCTTTTTTCTTCCTGGAAAATGCTTGATTTCTAGAAACCCATATGCAGAATCTTGAGATAAAGAAAATCAATGATGAAAAGAAGGCCTCGATGGCTGCTCAGTTTGCAGCAGAAGCCACCCTTCGAAGAGTTCATGCTGCTCAGAAGGATGATGACATGCCTCCTATTGAAGCCATTCTTGCACCACTTGAGGCAGAGCTTAAGCTTGCTCGGCAAGAGGTAGGATATACATTTCTCTTTTCTCTATCTCTTCTGGCTCATGATATGCGTGTGATTTTATAAGTTACTGTATTGTTTACTTACAATTTTTGGTGGTTATTTTCAGATTGCCAAGTTGCAGGATGACAACAAGGCACTAGATCGCCTTACAAAATCAAAAGAAGCAGCCCTACTTGAAGCTGAGAGGACCGTCCAGATTGCCTTGGCAAAGGCCTCCATGGTGGATGATCTTCAGAATAAGAACCAGGAGTTGATGAAACAGATTGAAATCTGTCAGGTAACATGGACCCATGTTGGGTGACTCATCTGTTTCTTTGTGCATACTGGTTGATTGTATATTCTTTTCATGGTATAATTTTCAAGGAGTTCTAAACATTTCTTGAATTCTTATTAGGAAGAGAATAAGATCTTGGACAAAATGCATCGCCAAAAGGTTGCAGAGGTCGAAAAGCTTAGCACAACTGTGAGGGAACTGGAAGAGGCTGTTCTTGCTGGTGGAGCAGCAGCAAATGCTGTGAGAGACTACCAACGAAAAGTTCAAGAGATGAATGTAAAGTGTTTTTCCTACAAATATTTGTTGCCACAGTTTTTTCTTTAGATACTTTGAACTATTTGTTTGCTGTGTGGGTGTGTATGCATTGACCTAATTTTTAGTGTTTTTTTTAATGATTTTCGTAGGAAGAGAGAAAAACCCTCGACAGAGAACTGGCTCGTGCAAAGGTCACAGCAAATAGGGTTGCGGTTGTAGTAGCCAATGAATGGAAAGATGGTAATGATAAAGTGATGCCTGTAAGACAATGGCTTGAAGATCGTAGGTTTTTGCAGGTATACTTTGAATTATATCAACCATTCTTATCATTCTTCAGGTGCGCACTTATGTTTCCAGATTCAAATTATGTTGGTGTTATAATTGCAACTGTTGTTGCAGGGAGAAATGCAGCAACTTCGGGACAAACTTGCGATTGCAGAGAGAGCTGCGAAATCTGAAGCACAACTAAAAGTATGCATGGTTTACAATACAAATTATCATCATTTCTTTGTCATTTCAGAGGTTGCTGACCAATACACAATCTACCTTTCAGGAAAAGTTTCACCTGCGACTCAAGGTTCTAGAGGAAGGATTAAGGGGATCCCCTGCAAGTAGCCGAACTCCAGAAGGAAGAAGTATAAGCAATGGGCGTTCGCGTCGTCAATCCCTTGGCGGAGCAGATAACATTTCCAAATTATCTTCCAACGGATTTTTACCCAAGAAAACACCATCTTCCCAGTTAAGACCTACCATGTCCTCAGGTTCAGCTGCTATACTGAAGCATGCAAAAGGGACATCAAAGTCATTTGATGGAGGTACCAGATCATTAGACAGGGGTAAATTGCTTCCTAATGGAATAAACCTGAACCATTCGCTCAATAAATCTATTGATGCCAGAGATAGTGGGGTTAGCGACTTAAAAGGGAGTCCTGACAGAAAACCCAGTGACTTTCCAATTGTTGATTCAGAAGACTCTGTCTCTGGATTATTGTATGACATGCTGCAAAAAGAGGTTATTGGCTTGAGGAAAGCTAGTCACGAAAAAGATCAGAGTCTGAAAGACAAGGATGATGCTATTGAGGTCAGTTTTCTTTCTGTAATGAATCATCGAAATTGACAGTCTTACCACTGTTTTTTATTGAAATTGTAATACCATCACAGTACTACCTCACTCTTACACCTTACTTTCACTATATAGATCAAGAAGATGGGACTTACTTTTACCTTTCAATGCTGTAATGATAATTATTTGTTAGCACGAGTTTTCAATCTTTAATTTGAGACCTCAATTCCCACATAATTTTCAGTCCTCGCCTCATTGTTTAATATCTACGACCATGCAAACTCACTTTTGGTTTCAAATTGTGCTGGTTCAGATGTTATCAAAGAAGGTGGATACATTGAGCAAGGCAATGGAGGTCGAGGCAAAGAAGATGAGAAGGGAAGTAGCTGCTATGGAAAAGGAGGTAGCTGCTATGCGCGTAGATAAAGAACATGAGAACAGATCTAAACGACTTGGTAACTCGAAGGGTTCTGCAAGCAGTTCTCAGCTGCTGCCTGGGAGGTACATATCTTTTATTCTGAAAAATAATTGCGTGTACTCCATCTTAATGATATGCACCCATAGATAGCTTTAGTTTTCTTGACTAAAAACTCGAAGGGTTCTGCAAAAGTAATTGTGGGGATTCCATTTTAGTGACCTGCACAAACAGATAGCTTCAGTTTTCCTTGATTAAAAACTTGAAAATAAATAGAGTTTTTCCATATTTCAGAAGGCCTTTTGATTCCAAATACAAATTTTCAGCGAAGCTATATCAGATGCTAATTATTTTTGCGCAACTTCAAATACTGTAGAAATGGGAATAGTTTGATGTGCCTGACGTGATACGTTTTTATTGTGGTGCCCTTGAAGTCTGATGCTAAAATAACCTTCTCGTTAGTCTGTACTGCCAAAAAGAGGCCTTTTTTTTTTTGTTCTCTGCCCTATTTGTACTGATCGTTTCAATTCTACTATTGAATCAAACTGATAGTGGGTTTCTTCAATAATTTGCAGAAATGTATCACGAAGTGGACTTGTTCGCAATATTCAATGACGTAAAAGCCCCGGTGACTCAAATGGAAAATCGGAGGACATCGGTGGCTTCTGACTTTTAACTAAGGTAGCGAGAGAAGCCTGAAACTGGACTCTAACCTTTTGGGAGGTTTTTGTCTTGTCTGATATTTTAGTATTTGTGTGGTTGTATAGGTTTCATTGTGTTTATCTTATTTTCCTCTTCTATATTTGTAACCTCCAAGTTAGTTTGTGTGTTGATGGTTGCTGAAGATTGTGAATATTCTTGTAATGGTATCGAGATCAGAACGTTTATGGTTTGGTGATTCTCTTTTTTATTCATCTATTCCCTGCTCTCTCAGTGTGTGCACACACACGTTCCAACAAGAGATCTCTGCAATTTTCTTGTTTAGAATATCAATGTATACGATGCTAGATTGCTTCCCAAATTGTTTATCCTTGAGTTTTTGGAATTCCCTGCACAAGTTCTTGTTATTTTTTTTACCTGATAACATCTCTGGAACTCTCTAATTAGCTCGTCATAACGATTTAGCTATCTAATGCAAGTTGTCATGGGGCCTAGTTTGTCAGGACAAGTTGCAATTCTTCTATCTTAGAGTTAGTCTCACACAAAGCAAAAGATTGGCGTCAGTTTGATAATGATCGGGTGACTTTGCTGCTTATATCTGATGCATAGTGGATCTTGCTCTTTTGTTGATCAGAGATTTCAAGTCTTACTTACTGCACCAGCGCCATGCTGTCCCAAGGGGGGCTAGTGCAGGATTCATTTGAGGATGATCTACCAAGTTGTTTTTTTCTTTTTCATCAAATTGCTTGCACGTAGAATTTCAAGCGAACTTACCAGGAAAAAAGATCTATAAAATATATGTTGCAAGTTAAGATTAGGCTGATTCGTTTCTGTTCATCACCATCAAATTTTCAGAAACAAAACCTTAAAGAAGGCACAATAAGTGCAGAAATACACATTTACATAACATGCCAAAGAATGAAACTTAGTTGGTTTGTTCTAGACGTCTCTGAAAGATTTCAAAAGTTAAACCCTTTTCGATGTACTCTATATTTGATGGATCAAAAGGTCCTCTGATTCTGTCGATGGATTTAATCACTGCCCGTTCAGGGAGAATGCTTCTTGAGGGATCAGGTGAAGTCCTATAGCTCAAGCAAGATGAAAACCCCTGGAAGATAAGGAGAACACATTGTAAAAATATCATCAGTATCAAAATTTGATGTTTCATAGTCAAGGTTTAGAATGAAAAGGAATTTGCTTTGAAATTGACATAGTTCATCTAAATTTCCAAGTTGTATACACAATTTTGCTAAGAAATTGACACACCTTGAATATCAAAACTTCTTCCTCTTGTCCATCTACCATTGCTGTTACAAGAAGGGCCTCACTCCGTGCAGATTCGCTATAAGATTCTAGCAAGCTTAATTCAGAATTATACTCATTACTTGATTGCTCTTCGTCGTCTTCATCTTCGTATCTCACTCTTCGTCTTGCCAAACAGTATATGTTACAATGTTTTGATCTTTGCATCTTTTTATAATCATAATTACACAAAGTTCTGTCAATGGAGAAATGAGAAGTGTGATTCACCACCGCACAAGTAGTAGTTTTGATGAGTAGGAGAGTTGGAGGTGATGAGAAAGGTACTGACGGCTGGAGTAGCAGTCCTCCATGAATACGTTCCAACATCTATATGTTGGGTTGGTATATTCCCGTAAGTGATATGTTTCATACGGATAACATAGAAATGAAACAAGTTTGATTTATTGTATGCCCAAGGATTGTTTACCAATCAAATATCGCCACTTGGACACCGTCTTGAAGTCCAATTCAAGTAAGGTTTTTTACATGAAATCTTCGCTTTGAACTACCCCCACCCAACTAGTTCTCCAAGGCTACTTCTGAATATTTTTGCGCTTCCTTCCTATATTTGAGTCCCCCATCCCCATCCCCCATAAAATATGTCTGGCTCTGCTTCTATTTAGGACTAATTTACTCTTTAGGTTCATTTGGCTCATCATCAACCGTATAGTAGTCTGGTGTTTTGTGCTGGTTGTCCAATTTCTTTAAGGAGAATCTGACGTCGCAATGCAATGTGTATTTGGCTGTAGTTACTACTTGTTGCCAGGCTACTGTTGCTTTGAATCTCCTCCGGGGAAGGAAGGGTTGTTTTGATGTGGTAATAAGTGATGTGCACATGTCTGATATGGATGGGGTTTAAACTCCTTGAACTTGTTGGGCTGGAAATGGACATTCCTGTTATCAGTGAGTGAAAATTCTTTCAATTGAAGCTTTTATCTGTACTTGGTTGTAAACTAATATGAATTCCTTGTACAGTGATGTTAGCTGATGGCGAACAAGTGATGTTATGGGAGGAATCACACATGGGTCATGTGATTATTTAATCAAGCCTGTACGGTTCGAAGAACTGAAGAGCATTTGGCAGCATGTTCGGAAAAAATATGGTGGAAATTAAGAGCCTGAACAATCAGGTGGTGCAGAAGAAAGTGATCCTTATAAACAAGGCCGTGATGACACAGACTACGCCTCTTCTGTGGATGACGGAATGGATGGTAGTTGGAAGGTTCAGAAGACAAGGAAGGATACCAAAGATGAAGAACATGACAGCGAGTATGACAACAATGATCCTTCTGCAGCTGAGACGCCATGTGCAGTGTCATCCGCAGAGCTCCATCAGCAATTTGTCAGTGCCGTGAACCAACTTGGAATTAACGGTATGGACTTTTTACTCTTATCCTTTCTGTTTAATAATGTATTCCCCGTACTCTTTATAAGAAAGCACTTTTTGGTGATGAAATTTCCGAATTCCATTCAGAGGCAGTTCCCAAGAGGATTCTTGAATTGATGAACGTTCCAGGTCTTACCAGAGAAGATGCTGCAAGCCATTTTCAGGTTTATTCTAATTATCCAAAACTTTTTATCACTGAAGGTGCATCCTCGTGTCACTAGTGCCACTACCTTAATCCCAAGACGAGTAACTCTCAAAGTTTCGGTATTGGATTAGCACTAAGTTGATGTGTTCATTGGCAATTAAATAATCTGGTGCTAACCTTGATCTGCCCGTTTGAGGGTTGCACTGTCAAAATGTTGCACGGCTGCACAATCTTGTATTGGATTGTTCTCATCTAGTTGATTCTGTTGTTGAATTGAACTGATCATGAGTTTTCAATTTGTATGCAGAAATGTATCACTGAGTGGACTCATACGCAGCAATGACTGAAAAGCTGTGATGACCCAGACTGAAAATCGGAGAACATCGGTGGCTTGTGACTTTGAGGCAGTGATCAAGAAAATCTCGAAGTGGACAAACCTTTTCGGAGACTTTTGTTATCTTATCTGAGACTTTAACAGCATCCTTCATGAATATTCTTCGACAGTAAAGAAAAATTACAGATGAATCTGGTCTTAGTGGTGAATACTGCTAGCCATCAAGCCACTGTTTGGAAAAGAAATCTTCACCAAAGAGAGTAATTTATACCCGAGCTTATCTTCCAACCTGTATTGGCCTTTTTTCCCCCAGAAACCTTGTGTTTTTTGTCATGTTTTTTTGTTGAAGACATTTAATCAAAATTTGTCATTGGAGAGTCAAATACCATTGCCATAATCAGCTTCATGTTCAAGTTCAATCCATCTAGCAAGTGATTTAAGTTGTCAGAATCAATACTGGAATCATCTCCTGAGAAGAATCTATTGATAGAGCCACCAACCTCAATACAACTCTCTCCAGCCATTTTCTTCAACCCCCTTTCCCTCATAAACGTTCTTACAATCCCTGCTTCCTGCCACAAACCAACATCAGCATACATGTTAGCAACCATCACAAGATTTCCACTCCGCCTTGGTTCTAACTCTATCAATCTCTTCGCCACCTTCTCACTGATCTCACCCCTACCATTAACATCATGGATACTGCAGGCACTGAGTAAAGTTCGTAACATAACGGGATCTGGCTCAAATGGCATTTTCATAATAAAATCGTAAGCCTCTGTCAGACGACCACAACGACCTAAAATATCCACCATGGCACCGTAATGTGCCATTACAGGTTGAATGCCATATATGTTTACCATTTCTCGGAAGAACTTGTACCCATCTTCAGCCATACCTGCATGGCTACAAGCACAAAGAACTCCAAGAAAAGTGACATAATTAGGTCGAACAGAGCTGTTTTTCATTTTCATGAACAATGCAAGACCTTCATTTGCTAAACCATGTTGTGCAAAACCTAATATCATTGCACTCCAAGTCCACACATTCTTCTCAACCAGTCTGTCAAACAAAATTCTAGCAAAATCCAAAGCTCCGCATTTTGCATACATGTCAACAAGGGCTGTACCCAATTGACAATTCAGCACTATCCCTTTTTGTATCACTTGGCAATGAACCCATTTTCCTAAGCTCAAGTTCCCAACCTCAGCACAAGCAGAAAGCAATACCACCATTGTAGCTTCATCTGGTTTAAACCCAGAGATCCTCATTTTAGCAAAAATCGCAAACGAATCATCTATCTTCGAATTCTCAATACAAGCCTTAATTATAGAATTCCAAGAAACTACAGTCCTAAAGGGCATCTCATCAAACACTTGACGACCATCAGAAATCTGTCGACAACAACCATAGAAATGAATCAAAGTATTCTGAACATAAACATCTGCAGCTAACCCATGTTTCAGTATCTCAACTTGAATTTGTCTCCCTTCTTGCAGTGCTAAAAGCCTGGAACAAGCTTTTAGAAGAAAAGGGAAGGTAAGCTTGTCAGGTTTCGTTCCTCGATCACACATTGCCGTATAAACGAGTAATGCATTTCTGGGCAAATCACTCTTAGAATAACCTCTGATTACATTGTTCCAGGAACTGAGTAAAGGATTAATAGCACGATGGAGTATAGACTCTGCGACACTCAATTTCCCAAACGGAGACAAGGCGTAAAAATGAATGATTTCGTCAACTACATATCTATCTCTGTGAAGTCCCAACATATGCAGCTGAGCATAAATTTGATTCAGCTCTTTCATAGAAGAACAATCTTTCATAAGAGAAAGGCATTGTTGTTGTTTATGAGAAAAATAATTTGAAAAAAAGTTGAAATTTTTAGCGTGAAAATGATTAGTGGTAGGGCTTAGAAATCTACCCATCACCCAATCCTAATAAACCCTTCTCAATTGTCATGAAGATCTATCAAATTGAAGAAAATTGTATTCATTTTTCCATCGAATGCATGTAAACTTGTCTAGAGATTAATTCTATTCTGATGGGAATTCAGAGAATAAAGTTGAAGTATTTGGAGGGAAGCCGCGGCATTTTTAAGAAAAGCCATGGGGAGATAGAGGTTGGTTGGTTCATAGTCCAAAAAGTCAATTTGTACCGAGTTACTCTTGAAATTTCACAAGCGGTAATGGAACCAGGGGTAAAATTATCAAAAGTAGACTATAAGGTCATTTCCTTTCTTCCACTGTGCGTGACTCTATTAGGGGGTTACCCGGAAGACATCGCAGCCATACATGATATGACCATTTGAGACCGAATCAAATACAGACACCAAATTAGATCCAAAGAAATAAGGCGTAGCCTATATGCTGAGCAGAACCTTAATAAGGTCCTACATTTTTTCGGCCACGTAAGAACATCGACAATTATGTTTTCCAAAAAGCTAAATATAGAGTCGAATTGAGTTATATTTAGTTTTTAATTTTAGCTAAGCAGAGTTAAAATTCACGTTTCATTTTAGATGCAGTTTATAAATCCGTCCAATTCCCACCGCTATTCGCATTTGGTTTTTAACTTTATCAAACGTATTTAAAATCATGCATGTCTCATGCTCTATCTAAAATCTCATCTTATTTTTAGAGCCACATTAAAACTGCGTCTAGCTAAACTTGTCATAACAGTTTGTTGGTGCTTTTTTTTTCATTATTTTTTTTTTTTCCAATTATACCGAGGCTCACCCACCGTGTTTGAGTTTTGATGCATATATATCAAATTCGGTCACTATAGTGGATGCTATAAGGTGAATGTAAAAATGACGTATATATACAATAGTTATGTAGACATGCTCCTCTAGTTTCGGAGGTTCGATTAAAGACTATGAACATCATAATCATTATCTATGACTATTATTATATAATTAAATATATTCTTTTAAATCAATGGTTTAAAAAGTTTCGTACCAATGGTTATAAATATTTTTTTACCTTTTTAAATCATCCTCTGATGGTAATTTAGTGTACGTCTTGTGTGGCAGTATTTTTTAATAAATGTGATATTAGCATCTCATTAAACTTAGGAGGTAAAAGTAAAAACACCTCCAACCATAAATTTCTTTCTATTAATTGGAGCCTTTTTAAACCATTTTCAAAATAAACATTTGGCCTTTTTATTGCTAACCATAGATGCTATTGACTAGGGTGTTTTATTCCTCTAAAAACCTCTGAAACTAGAGGATGACTTACATATGTCTTTGTAACTGCTGTGTACTCCACCTTTACATTTAGAGCAATGCAGTTTCGTACGACAGTACGTGACAACTCAATAAGCTAGCGGGTTACAAACCGTTAGATTATAATATACATGTTTTTTTAGCCATTGATGATAGTTGTGCAACTATTAATGGACTTAATTGTAAAGAAGCTTTTATTTTAGCTTAGCAAAATTAAAGCAATCTCCTTTTCTTACACTCGTTTTCCTAACTTCACCTTAGGTTATCTCTATTTTTCTCCCTTTTTTAAACGATGCCATGGATGAACAACAATTATTGAATCCCTTTGATTCTAACTTGTTTTACAATAATATTATAACAAAAAAATAACTTTCTGAAGAATGAGCAAAATAAACAACAATAAAAGTTTATTGGACTTTGAGTTTGAATAATTAAAAGAGTTAATGGATTTGAGTTTTGATATTTAATAGATCTTAGAAATTGGGAACAAAATTTCTGTTGAGCAAAAATAATTTAGATTAAAGCAGTTAAATCTGTTTATGAATTTAATACAAGAGAAGAAATCACAAGAAAGATATAGTAAATAAAAGATGTTGAATCATGATGATATATAACAAAAAAATATAAGGTATTGAAAGAACCCAATTAGTTGTAGCTTTCTCCTCTAAATTCGTTTTTCATCTTCAAAAACATCAACCCTATATATAATTCAATTTCAATGATAAAAAAACATGAACTTATTCGGGATCACAGAGAGAATATTTACACAACACCTTTTTTATTCCAGTTTAGACAAGGCCACATAATTGTTTTCTTTTCTCTTCAAAATAGAATAGTAGTATACTAAATTAAAATTCATACCCTAGTTAGTAATTTAGAATTTAACAAATATACAAAACGATAGACATACGAGTATTAAACGGATTCAAAAAGTCGATTTCGGTCGACGTTAGTAATTCAGCGGTAATTCAGAACGTTATATGTACGTGTATAATTCGATTTACTAAAGTTAGTTCGACTTTGAAAATTTGGCACACGTATAATAACAAATATTCAGAATTTATATTCAATCTTACAGACACATAGTTCATAATATTCATATATATCTTACACAAAGCTATAATTTATATCTAACACTTGTACAAATAACAAGTTAAGTTACTAGAGTAATGTTTTAACTCCTTCCAAATCAATACTAAATTGATGTGTTAGTTATAAACTAGTTCCTGATGTTAATTAAATATCTATTCATGACCATAATTCATTCTTGAAGATGCCCTAATGCCTCAAATTCTATTCAACCAAGAAGTATTTTGTTCATTTTGAACATCGGCTACTACAAAACCTTCATCATAACAAAATCAAGATCAACTTCAGTGTCCAACTTTACGACATTTTCAAGACTGATTGGTCGTCTATCTTCTATCTCACATTTGGTAGAATTTTCCAGCATCAATGAGTTCACCCTTATGTACACAAGATCTTCCAACATTCTGGTGTCAATATATTTCTCTTTTTCGTGTGTGCCGCATCAAAAACACTCCAGTTCTGTTTATATGTAGAAGTACTACGTGGCTGACTTAATAAATGAAAAGCCACCATTTGTAGTAAAGGAACAAAGCTCCCATTTGCTTCCCACCAAACCCATGCAATAAAGCCATACAATTAGTTTAGAACAAGAAAATGTAATGGAAGTTGAGAACGAACATGACCCAAGAAGAGAGGAACGCAATATCCTATATCAGATATCTTGACACACGACTCAAGAGAGTTGAAAAAACTATTGCACATATATAAATTACTAGGACGTTTTTCATACATAGACAAGTTTCTACATTTTTCGCCATAATGTATCATTTGTTAGAGGTAAGTTTAAAGGTATGTTAGATCAAAAGTTACTTTCCATTCAATATGTCAGGCACAATTAAGTTTAATTCACCGTAATTTTTAGCTAAAAATTCTTAAAGAAAAGCTAAAATGAATATTACATCGCAACATCTTGAATCGCATGGCACCTGGAAACTACAAAATGGATGCCATAACTCTAGGGAACTAGATGTAACGAAATTGTAAAAGGATTGTTAAACTAACTAGCTAGGTCTCGCCTTATATCATATTTATCGTTAAAACAATAATAAAATCGATTGTCCGTAATTGATATATTTGTCTGGATATATGTTATTTGGATGTGTAACAGTTATCCCTGCTGCCACCTGCCAACAATTTGAATTTCCGGTAAAGAACATGAATCACATAATTTAAAAAGTACATATAAATAACTTACTTGGATGAGAACTTCTCATTTGTGGTTGTTTGTGGGTAAAAACGATTTAAGAGTAAAAGTGGAAATGGTGAAGAAGGGTAATGCTAGTCAGAGCAGCGAGAGATCAAGCTGTGCTAATCAAAGAAATTCACTTGATTAAATACCAAATTGCTTAAACATCAAACATTTGTACTGTATAAGTACTTTTAAGTTTCGAGAGATCAACCTGTACGAAATCAGCCTAAATCAAGAAATGACCGTTCCGAATTTTTTTCAGTCACAAAGGAAGGAGAAGTGTTGATCTGTAGGGAGGGAAGCAGAGAGAGTATTGATATCAAATGAGGTTGAATGTCGATGGTTGTATGTGTTTGAACTGCTGTAAAAACAAAATGATAGGTATGTGATCCTTTTAGTTCTTATCAGATAAAAAACTTTTGTCCCCTGTCGATAGGTTGAAGAACCTATTTATAAGATAAGAAGTTAACACATTGATCTCGTACGTGGTGACAGTTGTAGAGAAGTGGAAGGGTGGAGAAGTGAAAATCATGGTGAAAATAGACTCCGTCGTGTGAGTGAGACTTGACAGTTGTGCAACCACTATTCCCTTTACTTCTTCAACTATCGACACAACCTTTTACTTTCTCGCCGTGGGTGTATCGTTACACAACACGTGCTGTAGGCCGCCAGACCAAAACCCTAGTGAATATCTCCCCATGTGACATAATTGATGTCTCGAGCATGGTTGAGTCTACTTTGTAGATAATTGGTTAGTAACTCAATGAATGAAGCACTAGTTGTTTGCTGAGACAAGCAGTGATGTTTAATAGATTTTGAATGTAGAGAGTCTGATTAATTTTGACACTGGTAGTTGTGTCGTGTCATCATGTCAGCTGAGGAGCAACAATACTCGAATGATGCTTGTCGTTCGAGCCTCAAGTCGCGTGAGCGCTTGTCGTGCGAGCACTAAGTCGAGTGAGTGTTAACAAATTGTAAAATATTTAGTTTCGTCAGAATAGGACAAAACTGAGGTTATTTTAAATATTGGTAGCGAGACCAATTGAGTTAACCTTAATATGGAAAATGAATAATGCCAGATAACCCATGGTAGATGAGCGATGACAGATGGTAGATGAGCGATGGCAGATGAACGATGTTAGATGAGCGATGCCATACGAACGATGGTAGATGAGTGATACCAGACGACCAATGGTAGATGAGCGGCTAGTGAAGAGACTAACTAGAGAAGAGGGAAAAAACCAGAGAGGGAGGACCGACCAAAGTGGTGGGACCGGTCAAGCGTAGGTCCAATTATTGATTAAACACAAATTTGGTAGTCAGTAGGACTACGCTTCGCGTACCATATCGTCTCTTTATAGATGTGCAGAGCTGTGTGTTTGAAGCAAGACTGTTTAGGTTTTGACGGAAAAAGCATAAGAGTTGTAATGGAAAGAGGACATCCTAAAATAATACACATATATATAAAATAATAAAATTTTGGGGAAAAAGAATATGTGAATGTGACCGGCCAAGGGAGGCCGACCGGTTGAAGCCGGTCCCACAAATCCCCTATTTTCTTTATTATTTTATCTTTCTCTTTTCCATGCTCTTCGACCGATGCTCTTCGATCGACGTTCTTTGACCGACGTTCTTCGACCGATGCTTTGAAGAGAATTATAGTTATTTAGACCCGTGGGTGAAAATTTCAGACATGATATGCTTCAGTAAAAACGCTGTAGATTCTTCATACGATGTCCGTTTTCGATGATCATCCCCAATTCAGAATCTTGAGATCGCCGAATACATCAATCCGAGGAAGGATTTAGGTTTTGAGCTCATTTAGGCCGTCAAACGGAGCAAACAGTAACCTTCCAGATGAAATGCTGATAATTTTCAGCTTGTAGTTCATCTACGGTTTAGATCATATCTCCTAGACCGTTATTTGGAATGTGATTCCCTTTTAGTATGTCGTAGTAGATATGTAGAGGAACATATGTTGTTTAGAATATTTTGCTCCATTTCACACCCATGGTCACGTGTTTTGCAAGGTGACATGACGATGTGTCAGAAACCAATATTAGGGTTTCGTTGTATTTCAACCGATATTGGGATTTTAATGCAACCAACATTGAAATTCTGTATTATTTAAGCCCAAACAATCAACATTGGATCCCTAGCTTTGCATTTGACGCGACGGAGACTAGTGCATACACAAACGTTTCTTCCCGCCCCACATGGATAAAAATAGGTAAGTGTGATGTTTCGACTTAGTGCATCCATGCGCAGCTCGTTATGCGTTATGACCAATCAATGTTATTCAATTAGAGTTTGAATATTGATGTAAAATCACTCTAAATATTCAACCAGGGAATATAAAGAGGAATTAAGTTGCTCTATACTAGTAGGCAATCTATCTAGGAGCATTAACATCCACTCAGGAACAAAAAGGTGTTCTGGATGCTTATTCTGTATAATGAGAGATCATCTGGGAAAGAATTGTAATAAACACCAGTGATACTTTGAGGACAATGATGCTCTATACTAGTGATTAATTCATCTAGGAGCTTCCTTATTGTTGTAGAAGAGTAAGCACTGAGTTGCACAATACTAGTGTTGTATGTAGAATATTGAGAGCTCAGCCGGGTGAGGCTCTAATATTATATGTATATTTTTAGAGAGAGTACATGCTTAATGTGAGATGCCTGTACTGAGGGTTCGATATTTTATCCCTCTTGCGGAATATAAAATATGGATCTTATGCTCTTGATCCCGGGTCAATAGCATAGAAAAAATTATATATTATTCTTTGATTCTACTGCTGGGTAGAGACAATTTTATTATTCTATCCTTTGTTAAAAATCCACCATCTACATTAAGTCCCCTTCTTAGTGTGTACAGTAATGTTCAGCAGTAAGCACTGGATGGTAATTTTTCAAAACAAAATCAAAAACAAATAACTTAGTTTATTCGTTTGGATCTTACCAAAATTTTCATAATCGACTTTAGTTGATACTTTGCAGCATCGGGTAACCGTTTGAAGCTGAATGACATATGAGGTAGAATTGGCGAAGAGAAATTTGTATGAAGAGAAAGGATTGGTAGGTACGGCTAGGTAAGACTAGCATGGCAGAAGGACCAAATCCACTTCAGACTAAGTCCAACTGGAATAATATTTATTTATTTATTATTTGAGCAAGTTTTGCTCTTTCTTCAATTGTACTCTTAGGCTATTGAAGCATTCTTCTTCTACGTAACAACAACGGGAAGGTCTTTGAAACATTAGTTGGTTGTAGAGAGTGTTGAAGCAATGTTACCGTCAGAACACTAGAATCGGTGTTGAGGCAATGCTGCTGTCAAACACGAAGATGAGTGTTAAGGCAGTGGTGCCGTCGAACACGAAGATGATTGTTGAGGCATTGGTGCCGCCAAATACGAAGATGAGTGTTGAGGCAGTGGTGCCTCCGAACACGAAGATGAGTGTTGAGGCATTGGTGCCACCGAATATTAAAATGATTAAAATATAAGCATTGATACATATACAAAACAAGTTCAAGGAATTCGACCGTGAAAGTTCTGCGACTTTAGACAAATTCAATTTTGTTTATAAAAGACTAATAATATAGAACAATAGTAAGTCCATGCAACTCAGCTGAGAGTGATCATGGATGAGTTTAGTATTGCACTATTGATAAATAGACTTCAAGTACTGAAGGTCTATATAGATATTGTGAATACAATAATAAATCAATATGACTCAATATGAGTCTTAATATTGATATGTCTATATGGAGCGTGTTTAAGGGATTCAGCTGCGGAATCATTGCACCTAGAACAAGTTCGAGTTGCTCCATACTAGTGGACAATCCATCTAGGAGCTAGGTTCAATTTGCTCTGTACTAGTAGACGATCTATCTAGGAGCTTTGTTATTCAAGAACAATGCCAAGGAAGAGAATGGCACAAGAGTATGCTCTAAACATTCTGTACAGTCATAGAATATCTGGTAGTATAGCAATAAGTACCAGTGATATTCTGAGGACAATAGTGCTCTATACTAGTGTGGAATACATCTAGGAGTTGTCCAATCATTACACTTCTACCCGGGCAGAGGAGTAAGCACTGAGTCGTACAATACTAATTGTATATATTCATATAAAATATTGAAAGTTCATCCGGGTGAGACTCTAATATTATAGATGTATTTTTGCATTTACAGAGTGGACACAAGTTCAATATGATACGACAGAAGCTCCGTAGCCATATTGAGTTGATATTGATGTCGAGTGATCTTCTAAGGAGCAATGAGCGGTGAAGTAGAACCAACAAGTTGATAGAGCATCGTATGCTAGTTTATGATAATCTTGAATGGAATACGAATATGAATTGTTGTTGTTGTTTCTAGGATGAGACTCCTACTGATAATCAAAGTAATTATGGACCTCAAGTATCTTCATAAGACGAGGATGGGAGTCGACATGATTCAGAGTCAGGTGAAGAGGATAATGACTACAATTGCAATAACAATAATTCTAACTTCCTGAATGGTTTGGGGAGCACCCAAGTGAGTGTTCATATTGTATTATCTTTATAATAGCATAAAACTGTCCCTCAATGGTGGAATTGATGAAAATTTATATGAATGAATGAAGAATTTCGTTATAATTCGTCTCAGAAAAATTCAGATTGAGGGTCTTTATTGAAAACGCCGTAAAATCTTCATACAGAGTCCATTTTTGATGATCTACCCCAAATTTTCCATGCCCAGGAGATGAGATATCTCCCATCAAGGAGGTATTTGAGTTTTGAGTTCATTCAGGGTATCAAAAAGACGAAACAGTAAAAATTCAAGAAGAATTCAAGAATTTTTTAGCTGTTAGATAGTTTACCGTTTCAATCATATTTCTTAGCTCGTTTATCCGATTGATGTAAAATTTTGATATGTTGTAGAGGACATCCATACGAAGAATTTGGTTTATAACTCATATCTAAAATCATCACAAATTTATCCCAGCTTGCAACTTTGTACATGGCAGCGCAGAATTGCGTCTGACGGGGTTGATGCAGAAACATTGTTTTATGTCTTTAGATTATTTGCTTGTATCTTGAATGTTTGATGAAGGAATTTGATGTCATAGGTTCATTTATTCTCTGAACCTCTTGTTTGATGCATGAATTTGGTGTTTGCAGTACCATCTTTATTTCTGTGAGTTGTAGCAACATCACTTCTGAAACTTTATTGGTCATGGGACTATGATTGATGTTGCTCTCAAGAGTGAATGATGCAAAGACCATGTTGGTGCGTCCTAGTTTTATCATGTCCTTTGTGATGGATGGTTAGCATAGACGGTCCCAATACCGATCACGTGATCTTGGACTACGAAGCAGATCGTCATGGTTAGTGGACCGTCAGTCCCCAGTATTATCAACTCTTTTTTCCGTCCTCCTTTCTTATTTCTAGCAAGCAAGGGAAAAGACTTGGTAAAAAGACCTAGGTGGGCCTAGGTAGAGATTCCTAGGCGAAGGACTTGGTGGAAAGACCTAGGTGGACGTCGATCGACTGTGAAAGTTATGAATCCCGTCTAGAAATTTTTGCTTGCATGTTGTTAACTCTGGAAGCTGTAGAGACTTCATATGATACCGGAATTCAGTGCTTGACCCCAACTTTTGAATCTAAGAGACTAAGCTATCATATGCAGAAAGAATCACTTGATTTGGAGTTGTCTAGGTCAGTCAACCATGCATGAACATTTACAACCTGTAATCCCGTGCGAATTTTTACCTTCCATGGACTTGAGTGTAGAAGAAATATCTCTCTGCTCGTATGTCCGATTGATGCACCCTTTTGGTATGTTGTAGCAAATACAACAAACATATTTTGTTAAGGAAGTATTGTCCCATTCCTCACCCATCAACACATTTTTCCGAATCAATGGCCTGAAGTGTGTTGTATCTCATCTGTAGAGGTCATGAGAACATCTTGTAGAAGATTTTGAGTTGTGCCCGTCCGTTGTGGAAGCTTTGAGAAGATTTTATATTAATATATTTTTGCATACTCATCTTGATACGAATCCTTTTTGCTTGGAGCAGTTTGATCCATTGGGTAACATTTCCAGGTTGAGGCCGTAGAGAATGGACGGTTGATGAAGCCGACCATGAGAATGTTGCTCCTAAGACCATTGCTGATGCTGAAACCGCGGCTGGAGTTGCTCCGGAGACAAAGATAGCTGAAACCATAATAATCGAAGTATCTTTGATGCTCCATCCAGTGAGCTCTAACCACCACGAACTAGTTGTTTCATCATCCTTATTTTCTGGCAAGGCAAGTGGAAATAATGTTGCATGTTGTCAATGATACACGTACTAAAGCTAGAGACGCCATTACTGAAGGTGTACTCTTTGATTCGAAGTATAACTTGAATATTTCTAAACAATATGACCTTAATATGAAGTGGCTTCATCATGGAATTGATGTTGTTGAGGCGGATAGAAGCAACAACAATATAGTCTCCACTCTGGATGTGATCGGTGAGGAGAGGAAGTTTCTCAGTCGTGTGGAGGTTGTGATAGAGTGACGGTTGCATCTCGTTGCTTTCACGACTAAATCTCCAGTACGAAAAGCATTAGGCTTCATTGTCTTGGCTCTGAATATGTGTTGTTGCCACGGTTTCCCTTTCATATCTATGTTAACATTAGCATTCCACACCTGCGTGTGCGCTTGCCTTTTCCTTTAGTACGTAATTCTGTGGCATATGTGGACATTCCTGTAGTATCACAGGGAAATCTCCGTGGTATTATTTGCCATGATTGGACATCATCTGAGTGATGAATGTGCTAGTATGATGTTCGAATTGGACAGGAACCAGATTTAAACACTTGGTAAAATATCGTAATGGAGAAGCTATCCATTTATAACGTCTTGCAACAACAGAGGTGTTTCTGTTAGCAAAATTGAGTCCCCATGCTAGGAGAGCACATGGGAAACTCAATAGTAGAGATGTGAATGGGATGAGACTTGGCCGAGTGCGGAACCTCTTGAGGTATGACGTTGCATCTTCTCCAGGTTCTTGCTTTAACTCTATCAGAGGTCAAAATTCCCCATGGTTGCTGCTGAGGCTGACGTTGAGCCGGTGGTGCTGCAGCTGTTTAGTCGTCCCTCCGAGGTGGTTGATCCGCCGGTGGGGTAGGATTTGGTGTTGGTGCTAGTGTCGCACGCTTAAGACGTTGTTCTATCATTGGAGTTTTCCTCTTGCCTCTTTCAGTCATAGTGCTCACAGACGGTTGAGTGTTGTACGACTTAAAAGATAGACGTTTTCTGCTACGAGTCTCACGTGTTTCTTCGTTCTTGACAAGGCTTGTCCTCTCTAGTAGAGCACGATAGACTGGTACCATGCCTTAGAGTTCCACCAATTATAATTCAGTCACGTTCGGATTATGGCAGTCTAACGCTTGAAATCTGAATCGCTTCACATATGTTAGGATGTTCGTTGCTTCGCTGAAATATCCTTCCCAAGTCTGACAACGTAACTTGTTCAGATACAAAGAAGTATTTTCTGTAGAAGGCATTTACCATCTCGCACAAGTTAGCAATATTATTGGGAGCGAAGTTGTTGTACCAAATATATGCTCTTCCAGTGAGAGATTTGGAAAACTCTTTGAGGAAGAGTACATGATTGTATTCATGTTCCCCTAGTGACGCCTAGAATCATGAAATGTGTTCACGAGCATTCCCAGTTCCATCATAAAGTGAGAATGAAGAGGATGAATATCCCCCGGGAAGAGGGATCCTTTGTATTTCAGAGGGATAAGGGGGTTGATGTTGATGAACAACAAACAAATTCTCTTTTCTGCTACTCTGGAGAAGTCGTTCCAAATTTTCGCGAGTGACGAAGTTTGGTTGTGGAAGGTCAGCGAGAATACGAACTTCATCGTCGTATTGAGCATGACCTCTTGATGTTTTAGCATCAGCAATGGCCTCAGAAATGTTTATAGTCTGTTCTGCGGGCGTCAATTTCTCAGTAAGAACCTCCTTCTGAGTTGAAACCATCTCTGTTTGAGTCATGGCAAGGGTTTCCTGTGTATGCATTAAATCGACGATGATATGAGGAGTTTGATCATCGCTTGCTTCTTCAATGTGCTGCTCATGTGGAGGAGGAATATTATTTTCAACATTGGTAGCTTGAGGAGTGCTACCTAAAGTACCAGTACTCGTACTAGCAGAATTCACGTTAGGAGTAGTCTCTGATCCTGACATGAGACCAACCATCTTTGAAATTGTAAAATTAAAAACTTGAGAAATTGAATAATTACAACTGAGAGATTAATATCCCACTGTGTCGCCAAATTTTTTGTGTGTAAAAACAATTTAAGGGTAAAAGTGGAAATGGTGAAGAAGGGTAATGCTAGTCAGAGCAGCGAGAGATCAAGCTATGCTAATCAAAGCAAGTCACTTGATTAAATACCAAATTGCTTAAACATCAAACATTTGTACTGTATAAGTACTTTTAAGTTTCGAGAAATCAACCTGTACGAAATCAGTCTAAATTAAGAAATGACCGTTTCAATTTTGTTTCAGTCACAAAGGAAGGAGAAGTGTTGATCTGTAGGGAGGGAAGCAGAGAGAGTATTGATATCAAATGAGGTTGAATGTCGATGGTTGTATGTGTTTGAACTGCTGTAAAAACAAAATGATAGGTTTGTGATCCTTTTAGTTCTTATCAGATAAAAAACTCTTTTCTTCTGTCGATAGGTTGAAGAACCTATTTATAGAAGAAGAAGTTAACACATTAATCTCGTAAGTGGTGGAAGTTGTAGAAGAGTGGGAGAGTAGAGAAGTGGAGATCGTGTGTTGATAACCAATTCCATCGTGTTAGTGGGACATGACATTTGTGCGGTCACTATTCCCTTCACTCCTTACAATGCCGACACAATTTTTTACTTTCTCATCGTGGGTGTATCGTTACAAGGCAGCTTGTACATCTTCACAGTCATATGGAATCTTTCCATCATACATGAAATGAGGGTTCAAATGCATGGAAGCAGCATAAACCTCATGAAGTAAGTTAAGTTTTTCCTCAAACAACTCCCATATCAATATGTATTCAACACGATCATCTTCGCATTAATTTTTAATTGCCTTTCGTACCTTATCTACTGCTTATAAATGTAACCTAAGGTTAACCCGTCACCATCGACTAATCGTAATACCTTTACCAATGGTTCCATAGGTGAAATTAGCTCTTCCACATCCTCCTAAAATTATGTGCCTTGTATAATATCTTTGACAATTTTAGCAACAACTCCTTTGTTATACTGCATGTTTCTCCATTCAGCCTACCCAACCAAGTTTTTCAAACCATCTTTAACATCAAAACTTGTTTAAAGCATAAGAAAATGAGACACAAATCTGGTTTTAGAATACTTCCTCAAGTCTTTCTTGGTATGTTTTCTCATTAAGTACAAAAGAATGACATGGTTATATGGATAGTCATATAAATTTTTTCCTTTGGTAAAATAGTCCTGGCCCATTCAACAGTTTCATACATATCGTCAAACAGTAATTGAACTCCATGAACAACACACTTTGATTTGATTATATGGGGACAATCTTCTATGATCAAATTATAAGCAAGTCCATAGTTTGAAGCATTATCAGTAATAATATGTACTATATTTTCAGCACCAACCTCTTCGATAATCGATACAAGTACTTCCTTTATAAATAAACCTGTGTTCTGCTTGCCGGATCTTTCAACTGTTTTTAAAAATACTACCCCTTTTGGTGAGTAAGCAACCACATTAATAAATGATCGTCTTTTCATATATGTCCAAATGTCTTTATATTAATGTGCATCCAATTACACTCCAAGATTCTTTAATTTCATTTATATAAATTTCCATTGTTCTTATAATATTCACCACCAACTTAGTTCGAGGAGTAGAATAACTTGGTAATGCATATCCAATACCATAGTTTGAAATATCATCCTTAACCATTTCAATAAACCCTGTGTTTGTATAACATTAAAGGGAATGTTATTTAAGAAGAAAGATAAAGTTATTTTCAAATCAACTACATCTTTATCCTTTTTATCCATCATTCTAGGTATTAAAATTTGTTATAACATTGAACCTCCACAAATAATACTGATATCCCCTTCAAAGCCAACACTCCCAGTAGATGATTTAGTGCTTATTCTTTTATTCCCATTACCACTACTGCTACCCTCCCCGATATCAAGAACAACTGATGCTTGTACGTCTTTGATAAATGCATAATTTACATATTTTATATATTATTTTTTTAAAATTATTTTTTATATTTTGTGTGAATTACTTTGTATTAGTATTACTTTTGTATATTATGTTTTTTGTAGGTTACATCTCTAAAAGAAGTTAAAATAGAGTCTTACAAGGAAAAACTTGCCAAAGACCCGATGGAACTCTATTAAACTCAGGATTTCTTCACACCATGTCGAAGAGAACGAGAAAATCAACGGCGAAAGAATGAAGGTATTCCGACTTCGTATAAAAAAGCTATGAGCATTTGAAACGAGTCAAAGTTGCAGAATTTCTTAACACATAGAATTACTGAAGGCACCCTCGTTTCTGCTAAGGGATTCCACTTATTTGAATGTTACTAACTGTGAGTATCAAAAAGTTGCTTGACACGTGGCAGCAAAGTGCGGAGCACAAGATGTCCCGATCCAGGGATCGTACCAGGGATCGAACCAGGGATCGTACCAAGATTCGATGCAGGGATCGCACCAAGGTTCGATGTAGGGATCGTACCAAGGTTCGATGTAGGGATCGTACTAAGGTTCGATGCAGGGATCGCACCAAGGACCTAAATATGGATCGCAATGTAATCTGAAAGCATCAATCGCACCAGAACCGCAAGCCAGGATCGCACCAATCCCGCCAGCTAGGACCGCAATTCGCGTTCCGATCCGACGTCATCAATCCCGATCCGGTCAATCCCGATGGACAGATGGAGCGATACGTGTCAACATTTGGGAGTTTTGGAATGAATGGAATGGACACGTGGCGACACTAGAAAGCGCCACGTGTCATAAGCACTTTTGACACGTGGAATGATCTTCAAATGACACCTCAATTGAAGTATGGAGTATAAAAGAAAAAGGGAGAAGGAAAGAGAAAGGGGGACGGAAAAAAAGAGGGAGGGGGGATAGTTCTTCTTCTTCTGGACCAAACTTTACATTGATGATCTGTAACTCTGTAACCATCTTCAAATTCATCAATAAAATCTAAACCTTCTTACCCGTGGATGTAGGCATAACAAAGCCGAACCACGTTAGATCACCTGTGTCCAATTTCTATTTTGCTTTTGGTTAATTTTCCTGATGATTCTGGTTGTTTGGGTTGATTCAATTTTCTGCCCAAATAATTTGGCGCTAGAAACAGGGAGAGAGTAATGGATTTATCCAACCTGCTACACAAAAATTGAAGAATTGAAGATTTAGGGATTTCTGGATTCAACCGAAATTTGGAATTTTGAGAATCAAATTAAAGATATCATACAATTGGTAGTGAAATTATGCTACTGATGGGAAGAAACAGATTGGGTTATGATTGAATTCAAGTTTTGTAACTAACTGAATGAAGAATTAAAAAGCCGAAGCTTGTGTTCTTCCCCAAATTCAGAATTGAAGACTAGGGTTTGATATGTTAAATTTGAAATTGGAACTGAAATCAAATGACATTTTGGAGTTTCAACTAGATTGGTTTGAGCACAATATTTAATTGATGGAAAACAAATCAAATTCATCAAATCAAGTAACACCGATAAGTATTTCTTCTTGAACTTATTATTTTTGTTATTAGATATGAGAATTTTATTTCTGAAAAATCAAATTCACAATTGTAAAGTCGTAAAATTCTTCATTCTGTTAATACTGGAGACTCTATTTGTGGTACTCATGTCCCAATCCTGATTTTAAGATGAAAAAGTTTGAAGAAATTGCTTAATTATTTTTTGAATTTTGTGGCAGAGATTTGATTGAACTTTTCATCCTCTATTCTAATTGAAAACCCAACTATAGATTTGTCATCAAAGCATTTCAATCTTTATTACCCACCAAATACCTTGCTTTGTATATACTCTCAGTTTACATCTAGTTGATTGCTATATTTCCTGGAACTGCTACTAGTTCTCAAATGTTTGATGACACTTCTACTTATTTTTCTACTTATGTTAGCCAAGTTTCTAGACTACATATTGCAGATACACTGAATCATGATGAAGCTGTTGACAGTGATCATGGAGATGGTCCAGGAAGGTATTATGAGCGCTCCCTGTACAATACAGTCTAATATGAATTGGGAGATAAGTATTTACCTGCTCAGATTATGAATCTTCTTATCACTTGAAAGCATGAATGTAATTTCACATGATTGCAATGAAAATTTTTCTGGCTTAATCTCAACAAGCCATTTCAACAAGTCATGAGCATTAATCTCACACTTCAGCTAAGAACATGTGAAATCTTAGGCCTAATCTCAAATGAATTGTTCATATCTATCTGTTAGGAACTTATGTATGCCTGGAATTGCTTCAGATTATTAAAATTTACTATACCATGATTCTGTGGCTAGAATAATCCTTTGAGAGTATTGATCAAACTTGTAGCAGAAATTATAATTATCTCTGAAAAGTTGCTGATTTGTGGGGAGCATAAGCACATAAGTGCAGTTATATCTTAACCTTATATTATCCTCTAATGCTCGTTGTCATGGGTAATTATCTATGTTTGTATAACTAGTAATTAGCTAAATTCTAGCATCCTAGTATCACTGATATAAATCCCAATCTCATATGAGAATACTTGCTTGCATACAGAGTTTGTACAGTTCATAGGAATTGATTTCCGTTCAACCATGGTCATTGACTATTATCTATGTATGAATGGATCATGAATTTTCTTACTATCTAACAACATAAGCTTCTTATCTCATGCTCACGATGAAATCCTGTTTGAATGCTAGGGAAAAATTAAGTTGTAAAAGTATTTGATAAGCCTGATTTAGCATGTTTAAAATGAAATCTTTATGAACCTTGAGCATCATTCTACTAAGACAGATTCTTGTACACCTTTATATTGTAACTCTAAGTGAGTGGAATACAAATCATTTCATTAAAGAACCAGATACATGTATTTCGCAGTATATCCTATAATATTCCAATTCTAATTTTCCTGGACATACTTCAAATTTCATCCTTGCATCTAGCAATTGACATTTATAGCTAACGGTTAAAATCAACTGTTTAGTCTAATGCTACAGCTTTTTAAAGTTTCTTTAATTTATTCTGCGACTCAGCCATATTGTGTTAATCTTTAGAAAAATAGTTTCTATGATATTAAACAGCTATAATTTTATAGCTTCTTGTGCTTGTAACCAATTGTTATCTCATCAGAATTTTTCATGACATTCGAATATCCCATAACTTGAAATTTGCAATTATCTCTCACATGTATCTGAATTGTGCATTTTAACCGTAGTCTCAATTGTACATCATTAATCTAAACTTTAGACATTTTTTATTCATCTTATGTGAACTGGTATAACTTATGCATCCAAAATCAGTTCAATTTGCTACTTTCATGAACTCATAGTTCTGCTCTGTTAGTTTTTAAATTCTTCTGTGTTATTTGATCTAAAATCCTAAAGTCAGAATTTAGTCCCATAGTCACTTATGCAGGAAACATTTTGATAGGGTAACTTCTCTGTAACACTGTCAATTGCTATTAAGTTCTATCCATTGCTGTACACTTTTACGCAATACAGAAAGATAGTTGTAATCTAATTTTCATTTAAGCTTAGCTTATTATACCTGTGCATAAATAGATCTTAGTAAGCCTCAATGTCTGAGGCTTAATGTGCGACTCTAATTTGTAAATGAATATGATTCCATTAGTTATCTTTTTATACTTAAGCTGTGAATAACCTCAAGGATGCTAGCTGCACACAAAGATGTCAACCTGTTTTTGAACCATGTTCACCTGTGTTTAACTCAACGTATGTGGCATATTAGACTTCAGATTACTCATTTGAACCAGCATCTCAATAAGCTCTTTAGCTGATTGAATATTTATGTCTATAGTGTGTGAACCGACATCTTGATAAGCTCGTTTGCGTGCATACTTACCTGTTTAAGTTGAATCATGCTTTAAGTTAGTAGCCTAATCTTTTCTGATTGACTCAACTCTTCTGTAGCTCTTATATACATAAATAGTATTATAAGTAAAGTGTTATACATGCCTGCATCTATTATGTTCAGAAAATGAAACATATGACTTTCTTAGTTGCTTACAGGAACATGAAGAAATTATCCTCATTCTAAGTTTCTTAATTTTGAACTTTAAACAGTTATCTAAGATTTAAACTAATAAATTAGGCTTAAGATAGTTCTCTGAGTCTTATCTGCTAATGAACCCATTTTTGTTATGAGTAATGTGTAAAAATCTCAAAATAAATGCATCATAGTAAGTACCTCAAATAGAGGATTTTAAACGATTATGTCTGCCTGAATTCAGCAATTTTGGATTATATGATATCCGTCATATCTCATAAACTAACCGTCACTTTTTAGTTCAAATTCTTATGGCATGTCCCTGATATTGTTGTGAATGTAGGGTTAAAATTCCATTAGGATCCTGCAAACAAAAGGCATGTTTATGAGATAGACAGTAGCCAATGTATCGCAGGGTATACTCTTGAATTTTCATGTCTATGGAAGAAGTATGTTGTTGCTTCAAATTTTTTGATGCAGGGCGGAAAGATTCCGACTGTTCTTTAATTGCTTTAGACACAAATGTGTAATGAAAGCTCAGCAATATGCTTGCTCCAACAAAAGAAACGCTGAATAGGTCAAAGCTGGAATTCTTAGATAATCTTTCCTAGAGTTCTTTGTGCTTGACTGATAAACAGGAGATGATCTTTAGAGAGACTGGCTCTGCTCCAAATTTAGAATTATGCAATCTTCCACACCTTCAACAAGTCTGTTGATCATATTGAAACATGAATGTAGTGAACGTCATCAGTTCTGTCAAAACAATATGGAATGAAGAGCAGCAGATCAAGTACGGGCACACTCAAGAACATGACATCTTCCATAAAGTGTAGCTGAATGCAAACATCTTCAGTCGCACAGAGGGGGCAACAATGAATCATTCGCAGCATGGGAACCCTTATCATCACCACTAGCAACCAAGATAGTTGATTCATGTCTGCCATTACCAACAATTTTGTCATCATCAATGCTATTTGTGGAACCATATAGAGATCAACCAAATGCAGCATCGAATGATCCCATGGATTATATTCCATTACAGAGACCTGCTAATGGTGCTTTCAATCTGTTTGATAAGGTTTATTCTCAAGCATGAAGAGAGTGCCATTTGTCGAATATCCGGGGAAGGATCAAACTCAAGAAAGATAAGCTGTCAATATTTTCTCCAATACTCAAATTGTTACATCTTTTGCATATCATAACTAGCAAGTTAAAACTTAAGAATGATTCATACCCATCATCTTTAAATTAATGAGTTTTACAGTCTATTTTTATCAATTAAAAACATGAGCTTTCTTAACTTGTGAACTCAGCATCTGTATGGATTCACCATGATAAAATGATTGCTGAATGTGTTTAGAAAGATCGGTTAGCTTAATGAATACATATGTAGTCAAATTTATCTAAAATGTGAATATTTTAGATGAATCTATGCAGTGTTCATACTGTATAAAATGGCATGTTTATATCTCATACTTGCTAGGACTAATGGTACTTAGAGAAAGTACTGATCTTTGTGATGTTTTATGCTTTAAGGGGTAAATGTTCCCATGAACCTAATATGTGCTTATCACAAAATGAATGAATGCATCAATTGCAGGGAAGAATCAATTGTAATAGCCTGAATTAGGCTGGAATACCTAGAAAACAGATAAGATTCTGTCGAATTTTCTTCCCGGTGAGTCGACTCACTGAGTTTGATTCAACTCAACTGAGCCAGACCAACAAGCTTAATTCAAATATCTTTGCTTATCATCCTTCATGTTGCATGATAAATTTTCTTTATGATTAAGAAGAAAAAAAAAAATGAAAATGAAATGAAAATGATATAGCTAGATAATTATTATCATAGCTTTAAAAGACATATACCAATCCGCAAGCATTTCGGAAAAGATAATTATGCATTATCTTTTTAAAATTTTTGATTATAAAGTTTATGTTATTAATTGTGTATTAGAAGTAGCAATTTTAAATTTAAGAATGATTATTGATTATCATCTTTAAACGATTCAATCATGATTTCTCTTAATTGCTCAAAAAACATGAGCTTATTTGATTACTGTCATATAGTATGAATTATTCAAATGATTTCAATAGTATCTGAATCATATGTGATATCATACATCATGATAATTAATGCCATAGTCGTAAAAACCTATGGATTTAATATGATAAATTTTTAGTCTGAACAAATTCTAATTTGTTTGATTCGATTTAATTGTAGTATGCAAGTTAAAGCATGAAATTCATTTTTAACTTGTACTCATTTAATATTATGAGATGTTTAAGACATTTTTATGAGATGTGAAGATACCTGTGAAGGACACTTCAAAGATGCGGTAGCTATGCAATAATGCACTGGGGGGCATGCTAAAGAGAAATCAAAGTTTTAGCTATAAAATGAGCTAAATACTGCGCGCCAATTAGGTATTTAATTTCAATAATTACTTAATACAAAATAAATAATATTATTCGCCAGTTATATGCCCTATACTTCTTAGCATAAGGCGACAATTGATAGATACTTCAAATGGTACATACTTCATGAAGAATATTCAGTAGATACTTCAATTTATTCTGAACTTCTTCGAAAGGCGATGCCTCTTATATTTCTTGTGACAATCTGAATGCTCCAACATGAATTATCATTTAAAAATGAGGATCTCTTTCAACCTACCATCAAAAATTTCTGGAAGGTGAATACTTCTACATTCGTATACTTCTGATCTCTCAAACAACAATTACTTCGGAATATTCATCTGGATAATTTTCATGTCTTATTTAAAAATATATGTCATATTTTATTTCTATATATGCTTCTCATGTATATAGAAGAATATGGGATATATCTTAAATGAGAAATGGGAAATGAGAAATATCTAGATGATTTTTCAAGTATACTTCTCATCTACATTTCAGGTATATTTCTTACCGATATTTCTCCATTCAGGAGACAAAAAAAGACTGGTGGGTGCATCCCCAATGAGGAAACTCATATGATAGTCTTGAAATAAGATTAATGGGCGCATCCCCAAAGAGGGAACCCATGTAAGAGTCTTAATAAAATGATGGACTACACATAATTTACTCCATGCCAGGGATAAATTAGGCGTGTGATCCTACAATGCTCAGTGGCTAGAGCAAATCTATGGGACACATTAATTTACTCCATGCCCGAGATAGATTAAGCGTGTGTTCCTACTGAGCTCCGTGGCTGGAGACATGATAAGACTATTAGGTCACAGAACCTACGTAAGAGTCTTGATGCAAATTACTCATTTTTCAGAGTCTGGTTATCATTTTTCAGAGTACGGTTCGGGACCAACCCTGTATCTTACTCCTGGCTCGGGTTTGTTTCGTATGTGTGGGATCTCGATTCATTGTACTCATGAAAAAATGTTTAACCCAACGATCAGTATATATATAATTTTGTTTTGTAGGGACAAAAATATAATGAAGCCATGAAAATACACAAGTCTGAAGTGCTACTGTTGCACAAATTTGAAGTATTATTAATTCGAGGCATGGATCGCACCAAGGTTCAGATGGAAGCGTGAAATTATTTTCTTAAGAGATTTTTCTTCAAATAACTCTCAAGAAAAGGGGGCAAGTTGTGAGTATCAAAAAGTTGCTTGACACGTGGCAGCAAAGTGCGGAGCACAAGATGTCCCGATCCAGGGATCGTACCAGGGATCGAACCAGGGATCGTACCAAGATTCGATGCAGGGATCGTACCAAGATTCGATGCAGGGATCGCACCAAGGTTCGATGTAGGGATCGTACCAAGGTTCGATGTAGGGATCGTACCAAGGTTCGATGCAGGGATCGCACCAAGGACCTAAATATGGATCGCAATGTAATCTGAAAGCATCAATCGCACCAGAACCGCAAGCCAGGATCGCACCAATCCCGCCAGCTAGGACCGCAATTCGCGTTCCGATCCGACGTCATCAATCCCGATCCGGTCAATCCCGATGGACAGATGGAGCGATACGTGTCAACATTTGGGAGTTTTGGAAGGAATGGAATGGACACGTGGCGACACTAGAAAGCGCCACGTGTCATAAGCACTTTTGACACGTGGAATGATCTTCAAATGACACCTCAATTGAAGTATGGAGTATAAAAGAAAAAGGGAGAATGAAAGAGAAAGGGGGACGGAAAAAACAGAGGAAGGGGGGATAGTTCTTCTTCTTCTGGACCAAACTTTACATTGATGATCTGTAACTCTGTAACCATCTTCAAATTCATCAATAAAATCTAAACCTTCTTACCCGTGGATGTAGGCATAACAAAGCCGAACCACGTTAGATCACCTGTGTCCAATTTCTATTTTGCTTTTGGTTAATTTTCCTGATGATTCTGGTTGTTTGGGTTGATTCAATTTTCTGCCCAAACACTAACGACACCAGGCCATTTCATAAGAGAACCACCTTCTTATTTTTCCTCATTTCGAACATGCAAATTCAGATTGTTATTCCGGCTATTCTTTGGACAGTGGGTTCGAAGGGTTCTTTGTGTTGAAAGAATGGAATCAGTTCAAGGATTGCTTCGAGTGTTGGTAAAGATGGATTTGAGATGCGAGAGGAAAATGGATGTTGTTGCTGTGATCAATAGCGATGATCACACGAATAGAGTTGAGTTTATTCCCATGATCGAGAGGGACTGGTCGTATTGGTGGAAGTCAGTGATGATAGACAAGGCTGTAGCTAAGCTCGAGGAGGATTAGTTGGGAGCAGAATCGTTGGTGGCTATGATGGTTACACTGTTGAGTTGGTAGTGGTATAGTTGCTGAGGAGATGATGGAGCTTGATTCCGTGGTTGATAAAGAAATTAGATGGCAGGTGATGATCATCTCTACAGTTAATGGAGGTGGATATCGAGTTGGAGCTGTTCAATCTTGACAGCGAAAAAAAAGATGATCGATGATTGCTGGCATTATCATGAAGATAAAGAAGAAGTAGATCGTGTGAGAACTATTAGTGGCTCGAGCTAGCAGAGATGATAATGTTGGTGGTGGTTGAAGTCTGTGATAACTGGAAAAGGTAGAATGGGTCTGTGGTCTACGAAAAGAGTTGGATGGTGATGTTTGCTGCGATACTTGATGTGAACTATTGGAAATTAGGGTTCGAGAAAATGGGTTTGTTAGAGTCTATGAATGGTGGTATTCGAGTACTGAATGCTGCCAATAAAGCTCAAGTGAAGGGAATAACAGAGTTTCGAGTTGGCAAGTAGCTGAGAAGTCAGGGAGAATAGAGTTCGAATTTGATACGAAAGAGGAAACAAAGTTGCCGAGAAATAAGGAAACTGAGTTTACAATCTCAGAAGAAAATATTTTTATCGATGACTTGGTCGTCGAGGAAAACTGAGAACAAACTAAAAGTCAGATGAAAAATATCTTCTCGATGGGTCAAAGCCATGGAGAGAATCTAGGATTAAAAGAAAATTCAGAAAAAACAAAATTCTCGAAGGCCTAGCCATCAAGGAATGTTGAACGTGAAACTACCGAGGAGAAAAACTGAGTTTAGATTACAATCAAACTATGGGCTGGGCCCTTCATTGTTTACACGAGCCCATTAGCTTTGTAAGCTTAGTTTGGACGTGTTTTGGTTATTTTGAGCTAGTTTGAAGACCTATTTTGATCGGGATTCGAGCACGGGTACATCTGTTTTTGGGATATCTATATATGAGACAATTTAATTTCTATTCGGGGACTATCATCTCATATCTTAAGGAGAGAAGATAAAGAGCTTTGGAGTTCGGAGACTTTTCTACAACCTAAGGTTTGCTTTCATTTTATTTTTTTATTATTTTCCATGGATTTTAAAAAATCCTCTATGAGCTAATTTAATCTCATTCGTTAGAGAAGTAGTCCGAAGTCTACAACATATTTATTTATCAAAATATTCATTCTTAGTATTTATTATATATTAATTGTCGTTTATGTTCTACTATTAATATTTTTTATCTTTTACCATTAATATTCTTATTATGAATGTTTATTTTTTTGTTTAAGTCGCGAACTAAATGAGCAAGTGTTCATATCTAGGGCTAGACTATAGTTTCAGATCCGGAATTATCGAAAAACTCTAGTCACAAGTAGCATAGCATAATTTCTAACGACGGGATGTTGTTATGAGATTATCTGTCGAAGCGTAACCTAAGTTAAATTTGTTGCGCCAAATTGCTTAGATTAGCCTAATTCATAGTAATAAATTGTGTCGTCCCGGAAAATTTCTCGCTTCCAACGGGCTAGGTTTCGACCCATTCTGCAAGCTATGACTTTCCGAAACGCTACTCAAGCAACCAACGTTACCAATTTTCACTTAATAGTTTATTTTTCTGTCGAAGCGACTGTTTCTCGATTTCCTCTGAACAACTGTCTTTCGATTCCATCTATACTGCTTATTCAGCAGTTAAACACAATTCCAACATCGAGGGTCACTGAGTCCTTCAAATTGCTTCGACAAGATTCAAATATCAATTTTTGATATTTGTTTAAACCAACAAATGATATGAATTGAATCACCTCAGTAGGTAACAATCATTTTCCATCTAATGTCAGAGCAGTAGGATGCAAACCACCGTTACATTTAACGGTCTTCCGGGTTGCCTTCCTGTAGGTGGGAGCCAATTAAAGCCTGACAACACACACCGTAGTAGACGGGTGAGGGATGGCTAGTGCCAATGTTAGGAAACCCGGAAGACCGTTAGCTGTAACGGTGGCTTGCATCTGACTGCTCTGGCATTAGATGGAAAATGATTGTTACCTGCTGAGGTATTTCAATTTATATCATTTGTTGGTTTAAACAAATATCAAAAAGTGATATTTGAATCTTGTCGAAACAATTTGAAGGACTCGGTGACCCTCGATGTTGGAATTGTGCTTAACTGCTTAATAAGTAGTATAGATGGAATCGAAATATAGTTGTTCAGATGAAATCGAGAAACAGTCGCTTCGATAAAAAATAACTATTAAGTGGAAATTGGTAACGTTGGTTCCTTGAGTGGCATTTCGAAAAGTCATAGCTTGTCAAATGGGTCGAAACCCGGCCCGTTGGAAGCAAAAAAATTTCCGGTCCGTCACATAAATGCTTTCAATAGGTAACTTGAGTGGCTCTTGCGTCAGGTTATCTAATAAGAAGAATTCAAAGTGTGGCACTTGCGCCTTTGATGATAATAGGAATTTCACCGGAGTAAGCCCGGGATGAGAGCTTTAGGGCTTTTGATATTAAAAGAGATGGAATATTAACTTTGATTTGGTTTATAACATGTTTGATGACGAAAGATGAACTCTCTAACCAGTATTTTCATTCTATTGTTTACAATCTTAAATTATTTTCTGCTATATTTTAGTTTAAATTATTTTGAACAACAAAATTTCCCTAGTTACATAAGTAATCAAAAGTTTCTTAACAACCTATATCTCCCTGTGGATCGAATCTGTTCTTACAACTGTACTCTTATTTATAATTATGAAGTGAAAGAACTTAAAATAATTTTGCTTGACTGATAACCGAACAACCTTCAAGTACTAATGAACAAACAACAATATCACGACCTTTTAAACCAGATAAATGAGAATTCACTCTTGATATTCTCCAGAAAATTCCTTTTTGCTACTTATATTTTAAACAAAGACCAACTTTATAAGCATATTCCCAAAATTTCTCCAACTGCTTCATCTTCTAAATATCACATAAAAATACTCATGAACTTAGAAACCAAATAGTGAATGTATATCACAGTAAAAAGACACAGAAGATTTATGTATAACCACAAACAAGGAAACAAATGTAAAACCAAAATAAAGATTGACCCATAACCACCTAGTTGAGTAAATTCAACAAATCAAGTAAAAGTAGGAGATTGAATAAGTATCTGGCAGTAAACATATTTAAGAAAGATCGATTATGCAACATACCTTATCATAGATTCACAACCGCTATTAGGAATTAAATTCTTCAAAAATAAATATTCTCTAAAAAATTTAGGATTTGGAATCAAATCACTATATACATAAATTTAAATCATTATTTCTTGAGCCGTATAAGAAGTTACGCTGTTTGAAGAAAAAAAAGATATCCCCTTTCTTCTAGGGATTTTGTAATATCCCAGATTCCAGTATCTACTACTATCTAGTAATAAAAAACGAATCTCTAGCTTTTAACATACTAATACAACAAATTTTGATACATGGCGAATAATACGCGAATTATTCAGGAACTCCATTTAATACGAGTATTAGGGTCAGAGTTTCAATTGGACGGGCGTATAATTCGATCCTGGTCAGTTCAGTAAAATTCGCAAAAATTTCGGCAATTATTAACTAGATCCATACTTGTGATTTCAATATTGAATGAAATAACTTAGTAACTAGACTTTTTTTTTTTTGTTTTAAACATGATAACTTGCTATGATCTTAGATAAACACTTTCAGTAGGTACCCTCATGTGATAGTGAAGTGCAATTTGTGTCAAATAAAGGGACATACGATGAAGTAAAAATTAGTTAAAATGACCCATTTTTAATACCATAAATTTAATTTAAAATAAATGTCCATGGTGGTTTATATATTCTAATGCTTTATAATTCGCTAGCTTATTGAGTTGTTCTGCACAACCACGGGAATCCACAAAAAATCTAAAATACTTTTTTTTAATTTATCTAAATAATATATAGCTTCTGTAAATTAGATAAATCCTATGTAGCCTAATATTTAAAAATATTATCGGTTTCTTACATAGTAATCCACAAACAAACTAAGATTTTTTTTTTTATTTTAATTTAAAAAATCACCTCCAACGAGATTCTTTGCTATGAAACTACTCGTCCAGCTGGAATAGTTTTTCTTTGAGTTATCTAGAAAGTTTTGAATTAAAAGCATTGGTATTATTTTGGCGTTTCTTCTATATGAACTTTTTAGGAACAAACTTAAATCTATGACATGAATGTCATTAAATAATGAGATTTAGGAATTCAAAACCAAACCTTAAAATTTTGTCATGTCTGCACGAGAATTATCAGGGTTTGGGTGGAGTTTTTGGAATTTGTAACAACAATAATCGAAAAGTCAAATTACAAAGGTTTGAAAATAATTACAGCGAGGTAGTCAAATGAGAATTATATATATTTATATAGATTTTTCATTTGAGTGATTCCCAGAGATTTCCAGTGATTCTACCAGAGTATTTTAAAGAGTCTATGTTCTTAAAGATACAAAACTAGTGAATTTTTAGAGAGTTTTTGTGATTTGTATAGACAAAAAATGTATAACATTTAATAAGAAATTTAAATTATCTGCCAACTTTTTTTTACTATGCACATTACAACTTTAACAAAAGTATCATAAATACCTAGTAAAATATTTGCCCATGTCCATTATCAAAATAAATTTCATTGTTGTCCTATGCTATGTTTTCATTAATCTATTTATTCCACTTATCCCACCACTAAATAGAACATTTCGTAGGAGCAGACAGTTCACTTATGTATATCTATATATATGTATGCAATCTTTTTAAATATATATATATCACCATCTGTGTTTTTTTTCTCGTTTTTTTCTATTAATATTTTATTTTCTTGGCCATGACAATGACAACGACATAGTACACGCGATGTATTCTATGATACAAATGAAAGAGAATGAATGATGTATAGTAAATATAATATTATGGTTGGTGCTTGGCTGATTTAGCCTTTTTCTAATAGGGTAAACGACTAGAGTAGCTGCTAGACCGTTGATCCACATGGTAGCGGTTCCTAACTAACCTTGAGAATGATCTTTTATCACCGAGCTTCAAGAACTCCATAATTATGTCTTTTTCTAACCAATCAATAACAAAAATAAATAAATAAAAATCATGTATTTTCTAATAATTCATCATTTATATATAGATTTTTTACCATTTTTTCCCTATAAGCTAGTTGTAGCTAATACATGATAGATGACTAGTATGTTAATTTAATATACTTGTAAAAGCATAGATCAAATGACAAGATTTTCTTGAGGATAATACATCGTAGCTTAAATGTTTGATACACAAGAGAAAAGAAAACAAAAAACAGTTGTAACTATAAAATATAAAATCAACAATAGCTTCAAAGTATCCCGAAATATCACCTATTTTGGAGAGACTTTGACCATGCCTATTTTCAAACAAAAGTCTCTCAAAGTTCCTGAAAATTACAAATCCATAACTTTAAAGTCTATATCCAATAACATGAGCATTTAAAGGACTGTTTAGAAGTCTCTAACCAATAACAAAGAGTTTTTGAGAATTTAAAAATCTTAAATAAAGTCATTATTCACTAACAAGGGTGTTTAAGAGACTTTTAAAGTCTCTAACGAATAACCAAAGATTTAAGATCTTTCTGAAATTCTCTGTAATTTTCAATTCATTAACCCCTGTTAGTCATATGGATTTGAAGGAAAAGTAGCTACCCGTTGTATTCAATCTATATAATCTTTGACAATAATTAAGTTTGTTTGAGATTATGTACATATAGATTTATGAGAAGAAAAAACACAAAACAACGTATAGTACATCTCGTGTGGCCGGACATAGATAGCCAATACCTAATCCTGACCGTTTAGAATCTTTTATATTCCATTCCAATGTACAACTTCTTTTTGTCTATTCAACTTTTAACATTTACCGTGCCGTCAACTGCTTGCGGAAACTGTTATAACCAAATCTGGACTTGAAAACCTGGAATGAAAGCATTTGATCAATTAACCAAAAGCACGTAGGTGGACAGTACATTAATACTGTGATCAGGAACCGGAAACATGCGCGGATGAGTGGTGGACACCAATGATTGCATCATATGGTATGTATTTACCCCAAAACCAATGCTTTTTCCATATATTGTTCATTTCTTCAATTGGTACATTCTTTGTCTCGGGCAAGAAGAAGAAAATAAAGAGAGTCATTATCAAGACGAAGCCGCCAAAGAAGAAGAATAAACCAAACTTCATGTGACAAAGCATGGTAAGTAATGCTTGGGCAATGATAAAGTTAAAGAACATGTTGACTGATACGTTATTGTTTGTCCTACTGATCTGATCTCCAGAGGAAAGATTTCACTTGGAACCAACCACCCCAAGGGTCCCCATGACCATGCAATTGCTGCAACATAAGCACAGATCAAAACCAACACTAGATATGAGCTTGACTCCGACATGGATCCAACACCTCCTACTCCAAATTTCATGCCGAGTATGACTCCTACTAAGATCTGCAGAGGTATTCATATATACAATACCAAATAAGTATTATATTTGTATAACACCAGTAACTTAAAAAAAAAAGACGTGGAATCTTTTAGTGCTTTATAATTTTTTTTTTTACCTGGCAGTTGAGCATATGAATTCTACCTTCTAAGAATAACATTGTTCGGCCAACTCTATCAACTGTGCCAATAGAAACAAAAGTGGCAAATATATTGACGAGTCCAGTAATAACAACAGATATAAGGGATGCATCATCACCGAAGCCTATAGTTTTCAAAAGGATTGGTGCGTAAATCATGATGACGTTGATACCAGTGAACTGTTGGAAGAATGGAATCATAATGGACATGATAAGTTGAGGCCTGTATCTTGGCTGCAGTATGTTCCTCAATTGATGTTCAATCTTCTTTGCTGCTTCGCTTACCTCGATAAGGTCTTGAAATTTTTCTTCGACTTCTTGGTTTCCTCGGATTTTCTGCAACATAGTTTTTGCCTTCTCTTGGTGGCCTCTTTCGATGAGTGAATTTGGGGTGTCTGGAAGGAAAATGGCACCAATAGTCATTATGATTGCTGGTACAGCTGCCAGAGCCAATGAAACTCTCCATTCATATTCACCCTTGATCTTAGCTGTACCGTAGTTCACCAGATTTGCTGCCAATATTCCAATCGTGATAGCTAATTGAAATCCCATGTTGAGGGCTCCTCTCAGTTTTGCAGGTGCCATCTCGGACAGATAAACTGGAACAGACTGGTTGGCGTACCCTACACCTATACCGAGTAATATTCTTCCAAGGATGAGCATCATGACATTCGTGGCAGGACCATTTAGGGCCGAACCAATTAAAAATATAATTCCTCCTGCAAGTATTGAAACTTTTCTCCCAAAGATTTTTGTTGTTACAGAGGCAGCAAACGAAGCAACCAAAGCCGCAATGTACAGAGAATAAGTAAAGCTTGTTAAAAGCTGACTATCGAATTTACAGTACTGATTTGTTCTACCGGTATCATCTTGCATTTTTTATATCCTAAAGGAAAGAACTTCTCTAGAAACACATCCATGGACGTTACTGTTGGAATTAAAAATGGATTTCTTACTTAAAATTAATTTTGTTACTTAATATATCTTAAAGGGACCTAGGGTCTCTAGTCCAAACTTGGGGTGGAAAAATTGAGCCATCCATTTTCACTTATCAGCGAATGAGAAACCTTTGGTTTGTCCCATATTGGGCAAACCAAGGAGACCAAGGAGGAAGTTTATCCTTATTACCACAAACGTTCTATATAAGGAAAAAGAACTAGTGGATTTGATATGGACTTAGGAAAAGGACTAGTGGACAAATGCACATATGTGCGGTGCTTTGCACCGAAGCACCGCGGGCCGCGGGCTTGCGGAGCTTGCGTGTGCTTTTGCGTGAGCCTTGGCGCGAGCATTGGCGTATGCCTTGCGTGTACCCATCAAAGATCCAACGGTTTTATATTTTAATTCTATACATTAAATATTTTACCGTTTTGTATTTATAAAATTAAATCAGGTTTAATAAACAAAATCTTTTAATTAAATATCTCGAATTAAATATGTTTAATTAAATGAATTTTGACCGTTTGAAAAATTCAACAGTCTTCTTCTTCTTTATAAGAAAAACAAAAATCAGATTTTTACTTACCCCAGTCGCAGCCACTGACCTGACGACTTTCCCCCTCTTCTTGCTTTGTATGCGCACTAGTTTATTTTCATCTTCTTCTATTGTTAAGTTCACAACGGGCTAACGAGTCTTGCTAACTGGGTTGGTATCAGGTGGTTTTATCCTGGATTCGATTTGTCATCTTTAAATGTATAGCAACACTTTTCCAAAGGTTTACCTGACAAATATCGAGTTAAGGGCAGTCTGTTGAACATGCGACTCCATCTCTCTGTGCTTGTGTGATTGTCTGAAGTGTGTTATCTGTTCTAACCCTTAACTCTTTTCAAGCTTCTGTTTGGTTTGTTCATTGTTACAGGAATATTCTCCAACAGTTACTCCTCCTGAAATCCCCAAGTCCTAACCAAAGATGAGACCACCAGTTGAGGCCACCAGACAAGTCATGAGCACAAACATGGTAATCTTCCCACCATAATCCTTTGTATCTGCTTGAATAGCCATTCCTCCTGCCATTCTACTGCGATTTTAAAAAAATTCGAAATGTCTTTTTACTTTCTCCTCTTACCAAACTTCTAACAGGAAAAAAATCTTGGTAATCAGCAGTTTAATAATTGTCCTGAGACACCCAAGATCTTCATTCAATGGTAAAAAGTGAAAGTGAAAATGAGTATGAAGTTTTGAAATTTCAAATTCTATTTATGTATCATGAAAATATCATCTAAAATTAGTCATTGTTTAATTGTTGTCTTGTTTATAACTAAAATTGACTGAAAATAGCCATTACCAATTTTGATCAACGCTTATCCAGTTTCTTACGACTACTCTTGGATCACTAGTTTTTAACCCTTAAACTCTATCTTTACCTAAATTGTTTAGTTGCATAAGTGGATTTAAAGATCTATCTTTTTATCCCACAGTTGTATGCCTTCTTTTTATTACAAGATAAAGATAACTTAATTAGTTATCTACAATCTAATGATAAGCAAACTGAAAGAGATTTTTTCGCCCAAGGTGCCAACTCATTGTGGTTTAATTGGATGATAAGCAAACTAAAAATATAAGTATGTTGTTTGTTGAATAATAGCACCATAGAGAAATAATTATAATTATCCTGATAAAATATCAAAAATAAAATAAATTATTTTTTTAATGTTAAAAAATCATAGCCAGTTCACGTGAACCAACCTAAAAACTAATGAATACTCCGTATAAAATAAATCACGGCAAGTTCACGAAGAACATGCGACTAAATAAGAAATATGATTTTTTTTTTTTTGATGGAGGTTTATGTATGACTTGTTGGAGATATCCACATACTTGTCCATAAAGTCTATTTCTAACTCTACTATCAGTGTTATCACTAAGACTTGCGAGAATGCAAGATTTTTCAAAATTTATTTCATGCCCTCTGACAATACAATATTATTTTAGATATTTTTTTATATGGTGGATAAAATTGGAGGTATTAAGAGCCATGAAGTGAAATGAGAAAGCTTCATTACATATGATATAGAGATACAAAGGTATGTGGTACGCATGTATTCGCCTTTTTCAGGTGTGAAGTGGTCATAGAGGGCACCATTTAGAATGACAGAAAGATACAACGGAAAGCTAGTTAATTATCATTCGATACCATTTGGCATAGTATAGCCATGGATTTGTAAGAAATGACAACTACAACTTATCATAAATTTTAGACATGTTAAGTTCATGAGCTATCATGACATACATTATCGGATATATACTTATCTGTCCGGGACAAACTCCGTATGTGTAGTTTTCTGGACAGCCTGTCCAAGTCTAGGATAAAGGAGGAGGGTTTATGATTGCATGGCGAATCAACCGTAAAAAATACATCCATTTTTTAATGAAAAAAAGGCCGTGATAGCGTAACGAGCTAGAGATAGATCAAAAGAGGGCCAAATTCTCGTGTTTTTTTTAGTTAAAACCCAAACATTTTTTAAGAAAAGGAAGAGAGTTAGGTGACCGTTTGGAAAATCCTATATTTCCTTTCTAACCTATAGACTAATAGCTTAGAAGAAAAAGATGAAGAAGTTTATCCATCAAAGGCTTAGCTCGGTTGGCTAAAATCTTAAAGATTACTTTATAAAAATAAGTTATACAGACAATGGATATGAACCGGTGTACCATATTAGCCATGCACGTTTCGGAGGTAAGATTTTTATATCCATATGTTGAATTCACATTCGATTCTGTATACATTGATGTTTAAGTAAACAATCAAGTCTTGTACGTGAGTGTAACTATATAAGTATTAGTTGTATGCTACAATTGACATGGGTGTTTGGTCTTTAACTTTTCACCAAATGAAAATCATATGGTAGCATAACCATGGTAGAAACTAAAACGTAGAATTGTGAAATGAATATTTTCCAACAAAAAAATAACTGTCCACTAGGATTGTTCGTGTCTTTTTGGAGGTTAAGTTTCTCCCGTTATAACTCAATGCCACGAGAAAGTCAGGAGTTAATTTTCACCGTAAAACTTTATATTATAGTTCTATTGTATAGTTATATTTAACTAGGCCAATTTATCTGGCCAGATTTAGATTGATAGGATCCGACTTATATATTTATATATAAATATATATATATAAAAGATGATGCTCTTACATTTTGATGTTGGAAACAGAATTACTCGTAGATGGCCCACCAAATTACCATTATAAAGCTCCGAGTATATTTTCACAAAACTACTCCTAAATTTGCTCATTCATTTACTGTTTGTTCCCATGAAGAGGGTTTTCATTACTTAAACAACTGCACCACTGAAAAGAAGCGAGGAGTAGATATAAATAATAATTACCTCACTCAGTAATTAAAGAGAGTGAGTCATTTAAAAACTCTGATTACTTACTTTTAAACTCAGTAATGGAGTTTTCTTACCTGGCTCGCGCTATCTTTCTCTCCAATTCCCATCTCATTTTAATTTCACAAACCCACTATACCCTTTAACTCAAAAATACCCACATCTAACTTCTCATCTATAACCAAAACGAACATTCATCCGACCAATCACGATTGTATGATTCTCTCACCCACGTTTAAACTGGGTGAACAAAATATTAGTCTCCTACATCCTATCTTTTCATTAAATTCATATTCTTTTTCCATTTTTAGTTTCTCTATGCAGAGTAGTCTTCTCTATCTAGAGCTGCCCCCTAAAAAAAAATGCTCACCTGAAAATCTCTTTATCAATCAAAAGAAGAAACAAAGAAATTCCCTCTTTTCAGATCTCAAAATTAATTTCACTCAACAGATCTAGTTTCAGATTTTGACCAGCAGATTCTCAGATTATTACTGGTTTAATTTGATTGTGAAATGAGGTTAGTATGGGTTTGGAGACCCGGCTATTGAAATTCAACGGAATATGGCTAAAGATCTGATAGTTGGAATTTTTTTTTGAAGGGGAAGAAGAAGTATTGGGTGTTGGTAGATAGATAAAGGTATAGATGATGGCAGCTGTACAGAAATATCAAGTAGTATCAAGTATGAGTACAAGTGGTAGTAGTAATAATAAGGTTGTTGTTGTTGATAGTGGTGGTGGTGGTGTATCTGATCAGTTTCCTGTTGGATTAAGAGTTCTTGTTGTTGATGATGATACTACTTGTTTAAGAATTTTGGAGCAGATGCTGAGGAGGTGCATGTATCTAGGTATGTTTTTTATTTAGGGTTTATGACTTAAATTAATTATCTTATTAATTGAACTAATTCTCTTCTAATGATTATTAGCTTATTTATTATTAGTATCAATTTTAATATTCAGTTAATTCAAATGTGTGGAAATTGTTTAATTTGCTGAAAATTTTGAAGCTATAGATAGATTTATGGGAGATTGTTATGATAATTAATAGAATTTACTTATCAAAGTTGCGAGGTAATCTCAAAGTTCTAAGTCATTTTTGGGGATAATATAGACAGTTAAGGTTTCGATTGTCTGATCATGCTCATAATGTAACATGCATGAGTTAGGAAACAAGTCTGGTATGTAACACCACTAAGGGAGAAAAACTAGTAACACTAAAAGGCTCTGATACCAAGAACACCAGAAACTGAGTGATACCTTGTGGTTTGCTGGAACTTAGCGTAATCATCTACAATCACTAATCATCTCCTGCACTCCAGAAATGCAGTATGTTAAAATATGTATAGCCAAAGATCAACAATAGGTTTAGGCGTATTGTGCTGTTTTTGACCGAAGTAGGGCTGCACAGGAACCGATCCAAAAAACCGCACCCGCCCGAACCCGACAAAACCACGGGTTTTATAACCGAACCGACCCGCTATGGGTTGGTATACGGTTTTGAAAATTTAAAACCCGGTCACCACGGGTCGGTTTACGGGTATAGTGTAGCACCCGCCCAAACCCGCCCGTTTAACCCGTTTATTCTGAACCTGTGTTGCTGTACTGTTTTGTCAAGATGTTTTCACACTGACCTGTAATTCAATACCCTTCCCTATTATTTTTATGTCAAAGAGGACTCTCTCAGCTTTCAAACAAGACCAAAATTTCTGAATTCCATTGAGAAATGATTTTTGTACGAATTTTTGATTTCAAACTGTCGAAACTGCATTTTCTGAATACGGGATTCCTGTTCTGTTTTTGATGA